>JANPWL010000001.1:0-51691 GCA_027406405.1 Blastocystis sp. subtype 1
GCTCCTCCTCTCCTGCGGCATGCTCAATGCCGTTCGTGACATGTACACTGCCCTTGCGCCAATCCTGCTCGCCTTGCCCAGGAAGGACGACAACCGGTTTGCTGAGTGGGAGACGCTGTTCGCCACGCTTGTGCCCGTTGGAGCGGAGCATGACATGTAGTGCGAGCCGCCCAGTGACGCGTCCTCCCAGGAGAAGTGGGGCGACACGCTCAACAAGCTGCAGGAAACCTTCCTTCCGCTCTTTCTCGCAGACCTCGTTCACTACCCCAACACCTGCGTGGAAAACAGACGGCAACTCTGCTTCACCCTGATTGCTCTCTTCTCTGGAAACCCCAAAACCCTCTCCAAGCTGTTCAGCGTTCACCAAGACACCCTCCTCGCCATCATTCGATCCGCCCTTCACAGCGGGGGTTTCACTCACGCACGGAATTCATTCCTAGATTTCCCACTGCAATGCACCACACACGAGATTCTCTACCGCCTTCTGCTGATCGCCAAGGCCGCGGGCAACACGACGCTCTCTTCGCTGATCCAGAAGAACACGGAGATCGATGTGAAGGAAGATCGTTGTATTCACTCTAGCTGACCACCATCCAACAATCCCAGTTCATTGAAGGCGCTCGCAGGGCGCTGAACGACTACAACACGCACCACAGCACGGGCGTGCGGTCTGTGCCGATCACCACCGTCATGGTGGTTTCATCGAAGAAGGAAGAAACGCTTGGCGTCGTGTCATGGTGGGAGGATTCGTCGCGGTTCAGAATAGGCTCGATTTCGGGAAGGAGACGCTGTCTTGCTACGTGGAGGTGCCGGACGAGGAGCAGGGAGCAACGGAACTCCAGCTTCTCAGTGTGCGGTTCGCGCCAACGCCTCCTCTGACGGCTAGCTGGAGCGCCTTCACGTCGGTGGAGCTTCTCTCGCGCGTCTTCTCGCTCCGCGCCCAGTTTCTCGTCTCCTCCGCCAGCGAGTCCGATTTCCTCCTGCCCTTCTTGAACGACCAGCAGACTGTCACGCTGCGCTTCGTGACGCCCGACGCACGCGCGCTGAGTGATCTTGAAACCTGTTTGGCGCAACACACAAATGACCTCCCGTGCTCCGTTCAGCACGTCACTCCCTCCGCCGTGCGGGGCCAGCCCGTCGTGGTGTCGAATAGCCGCGGGGAGCTGTCCCTCAGCCAGACCGTGCGGGGCTGCAAGTCCTCCGTGGTGGCGATGAAGCAGGAGGGGAAGAAGGAGCAGGAGGGCACGTTGTTCTCCTCCACGCCGCTTCTGGAGCCCGTGGTCGTGAAGGAGGACGAGAAGGTGAGTGATTCCATGCGCAAGGAAGATGTGAATGAAACGCCCGAGGTGATGGTGGTGAATGAAACGCCCGAGGTGATGGTGGTGAAGGAGACGCAGGACCCGCCGCTGGATCCAACGCCCCTCCTGAAGGAATCGAAGCCGTGGAGATGATCTGTGTGCATCACGCATAGCGAAGCCAAAAGCCCCCTGCGCCGGAGCGCCTCCATCGACACGCTCTCCTCCCTTCACTCCACGCCCAAGAAGCCAGCCAAGCCAGCTGAGACAGTCAAGTCTGTCAAGTCCGACAAGCCTGTCAAGTCTGTCAAGTCTGGAAAGGCGCAGGAGTCGGAAGCAAAGGAGGCGTCAGCGCAGGCGAAGAGTTTCACGCCGGTGAGGCAGACAGAGAAGCCGGCGGAGGCTCCGGTGCCGAAGGCGATGACGAAGGCAGTGGCAACGCAGATGGCGGGCCTGAGCCGACGAAAGGGCATGTCGTTCTTGTCGCAGCTGCTGGGTGAAGAGAAGGAGACGAAGGAGGTGAAGGAAGTGAAGAAGGAGGTGAAGAAGGAGTATCGAAGGAAGTGGCAAATGCCATCCAAACCAAGGGAAGAGGAAGAGAAGGAAGAGAAGGAAGAAGAAAAAGAGAAACGGGAAGAGAAGGAGACGGAAGAGAAACAGCAGAAGGAGGAGACAGAAAAGAAGAAACAGACAACACCGCAACTCGAAGAACCAGAGAAGGTGGAAATCGAGGGAGAAAAGGTCACTCTCCCTCGCAAGCGCACGACAAGGAAGCCACAGCAAAAGCGAACAGCACCTCAAGCTCAAACAGCAGGGCGAAAGAAGGCACGCGTGGAGACGCCGCCTCCGCCCATCGAAACCAAACCCGCCCCAGAAGCCGACTCCGACTTCTCGTCGTCCTCAGAAGACATCGACACAACGCAGCTGATGGACACGGTCAAGAGCCTTCTGTCTACGCCGAAGGTGCGGGTGCAATCCACCGACTCCACGCCGTCGTCGAATGGAAGCGAGTCGGAGGACGAGGACCCGGGACTGCTCGCAATGCAGCAGATGATGACGGGTGGGTGATGGAGTGAGGGTCGAGCGTAGCGCTGATGATGAAGCAGAAGAAGGAGAAGAAGAAGCAGATGCAGCAGGCGCGAAGCCAGCTGGAGGGCGCGGTGAAGGAGGGATGTGCGAGGATCATGAAGGAGTCGGAAGGACGGCTGGAAACGATCCAGCGGAGGAACAACAAGCGGGCAGAGGTGCTGAAGGGACAGCTGGAGGAGGAGATGAAGATGCTGGCGATGAAAAAGCAGGAGTTTGAGAAGGAGACGCGCGAAGGGTTCGGACGCATCCAGATACTCCAGACGCAGATTGCAGCCCTGCAGAAGGAGATTGAAGAGGGGGAGGAATCGAAGCGGATAGTGGAGAGGTGCGGCGTGGAGATGAAGAAGATGCAGGAGAGACTGAATGCCGAGTATGCAAGGAAGCGAAACGCCATTCGGAAGAAGAGCAACACCAAAAAGAGAAACGAAATACAGGTGGAGACAGAAATGAAATATCAAAAGTAGAAGATGATGCAGCTGACGTTGAATTCCATCGCGGGTTGTGAATAGACTAAGGATGACGTCTTTGTTGAAGACACCACAAACGCACAGTTTGGGAAAGAAAGGAAGCGAATTGAGAGAGAGCGAGGGAGACGTGAAAACGGGAATTTTGGAGATTGAGGGGGATGAAAACGGGTGTTCATACACAGCTTCCTTCCCCAAAAAACAGCTATGAACAGCCATTTCTTGTCTGCAGTCGCTCCCTATATCAAGCAAGAGGCTCTTACGCACCAGCAGCAGGTGTGCCGCCTGTACAAGCACGCCCTGAAGGCATTGATGTCCTGGAGCACGGACCGCGATATCTTCATGGAGGAAGCGACGAAGCTCCGAAAGCAGTTCCGCGACAACGCAAAATTGGACCCCAACTCTCCGTACTGCGCATTTTCGTAGCGGCTGATGTATAGGGAAGCGAAGGCTGTTCTGGAGGCTGGATTAAAGGAGTACGCTCGCAGAGCGCACCCCGATCCCTATGTCCGTAGGATTCTCTCTCGATAAGGAGGGACTCACGTATAGAGTCTTGGTACCCCGGTGGTGCTACGTACATGAGAAACGCGCCTCCTCCACTGAACGTAGGCCGCGGGGTGAAGGGAGGGCTTATCTCTAGGTGGTGTACCCCAACGGCGTCCCCAAGGAGGTCGAAGAGTCTGTGGTGCCTATCCATCCCGATGGAACTCCCTACAACTGGAGACCCAACAACGATCCTGTCCTTGTTGATTTCTTGGGAAAGAAGGTGTATGGCTTTTAACTTGTTTACAGAAATATGATATCATATAATCGCGTGCTTGTTGCAACAAACCCGCTCCTTAAATGGACTGCTTGCTCTCCTCCCTCAGCTGCTTGACGAGGGCGTTGCACTTCGTGGACTCCTCGATGACGTACTTGTAGCCGAGCACCTCGGCAATGTCGTCAAAATCAACGGCACAGGCCAACCCTTTCTTGATCACCTCCTCAATGTCCTTCTCCTTGTTCATCAGCGTGTATACCTGGATCAGCAGGACGTACGCCTGAATGCAGCACGCATCCTTCTGAATCGCCTTGTGCAGCAGGGCAACCGCCTCCTGTGTGTTCTTGCTGACGCGCAGCACCAGCGACGCCAGGTTCACGTACGACACGGCCACGTTCGGCGCCGCTTCCACGGCTTCTTCGTATTTGCCCTTTGCCGCCAAATAGGAGCCTCTCATCATCATCAGATCGCCGTACGCGTTCAAGATCTATCACTGATATGACGCAGACAACACAACCTCCGCATTCTTGGGGTCCAGCTCCACGGCCTTCTTAATCATCGGAATGGCCCTACTCCTTAGGGTTCATGCCATCCACCACTCGTCCGTGTTCGACTCGCCGTAGCACATCGTCAAGTACATGTACGCGCAGGTCGACGGGTGAATCGCGATGCTCGCCTTCAGCTCCTACGCCTCACCCCCTCACCGCAACCGAACCTTGATGGCCTCCTCGTGGTTGTGGCACATGTACGCCACACTTCCCCGAGCTAAGTGCACATCGGGATCGTTGGGGTACAGTTCCACGGCCTTCGACGCGAGTTCCATCGCAGCCTTCTGATCCGAGGAGACCAGCGAGGTGGAGTACTTGGCGTAAAAGTTGATCCAATTCGGATTAGGGGACATTTGGCTGCCATTGTCCAGAAGGTCCTTAAACAGCGCATCCGCCTTCTCGTTCTCGCCGAGAAGCGTGTAGAAGGTGGCGCACTCCAATTTGGCATCGAACATGTCGTGACATTGGTTTTCCTCGTCGCATGCCGATTTGAAATCGTTGAAAGCCTCCTTGTAGCAGCCAGCAGCCTTCAGCATGCCGCCACGCATCAAATGCAAATCGCCAAGAGAATACTGCGTGTCGGCGTCGGGAGAGAAGGAATTGATCTTCTCGGTCAATTCAACCAGGGACCAGTTGTGCACGTTGTACTCGTTGTCCTTCTCGCTCACGAAGTAGCCGAAGAAGGTCTTGAAGTGGCTCTTGGGAGGGAACGGCTTCACCTACGCATCAATGCGCCCTCCAACCCTAACGTAGCTGGGATCCTTCTTCCGTCGTTGCACCTCCTCCGCGGCCAGTTTGAAGCCGATGGACTTCTGAATGTTCATCATCGCGTCGTGAATCGAGTCGGGGATCTTGGTGAAGTCCGCCTCCAGGAGTGTGTACATGGTGTAGTCGTGCAGCGCCTTCTCCTCCTGCTCCTTCTTCATGTAGGCCTCCGCGCGGTTCAGGTAGCACTTGCTATCCAGCGGGAAGAGGTTGATGCACTCGGTAAAGTCGCCGATGGCGCCGTCGATGTTCTTCTAACTGTTACCAGCGTTACACCACAAATCACCATGGTGAGATAGGCATTTGCACGGGAGTTGAACATGAGCTTTCGCTTCTGCTTGTCCTTCATTCCGACCATCTTGATGCACTTTGAGTAGCACTTGATAGCCTATGATGAAGCCCTGCTGAAAAATGCCCACCTTTTCAAACTGGAGAGCCGCCATGTACTTGTACGCCATGCTGAACACGTCATCCACCGTATTCACGTTAGAAAAGTCCACTTCGCCAGAGTCCTGAGGAACGGGGGCGGGCTTCACGGGAGCAGGTTCTTCCTTCTTCTCTTCCCTCCTTCTTTTTCTCTCTTCTTCCCGTTTCGCTTACGGAGATAGAAGGCAGCCGCCGCAGAGAGGATTGCGGCTGCGGAGGCAAGAGCAACAATGAATTTCTTGTCTACGGATCATGCCTGCTGAACTATAAAGAATACCCGAAGGATTCATCCAACTTGAGAGGGGTGGAACACAATGTGAGTGGTGCAAGAAACAAGGAAAACTATGTAGAGTAGAGAATTAGTGCTTGGCCGCATTGGGGTTGTACATGCCCTCCTTGTACAGCTCCTGAATGACCTCCATGTACTTGTTCTTGGACACCTGTCTCTTCAGCTTCATCGTCGGCGTCAGCATGCCGTTTCTCGATCGTCCAGTGCTCGCAATCGAGGTAGAATGTTCTTGATCTTCTCGAAGCCCACCAGCTTGCTCTGGTTCGCCACCTTGTTCATCTCGTCGAACACCACCGCCTTCACCTCCGGCATCTTGCACAGATCGGCAAGTGAAACGCCCCTCCTCCTTAATACCTCTGCTCTTGAGGCACTCGCGCAGATGGTGCTCGCTGGGAATCACCACGGCCACCAGGAAGGATTGGTACGAGTCGCCGTACACGAACAGGTTGCCCACCACGGGACACGCCTGGTACACGCCCGACACCTTGTCCGGCGAGATGTACTCGCCTTGCGACAGCTTGAAGATGTCCTTCTTGCGGTCCACGATCTGAAGCCCGCCGTACTGGTTCCAGATGGCGATGTCCCCGCTGTGGTACCAGCCGTCCGCGTCGAACGTCGCCTCGTTGATCGCCGGTTGGCGGTAGTAGCCCTTGATCACGTTGTACCCGCGGAAGCACACCTCGCCGCGGCCCGAGCACGGCACGCCCTCGTTCACCACCTTCCCGTCCTTGTCCACCACGCGCCCGTGCCACTTGTCGGTGATCAGATAGCCCATCTCCGGCACGGAAATCAACTACGCCTCATTCCCCCCAACATCCCCCACTTTTGCCTCCATCGCGCGGATGGGGCAGCCGCAGTGGTCGAATGTATTGAAGTCCTTCGGGAGTGACACGCACGCGCCGCCGCTGGTCTCCGTCGCGCCCAGGCCCTGCAGTACGTTGGTCCTACGGGTGACCTCCATCACGGTGAGACGACTGGAAGAGAATGCGGAGGAACAGCAGGTTGTCGGCGGTGATGGGCGCGGAGCCCGTGACCATGGCGCGCACGTTGTCCAGGCCCACGGCGCGGAGAATGGGGCGGAACACCAGTGCGTCCCACACGGGGCAGTGGTTGGTGTTGTACCGCATGATGTACATCTTCTATTTCTCACGCACCATCACCGCACCCACCTTGCGCGCGTACGCCACGTTCCACATGGCGCGCACCACCCAGCTGCGATGGGCCACCTCGTCCTTCACCTTGCCGATGATGCGTTCCAGCAGGCGCGGCACGGAGGCGAACACCGACGGCCGCAGCGCCTTGAAGTCGTCTACGATCTTGCGTGTGTCGCCCTGCGAGAAGCCGATGCCCATTCCCGCGGCAATGCAAGCAGTCTGCATGAAGTGCTCGAAGGCGTGCGCCATGGGCAGGTAGGAGATGTAGTAGTCATTGCGACCGAAGTGCGACATCTCGTAGATGTATCCGCGGCAAACCGCGCCCACCGACACCAGGTTGATGTGCGAGAACAGCGCGCCCTTCGGCGTGCCCGTTGTGCCGCTCGTGTAGCAAATCATGCAGAAGTCACTGCCCTCCACCTTCGGCAATTCCGGGTCGGGAAGCGGCATTCCCTCTTCGATCAGCGCCTCGAAGGAGTACAGCGTGATCTTGCGCTCGGCGGCCATGGTCTTGATCTCCTCCGTCGCCTCGCCATTCGCGATGATGATGTTCTTCAGAGCCTCGTACTTCTCCGGACAGTCGTTGATGCTGCGCAGAAGCAGGGCGGCCGACGCGGGGTTGCACAGCACCGTCTTCAGCTCCGCCTCGCAGCAGACGTGGGCAATGGCCTCGATGCCCAGCGTGTCGTAGAGAGGAACCACCGTGCCGTTCAGCCTCCAGACGGCAAACTCGGAGATGATCAGCGGCATGGAGTTCTTCATAAAGTGACCAATAGTGCGGATCTGCTGGTAAATCGCGTCCCAGAACCTCTACGGGAGTGCCGTCAGACCGCTTCTCGAATCCCTGCGTATGCGACAGAAGATCGTGCTTGGCGAGCGCACGGCTGTACGCCTCGATCTTCACCTTCGCCTCCGCATACCTAGCTATCAGGCGCGCGCATATCCGGCTACGTGTAGAAGGTGTAGGCCTGCGCCTCTCCGTTCACGATGGGTCTCCAGCCAACGAAATTCGCGTCGGGACCCATGTTGTAAGCGTGCCTATCCACTCACCGCGCCTCTCCGTGCGTACAGGAAATTCTCGTACAATGTGTTCACGTAGGGGCTATACGACTTCTCCAACCCGTTGGCGCACGCGTAGTGACGGCGGATCGCTCCCTACCGCTCAGTATCCCCGCCATTCGCTACGGAGCCGGTTGCCAGGTCCTCCGTTCCGGGCATAACGATAGAGAAGGACTTCTTGTCCTCGATAAGACTGTAAGTGGAACCCATAAAGAAATAAATGTGCGAAGAAAGGCAGCTGCAATTCTAGAAACAGTGCCCGTACGGATTATGACTGGCGAACGAAAGATCCCCCACTCTCCCCGCGGCAACAGGCGGAACGGCTTCGCACAACAAACAACCAAAAGGTAAGCAGTCGCCAAGGCATTAGAACATGTTGAAAATATCGTCACTACAAATCAGGCGCTTTCCGCATCATCCACGTGTATCCCCTCTGCGGAGCGGGAGCAGCAGCGGGAGCAGCGGCAGGCGCAGCAGCACCAATCATGTCCTCGTCAGCAGCCTCAGCCTTTCTGCGAGAGCCACGCGCGCGGCGACGATCTACTTCTCAGACGCGGATAACAAGACAAACGGCCAGCCTCGGGAGGAGGAGCCAGAGCACCGTTCTCGTCCACCTCGATCACATCGTCCACCTTCTTCTTGTTGTGTCTCTAGATCTCACCTCCCTAAACAAAGCGCACCTTCTTGTTCTTGATGGCCACCTCGACGTGGAGGGACTCACCATCCTGAAGAGCGTAATCCTGCTCCTCCTCGTCGGAGAGCTCCTCGGGCTCGTCCAGGTACTTCTTGTACTCCTGGAGAGCGATCTTGAAGTCCAGAGCCTCCGATCTCTCCTGGAAACCAATGCCGATGTACGCCTTCTTGCGGTCCTTCTCGATTCTCATGACGAAATAACGAGAGGAATCCAGCACGGGCTCAATAATCTACGCCTCACCCCCTCTCCTCGCCCAAACAGCAGGACCGTCCTCGCGGATGGCCGTGGAGGCGAACAGCTTTCTGTTGTCGTCCACCAGCTCGATGTAGCAGGTCTTTCCGCGGAGAACCACGTTCAGGCTACCGAACCAGATCTGGTTCGTCCAACCAGCAGCACGGTAACCCATACCGGTGTTTCTGGGGGGAATCTTATACACGTAACATCTGCGGATGTGGCAGAGGTTCTGCTCGAAAATATCGTCACCTTGCATTATCTACGAAATCGGTTAGTCCCTTCCTCGTCTCCAGCTTCCTCTCCACGCGAAGGATGCAACGCCACCTACCAATGATCTGTTATTGTGGAAATGGAAAGGATCCCATTTAAGGTCCTTATTGAATTAGGGTCCTGTCCCACCCTTATTCCATGTGCGGCACACAGTTCAGTGCCTGAATTGTTGTTTTTCGTGTTAGGGTGCAGGAATCACTATGGAGTCGCCAGTATGAGTGATGGTTTGCTATTCACTGAGAGTAACTTCATTCACTCTCCTTTCTCTATGTTCACCACTATACTATTCAATTTGCACATGTACATGTCCAGAATAGCAACACACTGATCATGACACAAATAGTATTGTGAATGCATTCACCACTGCATACTCAATTGAACGAATGCAAATGGAAGGGAAACACAAGCAAATGGAAGGAGAACAGCGAATGCACGTTGGAATTCTGGAAATCAAAAGACCAATAGGGCAAGTATTCTAGCCTGAATAATGCGCGTCCTCACCGCCCATCGTCTATCGTAGCCCCAACTCGTACTCCCAATAACTCACAGGCACCTATCTTTCAATAACTATGGTATGTTTCTTTGGAGTCGTGGCAATTGTCCTGACCTGCTGTAGAGCGAGAAGGCTAACCCCATGCGTAACATCCGCGTTGAGAAGCTGGTCATCAACATTTGCGTTGGTGAGTCCGGTGATGCTATTTCCAAGGCGGCTCGTGTGCTGCAGCAGATTTCCGGCCAGGAGCCCGTGTATGGAAAGGGTTCGTTCATTGCAAGCCAAGTCCTCTAATTCTATAGCCCGTTTCACCATTCGTTCCTTCTCCATCCGCCGTAACGAGAAGATCTCCGTCCATGCCACCATTCGCGGCGAGAAGGCCCTGGAGATTCTGGAGCGCGGTCTGAAGGTGAAGGAGTACGAGCTCGTGAAGAAGAACTTCTCCGACTCCGGCAACTTCGGCTTCGGTATTCAGGAGCACATTGATCTGGGCATCAAGTACGACCCCAACACCGGTATCTTCGGTATGGATTTCTACGTGCAGCTGGCTCGTCCCGGCGGCCGTGTGACCAAGAGAAAGGCCCAGAGAAGCAGACTCGGCTACCAGCACAAGGTGACCCGCGAGGAGGCTATGGAGTGGTTCAAGAAGCAGTACGATGGCATCATCCTTGACAAGGCCAAGTAAAGTAGTGTTTGGATAGAATAATCTGCCCTATGCTCTGTTTGTGCAACAAACCCCCATTTCACAAAAGGACTAGATACGGTAGTAGTTGTTGCCGTCTTTCAGGATCTGGTTGTCGTCCACCATGCGGCTCAAGCAGAAGGCAATCTCCGGCTTCTCCAGTTTGAACTGCTTGCTCAGCTCTACGCTTCACGCTCCACTTCCTCTCGCACCCTTTTCGATCTCCTCCTCCGTCAGCACATCCGACCGCGTGCTCACGTACAGCTTGCTCACCGCGCCGCGCACGGCGGAATACACATCATCGCTCACCTCCCTCGCCGTCTCCTCCACCTCCATCTCCATCTCCTCCTCCTCCGGCCCCATCTCCGCTTCTGCCTCAGGCTCGTTCCTACACTCAACACGCACACTCTCGCCTACACTTTCACCTTCTTCGACTGCACCTCCTCCTCGTCACTGACTACCCCTCACGCCCCCAACTTTCACCCACACGTCACCTCCTTCTCCTCCACCGGCTTCTTCTTCTCCACCTTCTGCGGCTGCGCGTCGTGGTACAGCGCGAAGTTCACCAGCTCCATCGCCACTCTGTCCATCACTCCCCACACACACCCTCACTTGCAATCGCTCAGCTCCACCTTCGCGCTCAGTCGCAGCTTCGCGTGCGCCGTGCTCAGTCGAATCATCGTCTCCAACAGACGTGCTGTGATCGGTAGCGTGCGGTTGTCGCTCTTCTGACGCAGCTCCGCGTACTCCGCCACCAGGTACTTGATCGCCTCGTCCGTCAGCTCCTGCACATCAAGCCAGTGCCAAAAAACGACCGTGTTTTTGGACTTCGCGAAATCGAGATACTTTCGCAGGAATGTGGTCGTGAGCTGCGGCATTTGGCCTACTCCTCATTCGCCGCACCCACACGCACCCTTCTTCTTCCGCTCACTCCCCTTCACGTACATTTCTCCGTTATCCACCTTCTCTTCTTCGTCTTCTTCGCCGCCCGCCTCGGGCAGGTTCTCGTGGCCCGGGCGCACGTAGCGGTGCATCTGAAGCACGTGAGAAGCGATGTCGCGATCCTTCTCCGGGTCGATTTCGTCGCGCACTGGGTGGGGTGAGTATGGAGTGTAAGGGTGTTGGGAGTGCACAGTCATTCTCACATAAGTCATCACATCACTGTTTTCACATCACTCATCACAACTCATCACTCATCATCACGTTCATCACATCACACATATCACTGTTTTCACATCACTGTTTTCACATCACTCATCACCACATCACCACATCACTCATCACATCACTCATCACATCACACATCACTGTTTTCACATCACTCATCACATCCTCACAAAGCACATACCAATAAACAACAAGTCAAAACGCGACAGCAGCGAATCCGGCAGGCCCACATTCTCCTGCGGACGCTTCGTCACGTCATACTGCCCGTACACCGGGTTGGCGGCCGCCAGTACACTACCGCTCACACCCCCACACCTCCTTCACCTGCACCGGGCGTTCAGCGAGCAGTGAATGCCCGCCTTCGCGATCGTCACCGTCTGCTGCTCCATCACCTACGCCTGAGGGGGCCCCCACTTTTCGACCTCATGGATGGCCACACGATCGGCCTCGCTCATCTTGTCAAACTCATCAATGCACACAATGCCCTTGTCCGCCAGCACCATCGCGCCCGCCTCCAACTTCCGCTCGCCCGTCTCCTGATCCTTCACCACGGCGGCGGTCAGACCCACGCCACTGCTTCCACGACCCGTGGTGTTCACAGCGATCGGCATGGTGTTCAACACGAAGCGGAGAAGTTGCGACTTGCCGCAAGACGGATCGCCCACCAGCAGAATGTTGATGTCGCCGCGAAGGTGGATTCCGTTATCGAGATTGTGTTCCTTCCCGCCAATCATCTGCAAAACCAGGGCCTTTTTGATCAGCTCGTGACCTCGAATCGAGGGAGCCACAGAGGCCGCCAGAATGTCGAATACGTTCTTGTTGCGAGCCAGGTTGCGCATTTGCGAGATGGTTTTCGAGTCAATCACCAAGCCCTCCGTATTCGCATTAATCACCTCGATGTTGTTCGCCGTGATGATCGTGCGGAAGGAACCACCCAGAAGCGATGCAGAAGGCGCGATCGCCTTGAACACGCCGAACACCTGCGATTAACGGAATTCCGAGAATCTACCCGAACACGGTCTCCGGGCTTCACGTGGTCCACCAGATCGTGGTCCAGCATGATGTCCACCGAACGAGGCAACTACCGCTCACGCATTCCCAATTCGTCCAACCTGACCGAAAGGCGCGCGCTCCGGCATCTCCTGCACTGTGATGGTCTGGACGTTGACGTAGGAGGAGTAGCCGAACTCGAACTCCAACGCATCCTCTAATCGTCAAACCCAATGCTCTATCCAACGCGTTGGGTTCGTCAGCGGGATCGCGGAGCTGGTGGGAGCCACGTTCTCAGAGGCGGATAGCATGTCCACGTAATCCTTGTAATAATACTTGTGCTGTCCCGCCGGGCAGTAGTGCACACTGCGAAGAATCTACCGTTTAGAGCGCCGCACGACCACCTGCCTTCGGTCGCACCAGCGAGGTCTTCGTGACAATGCCCTCCAGACACACCATCTGGTTCAGCAGCGTCGTGTTCAAGTCGCGAGGACTCACCACGTTGCTGCCGAAAGCTCCGGTGAACCCAATGTGAAAGGAGGCTGTCAGAGCCGACTGTGAGAATTTGGTATTCTTGTTGCGTGCGTGCTACCGGCTTATTCATAAGCAACTAGCGCCCACTTTGTTCACTTCGTTCTCAAGCATCTCCACGTATTGGACGGGATGGCGAAGAATTCTACACAGTAAAACTGCAGAGCCTGCTCTACTCAGTCTGCGCGTTGTTGCCGAGGGGACCAACATCACTGATATTGATTATAAGCCTTCGATCGTCCGTATCGAGCATTTTCTCCACGATATCCCTGTACGATGGACGACCATCCTACCACATCAGAATCCATCAAAGGGAAATACCGGATTCCTCTCGAAGAAGGTTTTGAAGGTATTGAGAATATCCAGCATTACTAGTTGATCACTCCGCTCTCTCTTTAAATCCTACTCCTGTTGCCGTTGGTATTCTACCGATAATGCCTGTATTTGGCGTTATCACTCCCACCACGAAGCGTCCAGTGGTCCCTTGATTTGTGCCAATCACTACGCCCCATTTCAAATCGAATGTGAAACCAAACAGGGGCAGAAAACAAGTTCAATAGTACACAAAAGCGGCTGCTCGTCAAGTTACTACACCCTCACTCTCTCAACACGCACTCACAGAAAGAATGGGTCCCGGAACGCCAGAATGGATGAGATAGGGCAGCTGGCTCGGGTCCACTCCCTGCACATCGGCAACAAACGGCTGACGCTGCGGCATCATCTCACCCATCGGCAGGTTCCCATGCATGTCCTCCACAATCGGCTCGCGCATCACCATCGTCTGGTTCTGCTGCACCAGCTTCTTTCGAAGCGCCTCCTTCGACGCCTTGTTGCGGAGAAGTTCGTTCGCCGATCGTCGCACAAACGCCAGAGTGTCCTCATTGATGTTGTTGACGGTCTGTTTGTAGTAGTACAGACACACGTCGTTGATCAAGTTCTCGTACCGCTCCGATTTAAGAATAATGTCATTCGGGAGGCCCAACCACTCGATCATTTCGTTCCGCTCGTGATCGCTCACCGTCAGAATGCAGGAACTGATGACTCTCTATCCGTAACTGGTCACAACAAATCGTACCTTAATGGCCTGTGTGTTAAATAGCTCAATCGTGACGGAAACGCCGAGATCCTTGCAAAGGCTCTTTGCGGCTCTGTCCAGGTGATCTCCGTAGCTCGTTGGCATCAAATTACCATTCTGGTATCTACGGAAGCGGTTTGAGAACACATCGAGGGGCTCTACGCGATAATTGGGAGAAAGGGCGCCAAACCATCAAACGCCTCTGGAGGGATCATCTGGTCGATTTCGTTTATAATTCCCTCGAGAGCATTCACGGTTAGCACTCCGAACAACTTGGCACGGATAATGTGACTGTAGACCGACTTTACGGGAACCTTCTTCCTCTCCTTCCTCGTCGTCATCGTTGAGTTGATGTTCATCATCCTCGGAGTTGTTGTTTGGGGAGAAAAAGAGTGGCAGATGGGGGTGCGTTTCCTCATCTTGCAATGGAGTATGCGGAGGTGGAAAGAGGGGAGGATGGAGAGAGACAGGAAGGGCGTGATTTGAATTGCAGACTAGCGAGTTTGTAATAGAGGATGGTTAGAAAACAGAAGGCATGCAAAATCAATTGACCTTCTTCACTTTTAACGCTCCCTGGCGAATTAGGTACTCGATGTCCGATAACCGAAGGTAGTGGATGCTATTCTTCTCCAGGTGCAATGAAGGATTCCCGTCGTGCTGTAGTAAGGATATGTTCACCGCTCCAGAGGGAGTCATGATTTCTCCCACATCCTGCGTAGCTACCACTTCCACATACAACGAGTGGGGAGGGTACATGTTCTAGAAATGAGCAGGGCAGAGCAGAAAGACAGAAGTCAGATCAAACCCGCTCCTCTGCATGTAGGAACTTAGCAAATCATCGTACTTCTGGAAGAACTGGATTTCTCCCTTGCTTAGCAGCGATTGTGCATCATCGCTAAGGAGATTCCCCTTCTCCCAGCGATAGTCGCGGATCTTCCCCAGTCTGTGTTTCCTAATCATGACATTGGCATTCCAATCGTTACAGATACGCCAGCAGGCATCGTTTATCGTGATAAAACGCGCAATGGTGGATGTTTAGAATTGTGTTATATCCGCTGATGATTTGTTCCTTCTCTCTACGCCATCACTGTACACATTCCAAAAACCCAACTCGTCCACTTGTCCCTCTTCAGACTCAGGCATTTCACCCGCCACCTCTTCCATTCCAACATATATGTCTACGATTTTCTCCATCGTATCGTCCATTTCGTCCAGCACGGCATTGATGCCCTCTTCCTGTCCATCAGTCCAGTCCGAAGCCAGTACGTTATACTTGGGTACCCAATCGCTCCGCTTCAACTCCTTGATGAGTTCTGTCGCTCGGTTGGTGATCGTGTACGCCATTTTTGAATTGCCGAGTGTGGGCGTTATTCCCAGTATTCCTTTCTGTGTGTGTATGGGAAGTGCTACGTTTGTTTTTTGTGCTTATGAAAGGGGTTTTCATCATCATCGTGTTGTGAGGGTTATAAAGAATAGTCTGTGTGATTTCCAGATAGAATAAGCATGGTGGTCACAAAACAAACAGAAACCATTGAAGATTGTCAACTGTGAAATGACACAACTCACTGCTCAATTGCAGGCCCATTCACCACTTCTAGCAGCTCTGCCGATATATCTACGAGTGATTTCTTCTTCAATAGCGCACTCATGGTCGTAATGCAATCCTTCCATTCAAAGGCATAAGGCAAGCCCATATACGTGACAGAAGGGATATCTACACCTTACAACGCGATCGAAAGCAAACCTTCCAGAATGACTCGATTCACATATTTGAAGGAATACGTGAAAGAATCGCCAGCCGTTTTGATTTCATCGAGTTTGGGCAGGTCTACACATTCACTTCTCCCAATTCAACCACTCGTCATGATCAGGGAAGAATTGTCTTCGTCCTTCACGTCATAGGAGAATGCGTCGTGTCCAAGTTCGATAGTAGTCAGTTCAGGCAAGTCTAGTCTGTCACCCTCTCCTTCGGCAACGACTCTCAAACACAACGTGATGACAATGAGAAAACCCTTGACTACCCACAAAGAGTAATTTCAGCTTGGGCATATCTTATCGTGAAAGGAGGCAAACGCTAGGACTTCTCAGTTGCAAATCGGAATACATGAAGCAACCACTTGAAAGCGAAAACGAGACATCGCCCAGTTTAATCGTTTCGAGGGAAGGTGTATCCTCGATAATGCACTCTGTGAAGGAGTTGAAGGAACTGTGGCCACTCTTCAACTCTCTCAACTGCTTGCAATCCTTCAGAAGGAATCGGAGAGGCTGGAAGTCTTCTTCTTCTTCTTGCATCGTGAACGAAGAATCGCCGATGCGAATGACCTCCACGCACGGCAGGCCAATGATAACCACTTCGGTCACACTGTGACAGCACCCATTTCCGATTTCGATTCGTTTCACGCTCGTAAAGACCGACAAGTCCAACTTGGAGATTCCTTCACTGCAGCAACCGTGGTCCATTCCCAGAAATGTGACTGTTGACGGCAATGTGGACAGATCGGCTGAAGAGAATACGTTTGGAGGGGATGAGAACGGAGGGAACGAAGGATGATGATAGAGTGCTCCGATGTCTATTCGTCATTCCGTGAGCAAGGTGTGACTCTTCCGTGAAAGAGAATGATACTCGAGAAAGGCATTAGGCAGTTTCACTTCTGCAAGAGCGGGCAGTTCTAAGAATGATGGAGATGGAGAAGGCACGCCTTCCAGAATGATGTGGTGAGGAAGGCGGAATGTACAGCTGTTGTCTCCTTCATTCCAAAGCGAAGTCAGACGCGGCAAATCTAAAGATGATGGTTGTGAGATCCAAACACTTCGCAACACCAGTTCAGTCGAGTCATCTTCTTTAAAGATGAATGTGTCACTCCCCAATTGGATGGAGGTCAATTCGGGAAGGTCTATTCCTCAGCACAATACAGTGTAGCCACTCTCAAACACAACCCGAATGCAGTACTCAAATGCCTGGCTGCCAAAGAGCAGAGATGTCAACCTTGGCAAGTCTATTCATGACGTCACATAGAAGTCACCACTCCTCAACTCCAGCGAAGCATAGAAGAAGCAACTACTGTCTTCGTTTATGCTCCCCATGGCAATCGTTTCCAAAGCGGGAAGCGCTGACAATTCGCACACTGAATAATCAGAGAAGGAATGGCAGCCAATTCTCAGTTCCTTTAGCCGTTCGCAGTCCTTCAAATAGAAATGACGATTTGGGTCCTCAAAATCACCATTCTTGAACAGAGTAAAGCTCTTCATTCCAATAACCACGGTTTCTAGTTCCTTCAATCCAACCAATTTCAATTCCTCCACATTCGCAAAGCACTCGTCACCCACTCTCAATTCCCTAATCTTGGGAAGCAGGGAGAAATCAAGAGCCGTCCATTCATCTTCATTACAGCACGAATCCCTCACAGTCAACGATTCGATGTGGTTGTGAAGGAGCTGGCACTCCTCGTCAATAACTACATTCCTGTCCAAATGATCGTCGTTCAGCCATTCTCCATCAAACACGGTGTTGCCATTTCGGTCATACTGAACGCCTCTTCCCCAGCGCATGCCTTCGCAAATCTCTCCTTTGTACTCCACCTTTTGAATGTCAGAATAGTACTTCGTGCCATAACACACATTCACATCTCCGATTCGAAACCCTTCATACAGCTTATTGTTGTCCCCATCGTACAGCACTCCCCATCCACAAGGTCTGCTTTGAAGTGCATCCCCTTCCCATCTCGCTCCTTCATCATCCAAATCCACGAGTTGTTTTGGTTCAATACAATTCATATCCTCTTCATTCAAGAGTAGCAATTGATGCGACTCGACATTCACGCAAGCAACGCCCCACTCACTCAATTCCATAAGCTCACCTGATTTCAGTCTTGCAAGTCCATAATTGAATCGCCATTCATGATTCTGTTTTGTAATTGTCATATAGAAGTCGTTTGAGTATGATGAAAGAAATGAACGCTGATACTCTCCGCTACTCATCAACTGCTTCGCATTCAGCTTTGTCGTAGCGTCACTCATGCTATGTGCACAGAAACTGGGATAATGACGAATGACATGACAAGATCACTATGTGCGGAAGTGACACTTTTGTAGAACTGGAAATGGAGATAACAGCCAACAAAGGAGCATCAGTTATCTAAATGTCCCGATTCTACCCCTATTTGCAACAACAGTCCCAATTTCCTTTTCTCTCCTTTCTTTCATCATTCAATCCATTTTATCCTTTGAAAATGTGCAATTCTCATGATACGCATGGCAGTCCGAAGAATGGAGCACCTTTCTAGCGATTTGTTGGACCTACTGTGCACGTGGTGGGAAGAGACGGATAAAAGTTCTTTCCATCCTGTGGTTTGTTCTGGTGAATGATGCTCGGCACGGAGCTCAACAACTTTCTCTCCTTCGGCGTCTTTTCGCTGGAAAACCAAGCCGATGTATCCACTTGGATTCCATTTGAAGGATAGATCACACTGACCATCAACAATAAGATTGCGCTGAACATTTCTGCAAAAGGCGTTCCTGTAACAATTCCGCCTTGCAATGACGTTTAGATGTTGACGGTCTCACTATCGCACATTGCAGGTTTCGTGCAGAGCATTCTGAACCCTTCCTCTTTGACCATCTACTACAAGAAGTACTTTTCCCTTCTCTGCCATACCCGTAGCACGTATCTACCCCAGTTCTATCAGGCATCGAGTCCCCGGATCTGCAATCTCATTGTCAAGATTCTGAATGGTGCGGTCTTAACGATCCCTTCAATGCGCAGAGTACATTCAGTCCAACAAAGTGACTCTTGCTGATTGGTATTTCACAGTGTCCGTGCTCAATCCCTGATTGACAAGTAGTTTCAAGGAAGGACCTGCAGAGAAGCAGGGCAAGCACTTCTGGGCTCCTCGCTACCTCGTCCTCTCCGGATCGCGCCTGCTCGTGTTCCGCTACTCTCTCACGCAGAAGAAGGGCGACGAAAACCTGCCTCTCAACGTAATCGATCTGACCAACGCCCTTGTCACGCCCGCCACCCCTCTTGTCATTTCCCTCCAAACGCACCGCGAAGTACTTTCTTCTTTTCCCTCCAACCTAGTACACCTTCCGCTTCCCCAGCGCCGAAGACGCCGCCGCCTGGGTCCTGGCCCTCAAAGCCGCCACCAACCGCGGGATTTCCCTCTTCAACAGCCCCCCGCCGCACAGCAAGCTGGAGCAGCACCGGCCCGCCCCGCTCAACCTCCAGTCGCCCAGCGTGCAGCAGGCCGAGGTGGCGGCAGAGCCCGCGCTGGTCCCCCATCCCATGACCTTCACGCCCGTGTCCCAGCAGACACAGCCCACCCTGCAAAGCCAACCCACTCTGCAAAACCAGTTCATACAACCCACGCAGCAGAATCAGCTCACACTGCAAAGCCAGCTCACACTGCAAAGCCAGCTCACACTGCAGAGTCAGCTCACACTGCAGAGTCGGCAGAACCCGTTGCTGCACCCACTGCCCTCCACGGTCGGCACGGAGTCACACCACAGCACGCTCCGCGACTCCTTCCACAGCGAGCAGCTTCTCTCCGTTCCGCTTTTCTGCTCCACTCACACCCAGCTCGCCGTCGTCGCCTGGGGCAACAACTCCCTCCACCAGCTTGGCGTCGCCTCCGACGCCCCCACCTCCTCGCGTCCGCTGCGCCTCGCCGCCCTCTCCGTGCCGCGCGCCTTCCCCGTCTGCATCCGCGCGGGCAGCTGCCACGCTCTCTGTCTCACCGACGAGGCCGCCGTGTTCGCATGGGGCAGTAACCAGTACGGGCAATTGGGCCTCGGCGCCGACTGTTGCGACGCCGCGATTCCGCAATGCGTAGGAGTGGTGAGCGGGAGTGAAGCGAAGGTGGCGGCGCTGGAGAACACGACGGTGGTGCTGATCAGCTGCGGCGGCTACCACTCCGCGTGTATCACGTCGGATGGACGCGTGCTGACGTGGGGTCACGGCGCTTACGGGCAGCTGGGGCAGGGCCTGGAGACCACGACGCTGAACGCGCCGCGCGAGGTGGAGGCGGTGCGCGGAAAGGAGATCGTGGACGTGATCTGCGGGCAGAATCACACCCTATTTCTGTCGCGCGAGGGACGCGTGCTGGCGTGTGGCAACAACTATTTCGGGCAGCTGGGTCTGTCGGCGGGCGTCGATTACGTGACTCTCTCTCTGCCGTCTGACCCTTAGTTCATACCGACGCCCGTCCCAGCGCTGGAGAACACGGTAGTGACACAGGCCGCGTGCGGCGAGACCTTCTCTCTCTTCCTCACGAGCGAGGGCACGCTGGTGGTGACGGGGATGCTGGAGTGCGAAGAGACGGAGTTCGAGAAGAACCGTGATTTCGTCACACCTCACGCCGTGCCGTGTCCTGAGCCCGTGATCGCCATCGCCGCAGGGTCTCGCTATGCCCTTCTGCTCACCACGCCCACGCCCACCAACACCACCGACACCCACGTGTTTCTCTGGAAGGCCTCGGGGTCTGCCGACACGCCCTCCGTACCTCTCTCTTCTGCTCCTCACTCCCAGCGGCCCGTGCGCGTTGCCGTGCTGGACAACAAGCACATCACCCACTGTTCCTGCGGCGTGTCTCATTGCTTCGTGTTCAGCTCCGCCACGGGGCGCTGCTTCGCCTGGGGCGTCAACACGTCAGGCGAGTTGGGGCTCGGCGAGCCGGACGAGGTGGCGGAGCCGCTGGAGGTGCCTTCGCCGCAGGGCGCCAAGTTCGTGCAGGTCAGCTGCGGGAACGCCTTCACCGTGGGAATCACGCTGCCGCTGAACGGAGACGGGATGGGCGAGTCGCCCAGCACCATTCAGTTCGTAGCGGACTCGCTGGATGCGGTGAGAGAGGTGCGTCTGGCGGCGTCTCCAGTGCGAGGCGTGCCGGACTGCTTCACGTTCAACAGCTCGGAGATGGAGCGAACGGCGAGCTCGATGAACTCCAACAGTAGTTGTCACTCCTCTGTTTCTTCCAACAAACACCTCATCGCATGAAGGGATTCATGGACGCATTCTGCTGCTCTTGGAACTGCGCCCACGCCTGGTTCAGCGCGTCGAACACGCGTTGCGCGATGTACACCTGCTCGGGTGTTCCGTCTCTGTTCTTGTCCGGATGCACCTTCTACACCTCACCAGCAGCCCTCACGGCTCACGAGCATCGCCTTGCGGTAACACGACTTCACGTTCTCCGGCGTCAACAACTGACTCATCAAAATCGGCTTGAAATTGGCACCCTCCCACAGCACCGTGTGCATCTACTCCTCACACTCCCTCCACGAGAGAACCGTCGTCAGCAAGGTTCGGATGTTCTTCTTCTCGCCAGAAATGTCACACGACCAATCATCCAGTTTTTTGCCGTACACCTTCTTCGCCTCCTCCTTCTTCTCCTCGTTGATCGCTGTTGTGATTTCTCTCTCCTTCTTCTCCATCAACGCTCGGATCTGCTTTTCTCGCAATTGCTTCTCACGATCCTTCATCGCCTTCACTACTTCGGGACTCTTTCCCTCGTACGACGTCGCGGTCAGCTTGCTACGAATCACTGCGGAAGGAGAGAGGAACCTCACATCCTTGTCAATCTTGATGTCGCTTCGCTTCACGTGCTTGATTCTATTCTTCATGAAAACAGAGGGAGTGCACTCTAACGGAGCTTCTTCCACCACAACAGAAGGACTATGAACAGGCATTGGCAAGGGATCGCACTTGTCGGTACACACTTCATTCACAGGTTCTTCCTTGTGCTGCTGCTGGGTGGCACCACTACATGTAACAGGAGGAAACCACACGTGCTTTAAGAAATCGATAGGACTGTCCGGCTCAAAAGACGGCTCCGGTTGAGAAATCTCCACGGGAGATGGATCTTCATGAAGGAACTCTATAGGAGAAGACTCCTCCGGAGTGAATTCAAGAGGCTCTTCCTCTTCTTCCGGAAGAGGGTCCTCATCGGGAATAGAATCTTCGATAGGAATCCGTGTGATACCCTTTTCCAATTTGTCTATTCATAACGCGAAAAGAGAAAGCAGAAACCCAAATCAAGAACCTTTAGGAATATGCCTCCATTATAAGTAGGAGCGCTTTCTTCTTCGTCCAGCAGCTCAGCCCATTCATAAGACGATCCGTTGTTTCTTCTGAAGCGAATGTGGTAGTGTCCAAACAATGCCAACGGGAATCCACGAAGGACATCTCCTACAGTGATTTGCGAATCTCTACCGAGTGAAGGGTGTATTACTGGACTCACTTGTTAATGGCAAAACAATCGGGATGCTGCAATGTAGATCCTGATTCCTTTTGAATGTAATAGAAAACGAGCTTGGGCATGTCGAATTGTGATAGAAAGGAGTGAATGTGGGATCCCACCCTTTTCGCAATAGAGCCCATGACAAAAGTAGTCACCCTTTCACTCCACCGAAATCCCCCAATTTTCGCCATTCATTTGAAAGGAGTTTTTTTCACTTATAACGCTTTCTATCATGGCCAACGTCAGCGTATCTTGACATCTGATCAAGTGTAAACAGTAGAATACTGCCTCCAGCATTGAAAACCTTCTGGCTGGAATTGAAGACGTACCTGATGATATTGATTTCAGTGACGAAATTGACGTACTTGTCTATTCACGGTGCATCAGCCCGTAGAAAGAATTGATGGAGGACGAAGATGCGGCTGTTCTTGACGCTGCAGACAATTACGAACCCTACACAGCGGAATCAGTAAGACTGGAAGATACAGAAGAAGCGTCTGCGGAGTGGAAGGACCGCTTTTCTCAGTTCAAGAAGTCACTGGGCCAAATGCAGGACAAGAAATCAGAAATTTCCCGTCTAAAGAAGAGTATCTTCGCAAATTGGGTTTCATATTCAGAGATGTGGAGAATGAAGCAGAAGCAAATGGGATTGATGAGTCAAATCAACGTCCAGCAGAACGACATTAAGCTGAAGGAGGAGCGCATCGAGTCTCTTCAAAACGAACTCAGGGAAGCCAACCAGTCTCGCATTACTTCGGAACAAGCTGCCTCTCGCAACGAAGAAACCGCCACCTCGTTAAGAGCCATCATTTCCTCAAAGAACCGCGATATCGCAGTCTTGGAGCGGCAGCTTGCAGAAACCGCTCGAAGATTGGCATTGGCTACGGCTTGCAAGAAGGTGGAGGAGCCAGCCCTGCCTCGTGAATCGGCATCGAGCGAACCGGAAGTGGGAGAAAGAAGGGATGAAAGTGTTGAGCAGGACGAAGAATCGCGATTGGAGGCTCTGGAGAACTTCGTGAGTGTGGTGCAATCACTGTCCTCTCTGACCTCCCGCGATGAAGCGACTCACATGCGTAGGCATTCTGGAGTGATTGAATGGTAGTGATGATGTCGCAAGGCACGTGCTTCCATTGCGGGCGGAAGCTGTCGGAAATGGGAAGCAACCCGGACGATTGCGGCTGCAGTTACTGCTCCATTCTGAGGAACATTCTGAAGGACACGCCTGTGGAGGTGAAGAAGTCTACCGTCGACGTGTCCGTTCTGCTGCTCTTCGTTTTTATCGTGCTGTCTATTGCGCTGGCGATCTTTGTCTACAATTGGAGAGATGAGGCGTTCTATGTGCTGAATGATGTAAAAGAGAGGATCAAACTCATTTTCTGCACCTGTTTGTTTGGTCTCATTCTTCCATTCCATGAGTGAGTTTTCAGTGGGATATCATTGTGTCGCGTAAGGGATAGGACAGTGACTATCGCATCGTGGTTGGAGAATCACACTACCGCTCTCTCCTGAACATGGAGGATTTGCCGATTGTTCTGCCCAAATCAGGCAACCCATAGTGAGCTCCAGTCATGCGTAGTGATTGTTCCTCCCGAATCCTACCAGGCTGCATTAACACGCAATCAGCCGCAGCAGCCAGAAAGTTGTTTTCTTTTGGTTTTCTAATGCACAGCCAATCATGATATGCTATCCATTCAGGAAGCAGTCAATCACAACGCTCTTCCATAAGCTGTTTGTTCGCAAGAAACAGTGTCATTCACTCGTTCCATCTTCCGTTCAGATGAAATAGGGTCAGGAATACAAAACACTCTAATGAATGCTCAGCAGCGGCAGTGCCTCGGCTTCCTTCTCCCTCAGCTTCTTCTTGTTCATCAGTCTCCCCACGAGCTTCAGCACCTCGTCGATCACGATGACGGGGAAGGAGAACATCAGCACCAGCTTCCACTCGCGCCACGTCAACGGCGCCACGCTGAACACGGTCGCCAGCGGCGGGATGTAGAGGATCATGAAGTGCGCCAGGAAGGACGCGGCAATGGCGCCCACCAGGTACATGTTCTTGTGCGGCGGCACCACCAGCAGACTGCAGTCCTCGGACAGCGCGTTGAGTGAGTTGAGCATCTCGATCGCCACCAACACTGTTAATGACAGGGTCGACGCCGTCACCTTGCCCTTCTCGAAGTAGTCGCACGGCGCGGCGAAGCGGTCGGCCCACGCGCCCAACTACTCATCACTCCTCTCTCACACACCTACAGAGAAGTCGGTCCATGCGGGACACTTGCTGTGGCTCATGAGCTGCGTCAGCGTCACCAGCGGGTGCCCGTCGGTCGCCGCAGCGTCGAGCACGTACCAGTACACGAAGATGCCGACGGTGGCGAAGCCCACGTACAGTCCGATCACCATGTACCGGAAGAACACCCACGGCGTGATCAGCCCCTCGTCCTTGTCGCGCGGCGGCTTCTGCATGATGTCCGGCTCGGGCGGGTTGAAGCCCAGCGCCGTGGCTGGCGGGCCGTCGGTGACGAGGTTCACCCAGAGCAGTTGCACGGGCGAGAGGCCCTCGGGGATGCCCAGCATCGCCGTGAAGAAGATGGAGGCCACCTCGCCGATGTTGGAGGAGATCAGATAGCGGATGAACGCCTTCATGTTCTGGTAGATGGAGCGGCCCTCCTCGATCGCCGCCACGATCGTCGAGAAGTTGTCGTCCGTCAGGATCATGTCCGACGCCTCCTTCGCCACCTCCGTGCCCGCGATGCCCATCGCCACGCCGATGTCCGCCTGCTGCAGCGCCGGCGCGTCGTTCACGCCGTCGCCCGTCATCGCCGTGATCTCGCCCATCTGCTTCAGCAGGCTGATCAGCTGCTTCTTGTGCACCGGCTCCGACCGGCTGAACACGCGTCCGCCGCTCCCGCGCAGCACGCGCAGTTGCTCCTCCTGCGACAGCTGCATGAACTGCCTTGCTGCGCGTCACTGCCCCACGCCACGCCCACCCAGGTAGCTCTTCTTCGAGATGTCCTCGTCCGCGTCGAAGATGCCCACGTCGCGCGCGATGGCCTCCGCCGTCGTCTGGTTGTCGCCCGTGATCATGAACACGCGGATGCCCGCCGCGCGACACTGCTCGATGCTGGCGCGCACCTCGGGCCGCGCGGGGTCCTTGATGCCGCAGATGCCGAACAGCGTCAGCCCCTGCTCGATCGCCTCGAAGTTGTTGATATCCACCAGCTGCCTGCCGCTGAGCCACCTCCCTTTTTGCTACTTGTGCGCGGGGTGCTTCGGCCCGTCGTAGTCCGCCAGCGCGCCCAGCTCCAGCTTGCCCGCCATCACCAGACAGCGCAGCGCCTTCGCCGACAGCTGCGTGATCACCGTCTCGTAGTGCCGCCGCAGCTCCTCCGAAAGCGGCAGAATGGTTCCGTTCTACTTCTGATCATCGCTTCACACACCCACCTCCGTGCACACGCTCGTGCAGCGCGCGATCACGTTCTCCGGCGCGCCCTTCACGAACAGCACGTTGTGGCCCTTGGCCGCCACGCCGTCCACCTTCGGCGCGCAGATCACCGACATCGACTTGCGCGTGCGCGTGAACTCCAGCGTCGCCAGCGTCTCGTAGCGGTCGCACCAGTACCGCGTCGCGACACTGCACCGTGTCGCGGGGTTCTTCCGCAGCGTCGACACCGCGTGCGCATCCTGCTTCTCATCCCACACTCTCACGCCTACCACGTTGGCGGAGGCGGGCAGGCCCAGCTTCTCCACCACGATCTTCAGCGCGGCCTCGGTCGGCTCGCCCACGGCGCGGTACTTCATCTTGGCGTCGTCGTACTCCACGGAGGAGTCGCTACACAGCGCGCACACCTTCGCGATGTTGCACAGGCCCACGTCCTCTGCCTCTCACAACCGCTCACCACACCCACTCAGGTCGTAGCGATCGATGCCCTCGATGCGGCCCTCGGGGTTGTACGAGATGCCCTCCACGGCGTGCGCCACCGCGCGGCCGTCCTTGTCCAGCGACAGCAGCGTCACCACGCACATCTCGTTGGTGGTCAACGTGCCCGTCTTGTCCGAGCAGATCACCGTCGTGCAGCCCAGCGTCTCCACCGACGGCAGCTTCCGCACGATGCAGTTGCGCCGCGCCATGGACCGCGTGCCCAGCGACAGACATCTACGCGTCAGCTTAGAAGCATGCCCTCACAGCGTGATCACCGCGGGGAGGCCCTCGGGGATGGCGGCCACGCCCAGCGCCACGGCCACCTTCAGGTAGTAGATGCAGCCCTTCACGAAGCCGCCGTACTCCTCGTCCGTGAAGTGCTTGAAGTTCATCACCCACACCACCACGCAGATGCCCATGATCACCTTGCCCAGCAGCTCGCCGAACTGGTCGATCTTCTGGCCCAGCGGCGTCTTCTCCTCCTCCTCCTTCGCCTCCATCACCGCCTGTTGGATCTTCCCGATCTCCGTCTCCATGCCCGTGCGCGTCACCAACGCCGTCGCGTACCCGTTCGTGATCATCGTTCCCGCGAACACCATATTCGTCATCTCCGCCGGACCGCACTCCTCGGAGAGGATCACATCGGGATTCTACGCATCAGCGCGCTTTCAAGTTCGAACCTTCATGATGGTCTTGCTCTCGCCCGTCAGAGCGCTCTCCTCCACGCGGAGCGTCGTCGTCTTCAGCTTCAGCAAACGGCAATCGGCGGGCACCTTGTCTCCCACCTGGATCTGGATGATGTCGCCGGGGACGAGGTGCGACGCGGGGAGGTCATGGTTCAGCTTGCCGTCGCGGAGGCAGCGCGCATTCTCGCTCTGCATTTCCTTCAGCGCCTTCAGGGCGTTCGCCGCGTTGTTCTCCTGCCACACGCCGATAATGGCGTTGATCACGAGAATCAGGATGATGACGAAGGGCTCCACGAAAGCGGTGATGCCCTCGCCATTGTTCTGGAAGATAGCGAGCGTGAAGGAGAAAGCGGCGCTGAAGAGAAGGATCTTGATGAGGTAGTCGTCGAACTGCTCCAGCACCAGCTTCCACATGGGCGTGGGCTTCTCCTTGGCGAGTTCGTTGGTCCCAAAAACGTCTAAACGATGAAAGGCCTCGTTCTCGGATAAGCCAGAATCGAAATCGGTCTTGAAATGAGTGATGCACTCATCGACCGATCTGGCATGAGCATTAAAAGAAGAAAACATGGCAGATGTTCCTGCGTGTTAAGCAAGCGTTGCGCAGTTATACTATTTGGATTCACAATCGATGTAAAAACGAATAGTCGTGTCCGATTCCTCTCCACGTAATGATTCTGTGAGAAAAAGGCTGTGCGGAAAAACAGCGTATTTTGAACAAGGAACAAACAACCCAAAACAAGCAATTAAGCCTTGATCGCCTCCAATTTCGTCTTGTACATACTCTTGCCGACAAAGCGCAGGGCGAGACTTGACATAAAGTGAACGAGGATGTACAGCCAGCCACTGAGCAGATCCATGCTCTTCAGATAGGACAGGAGTCCGGCAAGAACGATATGCAGTCCAAGGAAGCCAAACTCCTTCTTGGTGGGAGCAAGCTTGTTGTTCGCGCACAGCGCCATCCAGGTAGCGAGCGAGAAGGACAGAGTGAAGATCAAGTCGCAGGAAGCATCCAGGCTGAATTGAATCCACTTGTAATCCACCTCAGGGCTTCTCGAGTACACCAGCAGCGGCATCAGCTTCGAGGCGACTTCCTCGGCAGCGGACCAGCCTACAGGTCACGTCCACACTCGACTCGGACCAAGAGCGACCAGTTCAACGCGGCTGAGGGTCTCAAATTTCTCTAAATCGATAAGGTAGGCGAGGGCCATCGCATCAATAAGGTACGTGAAGGAGTACAGCAGTTCCTAGAAATGACGAGCGAGAGAAGGGAGCACATTAAGCAGGGACATTTGGGAATCCATGTCAACACTCGCCAGGGTAGCAGTGAGCAGCATCTACGAATGAGCGATCCAAACCGCTGCGAACCTTCACAATGGAGGAGATGATGAATCCGAGGGCCGATTTCATGAGCAAGCCAAAATGATTCTCCCGTTTCCTAGCGGATCAGAAGAAGACGAAGCACGCGTCCTACAGTCCAGACGCCTGGTAGTACACCACGAAGGGAGCGTAGGTGAGAATAACACAATTCACACAGTGGAAGAACGTCATCGTAAGGAAGAAATGGACCAAATCAGAAATCCAGAATTCGCGTCCTTTTCGTCGTCGGTCGATCGTGGAAATCGCCTCGATTCCTGCATTTCTCCATTCACCGCAAACGGTTTGTATTCGTCTCTGTCCGTGTTTGAATGATGCTTGCCAGAAGTGTTAACACCATCTCCAGAAACGTTGCTCGCAGCCTGGTTGCCCTTCCGCAAATCCCTGTCCACCACCTTTCTACGGATTTGAAGGTGGAGACTGCCACCCACAAGGTTCGCCTTGCGTCCTACTTGCTCACCCTGTAGCCTTGCTATAAGCTGTTTGATGTCTTCCGCTACCTGCCCGAGAGCGACACCAAGCCTCATATGGTCAGATACGCTGTCGATGTGAACAAGTAATCTGCTATTTCTTGGATTGAGCGCGTAGCTGCGGCACGATGGTCCTCGACGCCCTGTTCCAAATCAAGAACGAGCTCGATCACACCTTCTCCTTCAGAAGATCTTGCCGTGAGGGTATTTGCGGTTCTTGCGCCATGAACATCAATGGCGAGAACGGTCTGGCCTGCTTGACGAAGATCACTCCCGGATCGGCCACGATGACCATCCGTCCTCTGCCTCACATGTTCGTGATCAAGGATCTGATTCCTGGTAAGCCATCTGTTCAGAGGTTGACACCCAGATATGACCAACTTCTACGAGCAGTACGCCTCCATCAAGCCGTGGCTGCAGAAGAAGTCGAAGGTGAACACGAATTACGAGTGCGAGAACCTGCAGTCTTACGAGGATCGCCAGAAGCTGGACGGTCTGTACGAGTGCATTCTGTGCGCGTGCTGCTCCACCTCCTGCCCCTCGTACTGGTGGCATCCCGACAAGTACCTGGGTCCCTCCATCCTGCAGCAGGCGTACCGCTGGATCGCCGATTCGCGTGATGAGATGACCGAGGAGCGTCTGAAGGACCTGGACGACACCTACAAGCTGTACCGCTGCCACGCCATCATGAACTGCACGCACGCTTGCCCCAAGAAGCTCAACCCGGGTCGTTCCATCCACAAGATCAAGCATGCTCTCCACCACATGCACTAAGTGACTGACGTAATTATCTTCTTCTTTTGCGCTGTTTGTTGAAGGTGTACTATGTCGGAGGTTGTCGACTCGGTTGAAAGCCGTAATGGAGAAAGCGAAGGGATGGTGAGAAAGTGCGCTTATGAGCATGGGATCATCAGTAGACTGCTGTCTGCATCGAGAAAGGAAATCCTTGATATGATACTTCCGCTCCTACCCTCCGTTCTGTCCATCCGAAGGTCCAAGTCGGAATTTGAAGCGATTTGCGGAGTGTGTAGGATTTGCAATGAAATTGAAGTGGATATTGGGGAGAAGGGCATCGTCATTGGAAATGTAAAGGAGAGGACGTTACTGAGAGTGAATGAAGAGAGCCTGAGTGAAATCGAGCACATGCAGGTGCTGGATTTGAGTGATGAAGGGGAGAGATGGGAAGGAGATGTGTTAAACAAACAACCCTACGGTTGGGGCGTGCTATTCAATCAGGATGGAGAGAAGGTGTATGAGGGATTCCGAATTGGGGGTGCGAATGTGTGCTACGGAAGAAGCTACTATCCTGGTGTTCAGAAGGTGGAATACGAAGGAGAGATTTGCAGAAGAAAGCGATGGGGAAGAGGCGTTCAATATGACAAAAGAGGGGAGGTGATGTACGATGGAGAGTGGATGAATGATGATCGGTTGATCGAGGAGGTGACCCTCACTAGTGAAAACGAAAAGAGTCTTCTCTTTTCTAACCGCGTGAAGGTTCTCCGAATCAGCCATCATTGCTGCAATAGAAAGAACTGGAGAGTGCTGGATTTGCGCCTTCTGTCAAGCCTGAGAGAGTTGATTGTCGGCGATGGGTGCTTCCAGAATACGAAGGAAGTGAAACTGATTGGAATGAGCCAGCTCGAGAGAGTGGAGATTGGCAAGAACACGTGTTGTGACAAAAGCACTTCGTATGGATGCGATCCAACTCGTTTCTTCATCTTGAGGAGCTGTCCCAGAATGAAAGAACTGAAGATTGGTTACAGTTCCTTCAATACGTGCTCTGTGTGTAAGATCGAGAACATGAACAGTTTGGAAGGGATTGAAATTGGAGATTTGGATTATTGGAGTTACAACTTTGTCTGTGCCGATTTTGAACTGCGGAGTTGCTTTTGCGAGGAGAGAATAAGGAATAGATTTGCCGAAATTGAAGTCCGTCACGATTGGAAGGCAATCCTTTCAAGAATCCTGTCTTGTCGTGTTTGAGAGTGAATCCACTGAGAGAGACTGAAGAATAGACTTACCAGAATTAACGTCCATTCGACTGGGTCACAGTGCGTTTGCCTTCAAGGAAGATGATTCATCCACTTCGTTGGTTCTGAGGAGTACCCTTTCTAACTCCATTTCCCCTCTAGACTTGCCCAAACTGGAAACGCTCGTTGCCGTGGACAGCGGCAACATTTGGTCCTTCCGTCGTTGTAGGAGTGTTGTTTTGGAGAGTCGGTGATGTTTCGTGAAGGTAAGAAGTAGATCTTCCTTCCCTCTCATGCGTTCGTCTTCCCGGTGCCTTTCACGACCAGCACACCTTATCGTACGATAGTGCGTTCGACAACTAAGAGTGATGAATAGACATTGGCGAGTTGAAAAAGCATCCGAACATTCCAGTCGCAAATCCGAAGGCGACGTGCCGTTGTATGGACGAATGGAACGCCATCCAGCCCTCTGTTGAAGTCATCATCGTGGATGGCAATTGCTGTAATGATGATAGTTTCATTCTGTTGGAGTTGAGTGCCTTTGCCGATTTGAGAGTGTTTGAAGTGGGTGACTTTTCGTTTGTGCATGCTGGTGAACTGAGGATGATTGGAATGAAGAAGCTGGAGAGAGTGGCAATTGGGAAGAATTGCATGAGAGAGGGCTGTGAGCCGGGTTTTTTAGATCACGGCTTCTACTTGAAGGATTGTCCTCGGATGAGAGAATTGAAGATGGGTGCTTGGTCCTTCTCTGACTACACCGTGTGTGAGATAGAAAGCCTCCCTTCTTTGGAAAGGATTGAAATGGGAGGGTTGATGGAAGACAGTTACAACTTCATATTTGCTTCCCAACTGATACTGGAGAGTGGAAACGATTGAGTGGGGTGACAAATAGACTTGCCACAATTGAAATCACTCCTGTTTGGTGTGGGTGCATTCTACTGTTGTTCTCGTGCCGTGTTTGAGAGTCTTGTTCGCATAGGAAGGCTGAGGAGTAGATTTGCCTGAGCTGACTTCCATTCGGTTTAACGATTGTGCATTCTCTTTCGATGAAGACGACGACTCCTGTGAACTGATAATGAGGAGTGTTCTTCTCTGTCCTTCTTGAGAATAGACTTGCCCAAACTGGCAGAGCTCGCAACAAAGGAGAACAGTCGCACATTCGAGAATCTCCGGAACGCTGTTCTTCAGGGTAATCATCCCGCTTTGAACTGATCCTCAGACATGCCCAGCCTCGCCACGGTTGCTCTCGATCATCAGTATGCCTTCACTCGGTGCCACTCTGTCTCTTCCCATCGTATCGCTCTGGTCTTGTTGTGTCCTGTAGATGTGGGTGCCATGCACACATTCCTCACCACAACCAACGCCATGTTGTAATCAGGCAAGTTGTATTGTCGCTGTTTTGCTTTGTTGGGAACAAGCTCTGCTATTTACAATAGCAACCCACATTCATCAAACAAACAAGAAAGCACTCCACGACAAACGTCTTCGAGTCTTCGCTGATAACAACGTAATAATAGTTCTCCAAGTCCTCGTACCCCAGCATAACAGCGCTCAGAGGAGACAGCATTCCATACTCCTCGTCATGATCTGTGGCAAACGCAGATAGGATCAGCGTAACGTCCTTACCCACGCTATGATACTTCCGAGCACCATTGCACATGACCACGATTTCTCTTTCTGTATTCTCCTCACTCAGTCGGAACAACTTCTCCTTCGCCGTATGCATGACGACGGAACGGCCCTTGCACGCCACCTTCAGCCACTCTACTTGTCACTTCAACCCGCTTCACCCACTGTCCTCGGGACGGCTCGCGTCGTTGTCAAACAGGACGTTCCGCACGCAGTGGAGCCACAAAGCCCCATTGTGGACCAAGCGGAGGTCGCAGAGAACCGCCTGTCCCGCCACCAGGAAGCAGCACGGCGTCTTGGTACTCACATTGAGGTAGCACGATACACTCGTCCGGCAGTAGTACAGCTCGACGGGGATCGACCGCATGGTCTGCGACGAGCCTTCGAGTCAGAAACAGCCCACAACCCAACCGTGCGAACACACCTGATTCACGCTCTGTGGCGAAAGCGGCGCTGGTGAGGGCATGGACCGCAGGTTGCTGTGAGCGGACAGCCAGGGGTGGTTCAGTGCCTGTGGATGACAACACGCGCAAATGCCCACATCCTCCAACGTGATTCGTTCCTTCGGATCGACGCGCAGGAAACAGTTGAGGAAGTCCTTTGCCTCGGCGCTCAGACGGCGGTAGTTGCTGTGTGTTGTGTTGTAACGGCCTGTTCGGATTCTCTCGTTGGCATGCGGATCATTGTTACTCCCAAAGGGAAAGGCACACGTGAGTCTAGTGTGAAGGAGAGAGAGCGCAGACTACATGGCATACGCCGTGGCACCGATCGACCACACGTCCGCCGACTGGTCGTAGTGCGAGTTGGCCACAATCTCCGGAGCCCTGTACACGCGAGTGCCCACACCAATGGACATGTTCTTCTCATCGACTTCACGCGAGTACCCAAAGTCGATGAGAATGATGTTGGTAAGGTCGTTGCTGTCTGCAAGCATGATATTGTCGGGCTTGATATCGCGATGAATGATGTCTTTCTGATGCAGGATGATCACAGTCTCGATGAGTGTGCGAAGAATGATCTTTGACGTCTCCTCGTCTATAGGCTTCTTCTTTTCGGCCAACACGTTAATGAGAGAAGGACCGGTGATCAGTTCCTACGGCTCATTGCACAAGCACGAACACACCTGCACAATGTAGTAATTCGATGCGTCATCCAACATATAGAGCATCTGCGCAACGTGCTTCATTCCCTTCAGCTTGTTCAGCAGGTCCGTCTCTCTCTATGTCTCACCCCACTGCGTAAGCCACACTTCAAAATAGAGCTTTGCCTTTGAGTCCATTTGCTTACTCTCCACCTTCACTGCCACTCGCATTCCGGTCGATCGGAGAACGGCGCTAAACACCGTAGCCTGTCCACCCTTTCCCATGGGATCCTTGATCTGGAGGACCTTGCTGATGTCGGACACAAAGAGGGAGCCCTTCACGACCGGCTTCACGCTGTCCTTCGGGAACTCAACGACCAATTTGTCCAGTGCACACAGAATACCATTCAATGGGTCATCTGGAGAAGGAAGCACTTTCCTCAGTAGTGTGACGAAGGACGCAATTCTATTGGTTAGGAGAGGAAAGCAACCACTACACGGAAATAATACCCGCACGATAGCCAGGATCGCAAACCAAGAGCAAAGCGGTGATGCGGGGGATGATGGACTCTCTGTCACTTTCAGAAGTACTGTAGACAAGAATGAGAATGTCCATCAACTCGCTATCCATCCCTTCGACCTAAACACTCATAGTTGAGGAGAGACCATTACGTCAATGCTAGGGTCCTTCAGGATGCTCTTGCGCAAATCCTGCTTCAATAGTTCGACGGCTTCTTTTTCAGCACAGACAAGAGAATAAACCTGCTGAAGATCGCTGCTCTTTGTGAGAAGGATGTCAGTACGCGAGTTCTAGTAATCATCAGAGAGTCATTCATCGACATTGCACGAAATGGAAAGGGAACAACCCATATCTTTCACCTTAGCCGTAATAATGCAATTCAGGATGAACAAAGCGGCTCTCTTGTGTATTGAAGGGAACTCCAAGATGATCATTCTGTTGTTAATGGTCAGTGTGCCATTCTCGCAACGATTCCTAGCAGTGTCCTATCCCTCATAATTGGGATTCATCTCTCACCACTAGAACGACGTCGAAAGACCTGAGTCGGTTCTGCTCCGGAACTGATTCCATCCCATCCGTTTCTTTCTCAGTTATGATTAGTCGTCAATGACCGCAAGTCCAACAGGATAATGGAATAACCGCGGTATATCGCATAGTCCATTCTCTCCTCTCTCCCTTTCCAATGGATCCTGAAAGGGAAGAACTATCAGTAGTATGAATACTCTCAATATTCCCTTCGATTCTTGATGGAGTTAGCTAATTACGCATCCCTATTTCTGTTCCTCTCCTTCTCTATCTCTTTCATCCATTCTCCACATTCGCGCTTGTGATTGTTCATTTCATTCATTCTTTACAAAACACAGTATTACCACTTCCATCGATACAAAGGATACGAGTAAAAATGCTTCCTCCTAACACAACTCCTCTTTCTCCATCCCTTCACAGTGTTTAGGACACTTATGGGAGCACACACATTTGGTATTGTACGTAGTGGATTAAAACGTGGGGTAGCACACCCAACTCATTTCAAGCGATGTGAACATGGATACTTCCTCGTTGACTTCCAACGAAGAAATACAGTTCCTGTGGATGAAAAGCGGAGACTCTTTGCGTGATTACTTGTGGTCTCACTCTCCTGCGTTGTATTTCACGCTTATCAGAAAAGAGAATGGATGGTTTCTGGATACCGGTATTGTGCGCCTTCAAAACAACGAGTTGATTGAATTGAATAGTTCTATGGTTATTCGAGCCAATATAAACACTAGAGCACTCATTATCGTAAATAATGAGGATCTGAGTGGTATTGAACACAATCAGGTGCTGAATCTGAGCGATGAAGGAGAGAGATGGGAAGGAGATGTATTGAATGATCAACCGTTCGGTTGGGGTGTGCTGTACGACAAAGAGAATACCAGAATTTATGAAGGATTCCGTATTGGCGATTTGGGTGTATGCTACGGTACTCACTACTATTCCGATATCGGAGTGATAGAATACGAGGGAGAACTGTGTGAAGGAAAGCGCTGGGGATGTGGAGTGCAGTATGACCGAAATGGAAGAGTCGTGTATGATGGAGACTGGATGAACAACGAACATCTGGAGAAGCGCATTGAGATCACGGAGGGGAACGAAAACACTGTTCTTCTCCACAACCGAATCGAAGAGCTGATTATCGGCGAAGACTGCTGGAACTACGAGGGACTGACGGCTGTTGACTTCAAGTACATGCCGTTTCTTCGAGAGCTTACTGTGAATGAGGGTTCGTTGAATCATGTGAGAGAAATCACCCTGTCTGGGCTCCAGCACCTGGAACGAGCACTATTTCTCTGTGATCAATTCAGAATCGATGGCTCCTTTTGTGTGAGGGACTGTCCTGTGCTCTCTTCTCTGAAGTTCAGAGATGGAGCAATGGGTTCCTATGTTTCATGTATCATTGAAAACAACGCCATGCTCAAAGAGATTGAAATCGGAGAGTTACATGAGTATGGTGAGTCCTTCTATCATGGCGAGTTGGTTGTGAAAGGTGTTGCGTGTTGGAGCGTAATGAGGAGTAGACTTGCCCAAACTGGAGACTATTAGGATTGGAGAGGGCGATTTCTTGGGTTGCTCCCGCGTTGTGTTTGATAGTGAGTGAAATGAGAAGTGATTGACGATATAGACTTGCCGGAATTGACTTCGATTCAGTGTGGAAAGCATGCCTGTTTGTTTGATTTTGAGGAGGGCACCCTCATCATGCGAAGTGTCTTTGAGTTGATGACATGACGCATAGACCTGCCCAAACTCACTACGCTAACCACCACCAATGAGCGGAGCGACTCGTTCCGATGGGTCGAACACGTAACCCTCGAGAGTCCATTCTGTTGCTCCGGCTCAAGAATAGACATGCCATCCCTTACTACCTTCAACTTCCCAGCCGCCTTCTGCAACCTTGAAGACTGGCACATCTCCAGTAGCCCTTCATCTCAATTCTCATCCTAGATGTCGGCGTCCTCGAGCAGTACGTCTCCCTTCCCATTCCCAACCCCAATGCCAACATCCACTCCGAAGAAGAGTGGAAGGCCATTTCCAGAGAGATCGAGGAGATCATTGTGGACAGTGGGTGTGGCAACGACAGCAAATACGTTGATCTCGATTTCTCTGAGTTCAAAAAGCTGAAATCGATTCTCGTTGGGAACTACAGCTTTAGGAACGCAGTGTCGGTTCAGATTTGCGACTTGGATGAGCTGGAGAAAGTGACGATTGGAGAAAACTGCATGGAATCAAGGCGCTGCGAGTTCACGCTGAAGAACTGCAATGTAGTGAAGGAGCTGGTGATCGGTCAGGGTTCCTTCATTAGTGGAACGATGTGTCTAATTGAGGACAATGAGTCTTTGAAGGAAATACGAATGGGTGAATCGCGGTTCTACCACCTAGCTAGCAGCTTTCAGAATGGGTATATGGAACTGAAGAGTGAGTAATAGAAACGAGTATCACCCGTAGACCTGCCCAGTTTGACCCGCGCTGTCTTTGGAAGAGATGTCTGCAGGGACTGTTTATCTGCTCGCTTTGAGAGTGGGTTCGTTGATGGTGAAGTGATTATCAGATCTCCCGGAACTAACCACTCTCCAGTTTGGCTGTGACGCCTTTGGTTTTAGTAACCGGAACAGTGGCACCTTGATTATGGTCGGTTTGCCTCAGTGAGAAGAATCAATCTGTAGGATTACCGAAGCTGAAGACCATCACCACCGATCATCAAGAAGAGGGCAGCAACACTTTCCGATTTGTCTTCTATTGTATGCTACAGGGTGGGGGCACACTATATGAGTGAAAGAGTAGGATTGCCTTCTGTGCAGACAATTGATCTCCCTATGGCATTCGAGCATTTGAAAGATAGGACAATATATAGTAACTGCCTTTTTATTCTGTTCACTTGTAGACTCCAGTGGTTTGGAGAGACTCGTGATGGAGAGGGGTATGCCGTATTCTGTTTGTTTCACTCCCACTTCAACTATAGCAAAAGAGGGCAATTCAATTTGCAACGGAATGCCCTTGAATTGGCATCCCCCAAACCCCCCACAATTCCAATCCACGTCTCTCTTCCAAAGCCCATTCTCACTATTCTTGACCCGTATGATCATTCCAGTTCGTTGTTTCACTTGTGGAAAGGTATCCGAATCCGATCCATCCCTCATTTCAAGGTTGTGGGTAATAAGTGGGAAGCGTACCTGCATTACCTCGAGGATGAGAATATGGACGCTGCGTACTCTCCTCGTCTTTTTCTAACATCTGTAGAACCGCTCTGGATAAGCTCGGTCTGAAGCGCTACTGCTGCCGGAGAATGGTCCTCACGCACGTGGATTTGATCGAGACGCTGCTGAAGTATTCGAGTGCGTCTTCCTCGCGCCTCTCAGCTGTAGATGCCAACTGTGAGAAGTAACACCGCACCTGTGAATTCTGTAGTTTAGCCGCGTGTTTGGTCAACAAACCAGAGCATTAGGGTACAAGACTGGATGTGCGGCTTCGCTTCGCCACAAACTGGTCATTCGTGTAGCTGCTGTCCGACAGCTTCGCCGACCACCACCGCCTCTCCTCCCTCACATCGCTTACGAAGCGTTGGAACAGGAGCTGCTCACTACTACCCGTCAATCACTCACCCCACTGGCACTCTGTGAGACGCAGCAGCATGTCCGTGTTGTCCTTGTCAAACTTGGAGTTGGCAACACGCGAAATCACCTGCGAACGATCTAGGAAGGTTCTACCCATCACATCGAATAGGAAAACACACCGGAGAAGGAGAATCAGGAGGGAGGGATTCTGGGTCAGTTGCGCATATCGCGAACCCAACTCATAGAACGATGGACATTTGAATCGGATGTTCACTGCCGTAGGCTCTGCCCACAATTGCGTCCTACTTGTGAAAAACGCCCAGCACGGAGTACAAGAACTGGGAGCCAAACTGTTTGGACTCCACGAGTTCCACGTAGTGGTTGCGCAGGAGAGGAATCGCAATCCACCCGGGAAGCTCAATCTCCGTTTCGGCGGGAATCACTCCGTTCTCATCGCTCTCTCGGAGACTGGATGCATGTGGAATGGACGACACAGTCTTCACCGTCAAGAGAACATCTTCCTCCAAAATGTTGTCTATGGAGTAATAGTCGTAGCTTGGATCGTGAAGGGGTGTGATCCCTTCTTCCTGCGTGTCCATGGAATGGGATTTGGGCGGGGAATGACAAGACGCGAACCGCGGGAATGGAGCACTCGTCGGGGCGGACTCCATTTCGCAATATCTCCACATTCCGATACCCCATGTTCAGTCTTCGCACCTTATCGAAAAGAACGGCTCCGGCGGCTCTCAATGGCTTGAAGGCAATGCTGAATAAGAGCGTTCCGTGTAGTTCGCTGGTGGTTGGCTTCTGAGCGTGTAGCTGTGCAGCAGGTTGCTTCTGTGGTGTACACGAAGGAGCAGCGTCCTGTGCCCGCGGACTATCGCGTGCCCGACTATATGGAGAAGATCTACACGTGGTGTTACGTGAAGCCGAAGAACGTGAAGATGCTGGACCGCCAGGCTGTGGTGCAGACGATTCTGTTCGGGTACTTCCAGCCCCTCGCCAACATGGTGTGTTCCGAGCTGAAACCCGGCCAGAAGCTGCTGCAGTGCGGTAGCACGTACGGCAAGCTGATCGCTACGGTGTCGAAGAAGCTGGGACCGGAGGGAACGTACAACTGCTGCGATATCATGCCGATTCAGGTGGCCTCCTGCAACCGCAAGATGTCGAAGTATCCGTGCCACGGTGGATGCATTCTGGAAGATGCGGCGACGCACCATCCTGAGGAGGACAAGCAGTACGACGCTGCGTAGGAGTGAGCGAAGAGTGTGATGAGTAGGCTGTCCTTCCTGCTGCTGCACGAGGTGCCCGATGACACGAAGCGCAAGGTGATTGACAGAATCATGATGTCTGTGCCCGTGGGTGGCAAGGCCATCTTCATCGAGTACCACAAGCCCGCGTGGTACAGCCCGTGGAGATACATGATGCCCATCGTGTACTGGCTGCTGGAACCTCTGGCGTTCACCGTGTGGAACCACCAGATCACCGAGCTGGGCGACCCCGAGCTGGTGAAGAAGTTCAAGTGGCGAAAGGAGCTGCGCTTCATGGGTCTCTACCAGAAGCTGGTGGGCGTGAGAGTGGAGGATTAACGTGCATGTTTAGCGTGTGTTTGTTCTCTGAATGAGTCTTCAATCCCATCTGGAGCGTCTCAACGCCGCTGCTGCGAGTGGAAACAGGGAGGCCATCAAGCAGGTCGTGAATGAAGCCAAAGTGAAGAACGGCTGTTTCTTCTCATGGTTGTAGATTACAATTCTCACACAATATAGAAATGCGAACGAAGTGGGTATTCGCTCCTTCTTGTCCGTTCTCATCTCCTAGCACAGTTCTTGGAGCGCTGCGTTGAGATTGCCGTGCAAATGATGCCAGAAGAGCTGGAAAGCATGATTGAGATGTACAAATCGCTGTGTCCGCAAGATCCCGACAGAGAGAGGCAACTGGTGGTCGAAGCACTGCACCTTCTCTACCTGCTCGTGTCGAGGGATTTGTCCTCGTTCCACGCCGAAGTGCGTGTGTTGCGTGTGACTGAGGCGTAGTTGGAGCGCATTTCGGACGCGGACATGGAGAACCCGCTGATCCAATTCTCTGTGCACATCGAGGGCTATCTGACGACTGGGCGGTACAACAAGATTCAGGAGTATATGCAGCTGCTCCCCCACCCGCTCTTTTCGTATCTGATGGCGGGCTTGGTGGAGTCGATTCGGGACGACATCGAGAGCTGTATCGAGGAATCGTACCGCGAGTTGAGTGTGGAGGATTTCTGCCGAACAGTGAACTGGAAAGGGTCCTTGGAGGAGGTTTTATGTCACATCGAGGAGGCCCATGGAAACTGGGTGGTGCGAGATGGAGTGATTGTCTTCCCCCGAAGAGTGGCGAGTGAGAAGAAGGAGAGGATGGAGACGCTGGGCGACCTGATAAAGCAAATCAACGATATCGAGACGATTTGGAGTGTTTGTTGGACAGAATAGTCTTCTCGTGTGGGAATGAAGCACAGAGTGAACTTCCGCAAGTTGGGACGCAAGACATCGCACCGCAAAGCGATGCTGCGGTGAGTGGAGAGGGTGTTTGGTGATGAGCAGCAACATGACGACCTCGCTGATTGAGCACGACCGGATACGCACGACCGTTCCTCGCGCGAAGGAACTGCGGAGAGTTGCGGAGCAGATGGTCACGCTGGCGAAAAGCGGTGTGTGTTGGGGATAGTGAGTTATCGATAGGAGACAAGAAGGCATACCAGCGCGCTGCGATCACTGTTCAGACGAAGGAGGCAATGGATCGTCTCTTTGACGTTCTTGCGAATCGCTACAAGTGGATTGCAAAAGAGTATTGTGATGGATAGGGACCGCAATGGAGGATACACGCGCATTATGCGATGCGGATATCGCGATGGGGATAAAGCGCCGATGTGTTATATCGAGTATATTGACAGGTGGTGAGAAGGAAGAGAGGATGAGGAGTAGAGAGGGCGAGTTGCGAGCGTGTCGCAAGGTGGGGAGTGAGAAGGAGGCGTTGAAGGCTGACAGTGCGAAGAGTGTGGAGACGAGTGCGGGCGAGTCGATTGACGAGCAGATCGAGAAGATCGTGAACATCCCCGATTTGTCCTCGATCGGTTCGGCGGAGGTTCACTCGGAGGTGAAGCTGTCGGAGGAGGGAACGCGGGGAGTGAGTGCCTCCATTGCGTTTAAGTAGTTTTCCATTGTTTCTTTAAGTGTCTTTGTGTTCCGACGTGCACTTGACTGCGAGGTAAAAAAAATGTCTATTCGTTACGACAAGAAGAGGGGAAAGTGTGGTCTCATCACGCTGTCGATTATTCTTCTCCTTCTGTCGGCATGTATGATTGTTGCAAGCGTGTATTTGTTGTGGACTACGGACTTACCTGAGGAAGTGAAAAAGGATAACGCCGTGTTTAGCAGCATGGTGATGGTGGGCATTGTTTTTGCGGTGTATTCCGTGTTTGGGCTCTTTTCTACATGCGGAGGCTGTATGATTTACGTATTCTCCGTGTTGACTACAATTCTAGCTGTTCTGTTTCTGGCCCTGTCGTGCACCACGATATTTGCCTGTATCCTTTCTTTTGTGTGGATTTGTCTTCCTTTTTAGAAGTAGGGCTCAAACGAAGCTAGTGTCATCGAGACGATCGCAAGAGGAGTCGCCTACCTGTTCGAGCACAACATGTCAAAGGAGTGGATTGCGATCCAGAGCCTTGGACACTGTTGCGGTTATGATTCCATGAACAAGACGGCAATTGTGTGCGAGGGAGTTGAGGATTGCAAGAGAGTGCTACAGGAAACAATAACAGGAGTTACTAGTGCCGCAGCCGTTTGTTGTGTACTCTTCTTTGTTCTCTTTGTGTTCCTGACCGTTTCGTCTTGCCAGCAAATGATGGTGGACAAGCATTTCCGTTAGTCTTGTTTCTTCTGAGCACGATCGATGAAGGATGCCATATCCATCTTGTACAGTCTCGCGGCCTCTACACATGAGGAGGGGAGGAAAGAGAAACCCTCATTCAGCGGGTCATCTGGATTGGGCTCCGCGAGGAGGAACTGCAGAGAGCAAGCGATCTGCGTGAGGTCAATCGAGGGACTCCAGTCCCGTCTCAGGATGTTCAGACACACATGACCCTCTTGATCGATGTTGGGATGGAAAATCTGCATTTGAACGGAGTTACGAAGGATACGGGAGTCAGAAGACGGAGCTTGTAGGGCTCGTTGGGAAAGAACTCCGGCACGGACACTTCAAACACAAAACTACGCTAAACAGAACGACATACTACTACTGTTGACCACGATAAATGCCTTCTACGGGTTCTACGATCAGCTGAAAGGACTCAAAGGATGTAGGGTCTGGAATCACCAACTCCACACCGCAATCGTCATCGTATTGTGCGATATCTCATTCCTCACTCTCCGTTTTCGTTTGTACCGTGCTTGATTCGACTCTCGCGGAATGTGTTGTTATACAGATCTCTGGCACTATCCACGCCGCTTTCCGCCATACGACGAATTCCGATCATGAAGCGAAGACTAGTTTGTCTTTTGTTTGTCCGCGACTCCCTGGGTATGGACTCTGCTGGCCTCGTCGATTCGGATACGCAAAGCGAGGGATTCATCAATGACAACCTCTGCCCGTTTCACTACGAAAGTCCCAATCCTGTTTCGGAGGAGGAATATCTGTTTGTCAATTCCATCCAAGACGACTTCCACGGCTTCAAAGGATTGGAACGACACGGCGAGTACTATTTGGCAGCAGAGGGGTGTTTTCTCTCGGAGAAGCATTTCAACGAGTATGTGGAGGAAAAGAAAAGAGAATTGCTGCTCCTGGCTAAGGAATACGTGTATCCCATGTCCATTGATCTGGTTCTGCTGAACTCTCTTTCGCCTTCTGTAGTCGCTTTGCAGTGTGGTCAGTCCTAGGGAAGACAGGCGCTTCTGGGGAAGTTTTGCAGTAATACGGTGCTGACGAAGGACAAGAACGGGGAGTACGTACTAATCGGAGCATCGTCGACGCTAAAGACGGCACACAACATGCTGCGACAGTACATGGAGGGCCTGATTGCCTATCAAGTGTTCATCCCTTCCGAAGTGGCCGCCTTCATCCACGCACAAAGAGAGCAGAACCCCAACATCAACACGCTCCAGACGCTGAGACGGATGCTTCCCGTAGATGCCGCCTTCTTCCCCGGCGCTGTGATTTCTGAGATTAAGGAGAAGAAGAGAGTTGCTGTTTCTCTCTGCTCTGAAGCGTAGGTCAAGAACCTCCGGCCGCGGCGCGACGACCAGCAGCACAAGCGCTTCTTCCAAAGCCCGTTCAACCCCAACTTTGAGGTCGTCATCGAACGCAAGACCGCGACCACCTATCTCTCCAAGCCCGCCGACGCTAACCGACTCATTCTTCTCACCCCCATTGCCTGGGCGCAACTCACGCTCGGGAAGGACGATCCCGCCACGCAGTTCCCCGTCGGAAACGGACTCTACGCCTATGATGACCCCTCCGTACAATGTGGTGCGGACGCACAGTTTTGTACAGAGGTGGAGAAGGCGTTGGAGGGAACACGTCTGCATGTGATGACGCAGAACGCGCGGCTGGAGGCGTTCTTCAAGCAGAAGGAGGAGGAGGGGAGGAGAATGCACGTGATTGCATTCAATGAAGCGATTCTAGAAACCGAGGAGAATTCCTCCAAGATCGTGCAGTGCTTTGCCGACTATTTTGGGATTGCCGAAAAACTAGGCAATTGCAGCAGCCTTTCTCTCATCATTCCTCCACTGTTCTCATCGATTCCGCAGCGCTTCCAGAAGCACTTCTATTCCCTCGTTCTCTGCTCCATGCTGGATGCGTCCAGGCGGGTTCAGCCCTCTCGTGTGGTGTCGATTCACTTCCTCATTCCCAATGACGACGGCATCCAATTGCTGAGCGAGCTGTTCGAGACGTGGACGAAGGCCGCACAGAACGTGGGTTCGAATCGTTGGGGTCCCCTCTAGAAAGTGGAATCGACGTGCGACGACTCGATTGTGATCATCGGCGGAAAGGCCTGTGCCAACGAACTGACAATGCGCATGAACGAGGTGTTTGGCGAGCTGCCCTCCGTACCTTCTCATCCTTGCTTTCACTCTAGTTCGCCTCGTCGTGGGCGTCGCATCTGTTCGTCGATGCCTCCACTCCGCCGTCGCTTGTGCCTCTCTCTATCATGTCCTGGAACATTCTCGCGCAGCAGTTCTCCAAGAAGCAGCATTGGAAGCTGGCGGAGCCTCGCTTTCTCAAAGCGGGTTACCGGCGCCCTCTCCTGCTGAAGCAGATCGAGGCGGCAGAGCCGGACGTGTTGTGTTTGCAGGAGTGCGACGACTTCGCGGGCTTCTGGAAGAAGCAACTGGCGGCCCGCGGGTACGAGTCGGTGTACCAGCAGCGCAATGGGAAGAAGCCCGACGGGTGCTGCATTGCGTTCAGTCAGCGGTTTGCGTGTGTGGAGAAACTGGCGTTGTTCTATGATGACTTGAGAGTGTTGGGAGAGATCGATAAGAGTCGGCAGGTGACGGAGATCAAGGAGAAGAATCAGGTGTTTGAGAAGGATGGGGAATTGAAGGCGCGAGCAGCGCGATGGCAGGAGAAGGAGGTGAAGAAGACGAATTCGAGCCGAAATCTGACATCGTTTGAGACGAACAACATTGGAGTGATGGTGGTGCTAGAAGAGAAGAAGAGTGAGTACGAGAGGTGGGAGTGATGCGTAGCGAAGACTCGATTTATTGTGGCCACAACCCACCTGTTCTGGGATCCTCAGTACCCACAAATCAAAGTGACGCAATCCATGTATCTGTTGAAGGCGATTTCTCTGCTGCGCGAGCGTGTGGGTGTTACGCTGCCTGTGTTCATCACCATGGACTCCAACACGATGCCGTACACGTATGGCTACAACTACTTCTGCCATTGGAATCAATTCGTTCATCTCCACAGTGCCTACGAGCATTACTACCACAATGAAGAGCCGCTGTTCACGAACTTCACGCACGACTTCATCGGCTGTTTGGATTACATTTTCTACAATGGAGGGGCAGACCACAGATTTGAGTTGACGGGCTTGATGCCGTTGCCGGACGTGGCGAAGATGAGAGGAGTGATCACGCTTCCGTCAGCGAATCACCCTTCCGATCACCTGCCCATCGCGATGGACGGCGTGATTCACTCCCAGAAGCGCGAAATGGAGGAGAAGGAGGAGCCTCTTGCCAAGTACCGCGTGCTCATGACGCAGCCGTTCTTCGACTTCGTGTACTGTGAAAACCAGTAGATGCGTTTGTTGCACACCTCATTCTTTGGATTGTCTTCCTCTTTTAAATGGAAACAAACAAAAGTCAGCTATTTCAGGGCCTGCAGCTTCTTCGCCGCGGAGTCCAATGCCTTCATCACGTCGATCGGCTGGTTTCGGGCGCATTGGATGACAAGCTCCTACGCGTTACCTTCCACACCCTCCCATACGCTTGTCACCACGGGAACAATTCCCTCCATCCTCCATCGAGCATCTCCCGCGCTCTCGTGGATCTGCCGAATGGTCTCGTGCATCGTCACGCTCTCCATCGTCATTTCCTTGTAGAGCTGCATGGCCCGCACGCACTGCGGCTGCAAAAACGGGTGGTTCAGCAAGCCGTTGGGCCCACCAATTACAGGTCTTCGCTTCGGATTGCGTTGGAGGCACAGACGAAGCGCGTCGAGAAGCCACGGGTTGCTACGACATAACGGTAAGATGCAGAGAACGACGAGATGGGCGGAAAGGCGATTTGAAAGGATTCCTGCGTGATTGCGATTAGCTTCTTGCTAACGGACAAGCCGTCCCATGGAAGCTTCTGGTACACGAGCTGGTACAAAATGCACCCCAGCGACCACACATCGGACGCCTGGCTAATCTACGCTTCAAAACGCACCAGAACAGCCAACGCGAATGTGTTTATGTCCCTCTGCATCCTCCTCGTCCAGAAGTGCTTCGGGAGAAATGTAATTGATGGTCCCGATCTGCGATTCCCGCAACACGCTGGTTGACTCTGCGGCCATCGACTGCGCGATTCCAAAATCGATCAGCTTCAGAACGCCCTTCACGAAGAGGAAATTCGCCGGCTTGAGATCGCTGTGAATGATGTTGTGGTGGTGAATCGCGCTGACGGCGGTGAGCATCTGCTGCCATATGAGACGGATGAAGTTAGAGTCCAGAGGACAATTCCGGGATTGACTGTCCAGCAAATAGGTCTTCAAGTCCGATTCTCCGTACTCCATCAGCTAGGCATGATAGGGGGAGAATAGACGCACGATATAGAGCATGTTCTCTGATGTGTTCAATTCGTAGTCGATAAGATAGATAATGCCAGGGGAGCCTCGTAGCGTTTCAAGGAGCTTCACCTCGTTCACGTAATCGGTGTACTGGGTGGGAGACACGCCATCCAGATTCACGCACTTCAGGGCCAACACCTCGTTGCTCTCGTTGATCACACGGTACACAACGCAGCTCCCTCCCTTTCCAATCTTCTGGAGGATGATGTACTCCTTTCCGTTCATCACGATCTTGTCCTGGAGGTTCTTCGGAGTTGGAGGAGTTTGCGGAGGCAGCAGCAACGCATTCACCTCTCCCGAGAGAGAAGACTTCGAGGACTGCGACGAAGAACGCCGGGACTCGCTACGGAAGGCGCGAAGGCTCGATCCGATACGACTCGGGGAGTTGGAGGGAGGCGTATCATCCAGCGAAGAACGCTTGATTTCCTGCTGAAATGTGGAAGCGGGACGCTTGCGCGACGTCAGCGTCTTGTCGTTGCGTGGGGGCGGAAGGGAAGGGTTCACGGTCTCTCGATTGTCCCTGAAATCCCCCTCGATGGTTGAGCGAGCAACGCGCCGCGGTCCGCCTATGCTGTTACCCCAAAACCACAGGGACTACCGGAATTCAAAAGCAATGGGCGCCAAGGAAGAGACCGATTCGGTTCTTTACTGGGCGTCTCCATGCTCGCGCTATTGAGAAGATAGAGTGAAAACAGCCTCCCCACTCATCCCAACAATTCGTGTGCTCGTGTTGACTCGCAGAAACGCCCAAATCATGCAACTGAGGGGATTGCTCTTCTTCCTACTCTTCACGGCAATTACCGCTGTGTGTAAAGGAGAAGGGAGCAGCGAAAAGGAAGTCACCGAGTCGATGATGGTTGGAAGGGAGGAGGGTGCCGATTTCAAGAGCGAACTCGAGGTAGTTGCGGAATCAGAAATTGAACGCTAGAAATACCTTGCAGATACGGATTTTGATTCCTCCCTCCTCTCTGCGTCCCTGTTTTGGCCAACCGACGGCACGGATATTGTAGATGCTGTGCGAACGAATAAGGGATAGGCAACGCAGTTCATTGAGAAACTGGACTCCGTGGACTTTGATACCTTGCTGCTTCTCTTGTCAGAGAACGTGACGATAGCACAATCGTGTATGATCAAATATTTCTCCATTGAGAATTCCGCCCTCTCCGAGATGGTTGATATATCCTTGGGATGCGTCCTATGTGCTTTCTTCACTGTCAGGATAGTTTGGTCGCCTATCTTTCCCTGCAGAGCCCGATTGAAGTGAGAGTGCTGCTCAAGTGCGCATGTGATGTGTAGAAGCAGACAGTGCAGAGCACCAGTCGAATCGTCACGAAGCTGGAGTCTGCCCTCAAGTCCTTCTCCTCGCCATTCCGCTTTCTCTTTCTCTCTATCACAAACTGCAATTGCTACAACACGCACGCCCTCGCTCTGACTCTGCGTTCCTACCCCAAGCGGAGTTGCCATTCTTGTGCCCATTCACGATCAGTCTTCCCTCTCTCCATCTCCTTCCTCCCGAGCGTGCGTCTTCGCTCGACGGAAATGACGTCCATTCTGACCGTTTACGCCTTTCCCTCCTTTCATTCTAGCAAGTCGCCGAAGCCGTTTCCCGCGGGAATCCCGAAGAACTGTGCGCGAAGCAGAGAGACGACTCGGTGCTGAACTGGGCGGGAATTGCGACCGCGCTCTCCTTCGCCTCCTTCTTCGATGCTCGCTACGTCCCCTCTTCTCCGAGCATTTGTGAGAGAATGAGCATGATGCTGAAGAATAGTCATTCCCTTCCTCTCTTCCTACGGAACGCATTACAGCTCCCCCATTGATTGTTTCATTGATTTTTGTGCTTCACAGGTAGACGAGATTGTCAATCCCGACGTGGAGTACACCCTGAACTCGCTGGTTGCCCACGAAGACTTCAAAGAATATCCCCACTGTTGTGCGTTCTCTTCCTTCACTTCACTTCCAAATGGACTCCAGCGCTGAAGCAGTCATTCGTGAACAAACTGAATGCATTCCCAGAACTGATGAAGAACCGTTGCGTCATGCTGACCTGGTACGACAGCGCGTAACCCAGCACGATTGGTGTTCATCCTAGAGGGACATTGGTATTCCGCAATGGTTGCGTGTTCCCGAATGACAGCTCTTCTCTTGACCTCCTTCTCCTCTATCTGGAACAGGCATTCTCTACCATGGACGAAGCCACGCGCTCTCGTGTTACGAGGATTGTGTTCTCCATTGTGTTCCATATCCTGTCCAATCCGCATTTGTGTTCCTTGACCGGCACCCATGCGAGAGGTGATGCTCGCCCCGGAGAGAATGGAGGTGAAGGAGAAGGCGGAGGTGATGAAGACCCGCGAATTGCTGATCGAGCTGCCGATTCGCGATCTGAGTGCGGTTGCCAACGAGGTCATTGTTTGAAGAGGGAGTGACGAGTAGGGAATTGGCGGCGCGCATTCTGTCTATTTGGTGTCGCCGAATGTGGGCGGTGAAACGCTTCTTGCCGCGGAAATCCGGGCGCGGGCCTGGACGGCGGAAGAGGCGTTGGAGGAGTTGTGCCGACGGTTGGAGCTGAGCGAGGACTGCTGGCGGAGCACCAGCAACGCGCTGTTCATCTACCGCACGGCGGATTATGTCCTTTCCTGTGATCTGTCCCCTGTTTGTCAACAAACACGCGAATTCTTCAGCTCGTGGTCCGGCAGGTGCGGCAGCTTCGCAAACTCCTCCTCGTCCGTCTCCACCACGTCGTACGTCAGGTCCTTCAGCTCGCGAGCGTCCTTTCTCGGCACCACCGCGGGCGCCTCCTCGGGGTCGTCGTACTCGGGCGGCAGTCTGTCGTAGATCAGGCCGCGGCGGTGCGAGTTCACGCCGTCGGGGTTCGGGTTGTACGAATTCGTAATGTCGCGGGTGGCCTCGTCCTCCGCCTCCGCCGCGTCCACCAGCAGCTGCTCCATCGACTTGCTCGTCTCCACAGCGTGCGCCGTGGCACTCTACGCATCAAGCATCATGCCCATCATCACCTTCGCAAGGTCGTCGCACATCGCCTTGATCTCCTCCTTCTCCGCGGCGGTCAGGTCACGCACCTTGCGGGCCGGAATGCCGCTCCACAGCTCGCCACTGCCCACCGTCTTGTGGGGCGTCACGACGGAGCCGGGAGCGATGGCCGCTCCCTCGCAGATGTGGGAGAAGTCGAGGACGGTGGCTCCCTCGCCGATCAGGCAGTTGTCGTCGATGGTGCAGGCGTGGATGATGGAATCGGTTCCGATCATGACATTGTTTCCGATTGTGGTGGGTCCCTGCTTCGGAGGGCTGTCGACGTGAATCACGACGTTGTCACGAAGATGTGTGTTAGAGCCAATACGGACGGGAGCCACATCGCCTATTCGTGAGGACAGACGGAGAACAACAAACCGCGAATGGTCACTCCGTACCAAGCGGAAGAATTCTTCCCCATCGAGACGTTGCCGGAGATCGAGGCGGACGTGGCAACAAAGCTCGCTTCAGACACAGAAGGCTTCTGATCCAGTGCCGTTTGGACGCGGCAGGAAGGACACACTAAGAACGTGAATACCTACCCCAATCGCAAACATTCCTCAATCACCGCCTTCCTTCCCTGCATCTTCACACCCATCGAATCGAATGACCTCCCAAGACCCTTGCATGCCTTTCCAACAACACGAGCACAAGCTTCCATCTTTCTTCGAATGAGAAGTGTTGAGATAGAACGATACGATTAAATTGCGAACGGTGGCTCTCTGCTAAAGAAACCAAGTGATTCTCTCCGGATCGATGAAGGGAGTGGTGAGTCCAACAAAGGAGTGTTGCGGGAGGGTAGAGGATGGACACTAACCAATCCGGTGATGATCCAAGAAACAGCAGCATAATCAAGCTAAAACAGAACTATTTGATTCTCTTCCCGACGTAGTCTCCGTCTGCTTCCTCTTTCCTCCTCTTCCTCGCTGGCTTCACTATCCTTGCATTCTCCTGCGCTGTTCTCTCCATCGAGCGCATCAGCTCCGTGTGCAGCTTGTCCACATCCTTCCAAAAGCATGCAAATCGGCCCCTGTTCAAAACGAGGCTGTTTTTCGTTTCACCCATCACCAATTCTCGTTTCAGCGAAACGATCCTCGCCATCTGCTTTCCGAGGGTCATGACGTCATTCTTCAGCTGTTCTTCCTGGTTGCGTGTGCGCGTAGTCATGTCCTCGAAGAACTGCTTCACTTCTCGCAGAACGAACCGGATTGACTCGAAGGAAGTTGGAGGGAAAATCTGGCACGGAAGCAGTGCGTCACACTCCGGATAGAACGAAACGCCCCGCGGTATGTGGTCCGCACAGAAGAACATCACCTACACGTGAGCTCAAAAATAGGGGGCCACTCCGTGGGATGTGGAGAGGAAGAAGTGGCAGGCGAGATTGACACACGACGGGTGAAACCACTTGGAGCAGCCGTCATGTTGGCAGCGAATCACCGAGCCAAACCGGCCGTTGCAGATGGAGCAGGGGATGGCGGGAGAAGGCGAGAATGGCGGGAGAACCGCGTCGACGCCCGTAGCGGTTCCGACGTGCGTGGAATCCCGCAGGGTGCCTGAAAGGGTGCCTGAAAGGGTGCCTGAAAGGGCTTGGAGGCAGCGTTTGTGAAGGAGGTGGTTGGAGGTGGTGAGAAGGAGATAGCCGTCGTGGCGGCCACAGAAGGAGCAGCAGCCGGCGTTGAGTTGGGGAATGGCTTGAGCGGAGGCGGAAGTGAAAGAGGAAGCGAAGGAGGAGGGGAAGCGAGTGGTGTAGTCAGCCAGCAGGCAGCGGAGGCAGAGGAAGTCTATGTCGCAGTCACACACAACGCATACAGCGAATGCCATTCTGGACGGCAATCGGGACTTGTTCCTGCTTCCCGCTGCACAGCGCGTGGACTGTGCATCCGCACCCCACACAACACCACCACGCCCCGCGCGCGCCCCGTTGCGGCGCATTACACGAGGTTGGTGGTGCGCTGAAGACAGCGTTCAACACTTGAAGGTCCGTTTGGTTGCTTTGCTTCGCCCAGTCGCACGGCACGTCGCAGGCACAGCAGCAGTCGCCAAACCCGCAGCAGTCACAGCGAAACTCCCGAGGGCGTTTCGTCGGGCAAGGCAAGCGATCGGCATTCCGTGTTCGGATGGTTTGGAGGAGGGATTGGAAACAAAGCCCGCAGTGCTCGTGGCACAGCAGTCGAAGCGGCGAGGGTGGCGTGTCGTGGGCGTTGTCTGTAGCCACGTGGACACTGCCGCCCGTCAGCCACAGACAGCGAAGATGAAAAACGTGGGGGCAGTTGGAGTGCGCGCAGTGGAGAGTGGTCCCAACGGGCAGTCTGCAGAGATAGCAGAGAGGTGGAGTTGTGGATGGAGTCACGGGTGGGAACTGCACAGAAGAGACAAGCGGCGAGCGAGAAGAAGGGTGGACGGCTGTGATGGAGGCCAA
>JANPWL010000002.1:0-54334 GCA_027406405.1 Blastocystis sp. subtype 1
CGCATTCCCCATCGAATTACCCATGCAGTTCACAGAGAGAGAATTCATGGGAGGGTTCACGGAGGAACTGAGGCCATCATTCTCCATAACATCAGGAAGGTTGGGCAGGAGGAGATCATTCCGACCATTGTCTATAAATGACCATATCCATACACACAGACAGGCATCCATGCTGCTATCTCCATACCCAAACACAGTTCCGAGGGAATGGCGAGAATACAGCTTCTTATCGTCGTTGGAGGCGGTGTTGAAGGACCCCAATCCATTGATACTGTGAGAGCCGTTGTAGTCCCCGTAATTCAATGAAAAGCCCTAGGCATAAGAGAACCGCGTTTGAACTACGGAGTTATACAGACCCGCTCCCTCCTGAGCCAACTCCCCGACGGAGGAGTAGGGGTTCATCCCAAAGCCACCAAATGCAGAAGGGTACTCCACTTCCGATTTCAATGCGGCGGAATCCGTGAAGATGGACGACTTGTCCTCCCCGGAAGGATTGACCCTGCGAGTCACAAAGAGCAGCAAATACCAACTCCCCAAATGGAAGAAGCGACGACGGCGCTCTCACGGGAGTATTATTCTCCTTGGAGCTCGATCCCCTATCAGCATCGTTGGTTTTGAGGTTCATGTCTGCAAATAAGCAACTCGCACAATACCCCACCATTTATTGCAATAACACTACTCATTACGGTCCGAACACGAAATGATCAAATAGGAATCTCTAGAAGCCTCTGGTTGTCGAGCTATTGTGGATAGCAACAGAATGTGCACGTTCAGTGGTCGGCGGTGATCAACGCAATCTCCTTCTCCAATCGCGCCCGTGCTTCCTACGCACTTTGCACGCTGCCAACAAACAGTAGTCGATCGTAAAGTCACCATAGTACAAGCCCGTCAGATGCGCTTCTTGTAGGGAAGGAAGCTCATCCTCCGCAGCTGCTGCTCGTTGATAAAGCGCATTTCGTCCGTAACCATGCCAAAGTGGGACAGCTTTGCACTACAAATCACAGAACCCCGCAACGCGCACTTCTTCGCGTACTCTCCATGTCCCTCCACCAGCTCGCCTTTTTCGTTCACACTACGCGTTACGGGAAGGAATGGGGACTACCGATACACCTTGTTCTCGGCCTCTGCAGAAGCGCGACGGGGAGTGATCATTCTCCAGAACTTCAGACGGCCGTCCGCCTCGTGAATCAGCTGTTGGATGCTACGCCTCACGCCCCTCCCCGAGACACACGTCGCACGATCCGTCTCGTTTATGTGAGCACGGAACTTGGTTCGAACTTCTTGAAGAGCCGCTGCCGACTGACCATCAGGCTATAGTGTGAGGAACCGCTTTCCAGACTCGGCTACCAGGAGCTTGGCCGTTCGCAGCAGCTCACGATACAAGTGACGCACTTGAGCCATTTTTCTATGAAGCGTATTTGGGAGTTATTTGTGTGATATCTATCTCCACGTTCATTTGACGTGTTTCGTGTTATGTGAAAGCGTTTTCAGTCCCAAATGGCGGTGTTGTCACATAATGGATTCTCCCTTTTCCACCGCATTGTGAGATGGAGATGAAACCACACAGAAGTGAATCCCAACTCCCAGAATCGCTAGCGGCGTGCTCCGTCACAAACGGGAACTGAATGGAAATGTCCTGCGTTTACGAGACTTATTCCGACGACGGCACCCACTGGTGCGCCACTGAGATGGGCTGAAAACGGGTGCGTCCACTAGGATTCGGCATTCTGGGGAGGAAAGACCGTTAAGATGGCGGATCCAAAATACTTTTTGTGCGTGAATAAACTATGCAACAGATCCCTATTGTTTACAATGAGGTCGCGAACGTAGCGTACGACGGTTTGGCGTAACGTCCTAGCTGACTGCCCTCGGCATCAACTCCGCTAGCATTAGCTTCAACAATGTTACCATGGAGTCCGACAAGTACATCTGCATTCGCGAGGAGACTCCCCAGGGCGCTTCTCTGACCGTGGTCGACCTCACCAACAACAATGAAGTGTCTCGCATTCCCATGGGTGCTGAGTCCACGATCATGAACCCCGAGTCCAAGATCGTGGCTCTGCGCAAGGGCCCCGCGCTCCAGGTGTTCAACCTCGACACCAAGTCGAAGGTGAGCTCCTTCAAGCTCCCTGACAACAGCGTCGTGTCCTACTGGAGATGGATCGACGCCAAGACGATCGCCATCATCACCCAGACCTCCGTGTTCCACTGGTGCATCGAGGGCGAGAGCAACCCCAGAAAGGTGATGGACCGCCACCCCAACCTCGCTCAGTGCCAGATCATCAACTACCGCGTGAGCCCCGACCAGAAGTGGTGCATGATCGTGGGTATCGGCAAGGGCGCTGAGAACAGCATTGCCGGAACGATCCAGCTGTACTCCGTGGACAACAAGAAGTCGCAGATCCTGGCCTCGCACTGCGGTGGCTTCGTGAACGTGGACAACCAGACGGCCAAGGGCCAGCTGTTCACCTTCATCGAGAAGAAGGGACCCCAGCCCGCGTGCAAGTACTACGCCATGGAGGTCGGCAAGCCCGGCGGCTTCAAGATCAAGCCCGTGGAGTTCGCCTTCCCCGCGGAGGCCGCGAAGGACTTCCCCGTGTCGATGGAGATCGACGAGAAGCGCTGCCTGTCGTACGTGATGACCAAGATGGGCTTCGTGTACATGTTCGACATCATGACCGGCACCCTGCTGGCCCGCTCGCGCATCTCGCCCGAGCCCATCTTCCTCACCACCAAGGTGTCCACCGGCGGCGTGATCGGTCTGTCGGCCGGCAAGGGCGCCATTCTGAAGGTGACGCTGGTGGAGGCGAACCTGGTTCCCTTCGTGATGAACGCGCTGAAGAACATGCCGGTGGCTCTGGAGCTGGCCTCCCGCCTGAACCTGCCCGGCGCCGACGACATCTTCATGAAGCAGTTCAGCACCTTCATGCAGCAGGGCAACATCAAGGCCGCCGCGCACGTGGCCTACAAGTCGCCCGCGACGCTGATCCGTAACGAGAACACGATCCGCAAGCTGCAGCAGATGCCCGCGCAGCCCGGTCAGCAGCCTCCCTTCGTGACCTACATTGGCGCGATCGTGGAGATTGGTCGCCTGAACGAGATCGAGACGATTGAGTTCTGCAAGATCATCCTGCAGCAGGGCAAGACCCCCATCATCGAGAAGTGGATGAAGGAGGACAAGATCACCTGCTCGGAGCGCCTGGGAGACATGGTGGCGCCCGTGGACGTGAAGCTCGCCATGGCGATCTACTTCAAGGGCAACTGCCACGAGAAGGTGGTGGCGACGCTGATCCGCGAGCACCAGTACGAGAAGGTGCTGCAGTACTGCCAGCAGAAGAACTACACGCCCGACTACAACGCGCTGATCCGCAACATGGTGTCCCAGGACCCCAAGGCCGCGGAGGGCTTCGCCAAGATGCTGGCGAAGACCAACGCGGAGACGCTGGACGTGCAGGGCATTGCCGACACCTTCTACACGATGGGCCTGGTGCAGGAGTGCACGGGCTTCCTGCTGGAGGTGCTGCAGAAGAGAGGCGACCTGCCCGAGGACGGCGAGCTGCAGACGCGCGTGCTGGAGATCAACCTGTCGAGCGGCAACACGCAGGTGGCCGAGGCCATCCTGTCCGCCAACATGTTCAGCCACTTCGATAAGCCGAAGATCGCCGAGCTGTGCGAGCGCGCTGGACTTTACCAGGCGGCGCTGACGATGTACACGAACATCGACGACATCAAGCGCGTGATCGTGAACACGCACATGATCAAGCCCGAGTTCCTGATCCCCTACATCGGCAACCTGCCCGAGGAGCAGCCCATCGAGATCCTGCGCACGCTGATGTCCTACAACTCGTCCAACGTGCAGATCGTGGTGAAGGTGGCGCAGCAGTTCGCCGAGAAGATCGGCGTGGACAAGCTGATCGCGCTGTTCGAGGAGTTCTCCGCCACGGAGGGCCTGTTCTACTTCCTGAGCGCCATAGCCTACACCACCACCGACGGCAGCGTGCAGCTGAAGTACATCGAGGCCGCCACCAAGATGGGTCAGTTCAAGGAGGTGGAGCGCATGTGCCGCGAGGGCAACGCCTACGACCCCAAGGAGGTGAAGGCCTTCCTGATCGACGCCAACCTGCCCGACCCGCTGGCGCTGATCCACCTGTGCAACCGCTTCGACCTCATCGAGGACATGACGCAGTACCTGTACGAGCAGCACCTGACCAAGTACATCGAGGCCTTCGTGCAGAAGGTGGCGCCCGCCAAGACGCCCGTGATCATCGGCAAGCTGATCGACATGGACGCCTCCGAGGACTTCATCCAGTCGCTGCTGAACTCCGTGATGGCCATGTGCCCCATCGCGCCGCTGGTGGACGTGTGCGAGGCCCGCAACCGCCTGCGCATGATCCAGCCCTGGCTGGAGGCTCGCCTGAGAGAGGGTTCCCAGGACCCTGAGCTGCACAACGCCATCGGCAAGATCTACATCTCCAACAACCAGAACGCCCAGGAGTTCCTGCTGAAGGATCCCTTCTACGACAGCAAGGTGATCGGCCAGTTCTGCGAGAAGGTGGACCCGTTCCTGGCCTTCCTGGCCTACCGCCGCGCGAACGGCGCCTGCGACGACGACCTGATCCGCGTGACCAACGACAACGGTCTGTTCAAGGACCAGGCGCGCTACCTGGTGGAGCGCATGGACGACAACCTGTGGAGAAAGGTGCTGAACAGCGAGAACGAGCACCTGAAGGAGCTGGTGGACCAGATCGTGAACACGGCGCTGCCCGAGTGCAAGAACAGCGAGATGGTGAGCCGCACGGTGAAGGCGTTCATGGAGGCGGACATGCCCGAGGCCCTCCTGGACCTGCTGGAGCACCTGGTGCTGCAGGGCGGCGAGTTCGGTTCCAACAAGTCGCTGCAGAACCTGCTGATCATCACCGGTCTGAAGGCCGCTCCCGAGCGCGTGCCCGACTACATCGAGCGTCTGGACAACTTCGACGCCCCGCAGCTGGCCGCGCACTGCCTGGAGAAGGGTCACCCCGAGGAGGCCTTCCTGATCTACAAGAAGGCGAACATGCAGGTGGAGGCCGTGACGGTGCTGATCCAGAACATCAAGGACATCGACAGAGCCGTGGAGTTCGCCGAGCGCTCGCAGAACAACCTGGTGTGGTCCAAGGTCGCCAAGGCCCAGCTCGACTTCAACCAGGTCGATGAGGCCATCAAGGCGTACATCAGCGCGCAGGATCCGTCCACCTTCATGGACGTGATCACCGCCGCCGAGCGCGACGGCAAGTACGAGAGTCTGGTGAGCTACCTGCTGATGGTGCGCAAGACCATGAAGCAGGCGCGCGTGGACTCGTCGCTGGCCTACGCCTACGCCAAGCTGGACCGCCTGAACGAGCTCGAGGAGTTCATCAGCGCTCCCAACGCCGCCCAGATCCAGGTGATCGGCGACCGCTGCTTCAACGAGAAGATGTACGAGGCCGCGCGCATCCTGTACGAGAACGTGGGCAACACCGCCAAGCTGGCGTCCACCTACGTGTGCCTGGGCAAGTACCGCGAGGCCGTGGACGTGGCGAAGAAGGCCAACAACATCCGCACCTGGAAGGAGATCAACGAGGCGTGCCTGGCCGCCGAGGAGTACAAGCTGGCGCAGACCTGCGCGCTGTACATCATCGCCTCGCCCGACCACCTGGAGTCGCTGGTGGCCGCCTACGAGAAGAGAGGTCTCTACAAGGAGCTGATCAAGATCATGGAGCAGGGCCTGGGTCTGGAGAACGCCCACGCCGGCATCTTCACGGAGCTGGCCGTGCTGTACACCAAGTACGACGAGGAGAAGACGATGGACCACCTGAAGATCCACTGGAACCGCATGCAGTCCGCCAAGGTGGAGCGCGCCTGCGAGTCCGCGCGCCTGTGGTACGAGGCCTTCTTCATGTACAAGCAGAACGGCGACTTCGACATGGCCGCCCGCACGATGATGGACCACTCCTCTGTGGCCTTCAAGGAGGACGACTTCTTCGACGTGATCGCCAAGGTCAACAACAAGGAGCTCAACTACCGCGCCATCGACCTGATGATCGCCGAGCACCCGATGCTGCTCGAGCGCCTGCTCTCCACCGTGAAGGAGTCCCTGGACCCTGCTCGCGTGGTGCGCCAGCTGGAGAAGACGGGCAACACCGCCCTCGCCATGCCCTACCTGAAGGAGGTGCAGAGCCAGAACCTGGCCCCCCGTGAACGAGGCCATCAACAAGATGTACGTGGAGGACGAGAACTACGAGGACCTCCGCAAGTCCATCGACGACTTCGACGCCTTCGACCAGGTCGCCCTCGCCTCGCAGCTCGAGAGCCACGAGCTTCTGGAGTTCCGCCGCATCGCCGCCTACCTGTACAAGAAGAACGAGAAGTTCGAGAAGTCCATTGAGATCTCCAAGAAGGACAACATGTTCAAGGACGCTATCGACACGGCCGAGCAGTCCAAGAAGAAGGACCTCGCCCAGGACCTGCTGAACTACTTCATCGAGATCAAGGACAAGGAGTCCTTCTGCGCCACGCTCTTCACCTGCTACGACCTCGTCGAGCCCGACGTGGTCCTGGAGCTCGGATTCCGCAACGACATGATGAACTTCTGCCTGCCCTACTTCGTGCAGTACGTCAAGGAGATGAACGCCAAGGTCAGCAGCATGGACGCCGCCCTCAAGCCCATGGAGATGCCTCCGATGGGCATGATGCCTCCCATGGGAATGATGCCTCCCATGCCCATTGCCGACGCCCCCGCCAACCCCTCCGCCTCGCCCGCCGGCGCTCCCGCTATGCCTCCCATGGGTGCCATGCCCCCGATGGGCATGATGCCTCCTATGGGCGCGATGCCTCCTATGGGCGCGATGCCTCCCATGGGCAACATGCCGCCGATGGGTAACATGCCTCCCATGGGCTCTCCTGCTGGCGCTCCCGCCATGCCGCCGATGGGCAACATGCCTCCCATGGGTGCTATGCCTCCTATGGGTGCTATGCCTCCTATGGGCTCCCCCGCCGGTGCTCCCGCCATGCCGCCGATGGGCAACATGCCCCCCATGGGTGCTATGCCTCCGATGGGCAACATGGGCTGGTAAACTGGCCGCCTCCTGCTCTGTTTGTTGCACTCACTGATTTGGTACTGCTTTGTTGCACTCACTGATTTGGTATTGCTCTGCAGATAGAATGTCGAACGTTATTGAGGTGACGGATAGTCTGGCGCGGTGGGTGAATCGGGCGGAAAGACGCCTCGTCGTGATCGATTTCTTCGCCACGTGGTTGGGCCCTGGCTTGGCGGATTCACAGTAGGTGCGGACCGTGTAGAATGATGCATCCCATATTTGACGAACTGAGCTTGAAGTACAAGAATGTCGTCTTCCTTCGCGTTGACGGCGATCAGCACAGAGAAATCTCCGGAGAGTACGGTATCTCCGGATTCCCCACATTTGTCTTCGTCTACCACGGCGACGAAGTGGATCGCGTCGTGGGCGCCGATCCTTCGGGCCTCGAGGCGAAGATCCAGCAGTACGCGCAGTCTGCGCAGACGTTCACCGGTACGGGCAACGCGCTCGGAGGACAGAGCGTCTCCGCTGAAAATGCTCGGGAGTTGCGTCTCAAGCGCTTCAAGGACGTCAAGATGCAGGGATCGGACGCCGCCAGCGGTGTTTCCCGGATGATGAAGCATCTGGCGAAGAACGTGGACGAGGAGGAGGAGGTTGCTGAGGCCGAGAGTCTGCCGAAGGAGGGGTGCGTTCTGTTTGTATCTAATGACCCCGTAGCGTCGAGGACAGTTCCATTCGCGAGAGCCTGCTCACCATGGGTTTCTCGAAGGAGAATGTGGATCGGGTACTTGTTGTATGTGCATGGTAACGAAAAGACGCTCAGGGAGTGCAAGTCCCGCGACATTGCCGATCTCGTCACCTACATCTCCGGCCCTCCCGAGACGGCTCCGGAATCCAATTCCGATCGTCCTACTGCCGATGCCTCCCACGTGGAGCAGCCCATTGCAAATCCCGGACAGCCCGCACAGCCAACGGTGGTGTGCGACGGGAACACGTGCCGCCTGGTGCCGCCGAAGTCGCTGGAGGAGCGCATCGCGGAGACGAAGGAGCTGATGGAGCGGCGGAAGCGCGAGAAGGCGGAGAAGGACAAGGAGGAGGAGAAGACGCGCGAGCGCGAGCGCATCGAGAAGGGCAAGGAGATGCTGGCGAAGAAGGAGGAGTTCGAGCGGCAGCAGCGCCAGCGCGAGATCGAGAAGGAGAAGCGCGAGCGGCTGGCGGAGGAGGCGGAGAAGAAGCGGCAGTTGGAGCTGTGGCGCAAGGAGCACGGGCTGCCCGAGCAGCCGCCGTAGGCCCGTGGCGGGTGGGTGACGCGTAGGGAGAAGAAGGTGGAGAAGACGCCCGAGGAGCGCGCGCGGCTGCTGGCGGAGTCGCTGGCGCTGCAGCGCGTGGACGGCGTGGGCGCGACGGCACTGCGCACGCTGACGGTGATCCTGACGAACACGGCGAAGGAGGACCCGAAGTACCGCACGCTGCGCAAGGACAACGCCGTGGTGAAGAAGGTGCTGAGCGTGCCCGGCGCCGTGCCGTTGCTGCAGGTGGGTGAAGAAGGAGGGACTGAGGGGTAGCTGGCGGGCTTCGAGGCGACCGAGGACGCCTACGTGATGAGCGTCCGCGACGAGGGCCGCGTGGCGATGGTGCTGGCCGCGATCGCTAAGTGTTTATCGTTTCTTTGTTGCAATCACTGTGTCACTCATCACATGATTACAGTAGGAGGGGCTACATGTGTACAACGGTCAATCACACTGATGCAGCAACGGTCAACCACTCTCATCCAACAACGGTCAATCACTCTCATCCAACAACGGTCAATCACACTGATGCAGCAACGTTCAATCACTACATGCAACAAACAAACAGATCAACAACGACGCCTAAAACTCCAGCTTGCGAACGGCGTAGAACGCGTCCACGTCCTCCTCCGTCACGGCCGCGCGGCGCTCCTGGAACTCGTGGATGAGCGCCTGCACCTCGCCGATCAGGATCTTCTTCACCTCGCCCGTGAGCATGCGGCCGGAGCCGTACTCCTCGCGGATGCGCTTCAGCTCCTCGTCGTCCTCCAAAAAGTACTCCAGGTACTGGTACGGAATGTCCTTCGACAGGTCCGCGCCCAGCGCGCGCTGCTCCTCCTCCGTCTCGCGGCCGCCGCTGTACGCGTGCCGGTTGATCTACGCTTGACGGCGACCCCGCAACGGCACCTTGTTCTTGATCTGGTTGGGCGTGTCCGTCACGTAAATGCACGTGTTGGTGCTGGAGGCGCTCATCTTCGTGTTCAGGCCCACCAGCGCGGGAATGAACTTGCTGCACATGATCGCCGGCTTGTGCTCGTTCAGCCGCCCGGCGATGTCGCGCGTCATGCGGAAGTACGGGTCCTGGTCCACGGCGCAGGGGATCAGACAACGCATCTTCTTCTGGCCCAGCACCTTCGGGAACGACGAGGAGAACGCCGGCGACGCCTGGATGGCCGGGAACGCCTGCTGCCCGATGCTGGAGGTCTCGCTGAAGCCGAAGATGGCGCGCGCCTAGGCGTCAGCCGCGCGGCGGGCGACCACGGTGTTGATGGTGATGCACTTCTGGATGCGGACCACGTTACGGTACAGCTCGCCCATGTAGCTCATATCGCTGAAGATGAACGTCTAGGCCTCAGGTCATGTGGATGCCGCCACCTTCTTGGGGTCGAAGCCGCAAGCGATGATGTCCTTCGTGTTCTCGCGGCCCATGCGGATGCACTCATCCAGCGACAGGGGCTTCCACAGGAACTTCTCGTCGTCCGTGAGCTGGATCACCAGCGGGCAGTCGAATACGTCCTGCAGCCACTTGGTGAAGTAGAAGGGAATCAGATGGCCGAGATGGAGGCTACCGGAGGACGGGCCTCTATCCCTCACGGAGAGTTTGAGTGGGCACCTTCCCGTGTACAGGTAGAACTTCTCTCCCTTCTCGTAGGCGTCGAGAATCAAGTTGAGGTCTCTGTCCGTCATGCCCGCACTCCACGCTTACCTGTGGCAGAAGAACATGCCACGGCGCAACCATCTGTGCATCTTGTGGCCCGTCAGGCGCTCAAAGCGCTCCAGCAGCTCCTACACGCATCAACGTCGTTCCGCAGCAACATACAGGCGTAATGTGGTTCATACCGAAGGAGTTGATCAGCTTGTCATAGTCAACGCCGCCCTCTCCCGCTTCGACCGTCCAGGGATTGATCTTCTGGTCCTATATGGATGACGATCACGTCCGAAATGCCCTACCACCTCCTTCTTCTCACTGGGAGCGTCCTTGGGAGCTTCCACGATCTCCTTGGGAGCGTTCTCCTTCGCCTCCTTCGGCTGCTTTTCGGCCTTCTTGGGGGTCTTGGGAGCCTTGGCAGGCTCCTTCTTCTGCGTTGTGGGCGCCACCTTCACAGAATTGGCTTGGACATATTCGTCAACACGTTGCTTCAGTTCTGATTCCATTTTATGAGCAGGGAAGAAAGCGACTCCCAGAAATAGTTCGGCAATTTCCCAAGTATGACGGAAAACAAGCCCAATTCGGCTGGTGTCACTTCACAACTCCTCTTCTTGACCATTCTGTTCTTGCAATGCCCGGCAGCACGACACTGACATACCGACTGAAGTACGCGCTGGCTCTCGTCACTCCGGCATTGGTGCTGGGAGGTGATTCCCCTCTGTTTCACCTGAGCGAATAGGTGTGATCATGTACACGGATTTTGGGACACCGGAGCGGAGAGAGCGATATGAGGAGCGTCAGAAGGAAAACGAGCGCATTTCCAGAGAGAGACGTCTCCAGAGACGCCATCAGAAGGAGATGGAGGAAGCGAAGAAGAAGATGAGCGAATGAAGAGTAATTGCGTGCTTTTAGTGTGTTTCTATTGTTATTTTTGAATACATATTTCATCAATCCAATATTAGCAGAAGATTCAAAGCAATCCACCTCAAACAGAAGACACCAAACAAACAACCCTTTGGAAGCGTCCAAGAGAAACTACATGACCGTACCCATGCTGCCGTACTTCTCGTTCCACGCCACGTACCCCTCCAAATCGTCGCCACTTACGCTGGCGCGCACCTGATAGAAGGCATACTCGAAGTCCTTCATCTCGATGGGCCGCAGGTGCTCCTTCTACGCCTCACTCACCCCCCCTCGCCCCACGCTCATGTTCGAGATGCTCCCATTCACGCTCACGTCGCGAATTGGACCCATGGCCGCCTCGCGACACAGGTTGTGCAGGTCCGCGCACGAGTAGCCCGCGCTGCGCCGCGTCAGCTCCTCCACCTCCTCGTCGCTGATCTTATTCTCGTTCTTGCGCAGCAGGATGCGCAGCAGCGCGCGCCGCGTCTCCTCGTCCGGCAGCGGGATGTACAGCCGCTTCACGAACCGCCGCCGCGCCGCCTCGTCCAGGTCCTGCGGGCGGTTGGTGGCGCCGATCACCAGGATGTGCCCCGCGTCGCCCGATGCCGTGATGCCGTCCAGCTGCACCAGGAACTCCGTCTTGATGCGCCGCGTGCCCTCCATGTCGTTCTCGCTACGCTTGGGCCCCCCCGTTTTCGCTACTTTCGCATGGAGAGCAGCGAGTCGATCTCGTCGATGAAGATCACGGAGGGCTACGCCTCAAACACGCGCGCCACGCCCACCGCCTTGAACTCCGCCACGCCAAACAGCGCCCGCACCATCTTCTCGCCCTCGCCCATCTACGCTCACACGCGCCGGCCGCCCGCACCCACTTGCTGGTGAGCGATGACGCGCTGATGCTGAAAAAGGTGCAGTGACACGTGTTCGCGATCGCCTTGCCCAGCAGCGTCTTGCCCGTGCCCGGCGGCCCGAACAGCAGCAGGCCTAGCCCTCACGCGCACGCCGCACGCCCACCCTTCGGCACGGTGCGCAGGCCGGTGAACAGGTCGGGCCGCTGCATGGGCCAGATGATCGCCTCCATGATGCACTTCTTCGCGTAGGCCAGCCCCGCTGTGCGTCAGCCCCGCCCGCGGCACCCACCGATGTCGTCCCAAGTCACCTGCTTCCCGCTGTAGATGATCTCGTTCAGGATGTTCACGATGTACTTCTCCTCCAGCGACCGCAGCTTCTCCGGCAGGTCCTCCACCGCGATGCCCAGCTCCTCCAGGCTGCTCCCGCACGCGCTCCCCTTCTCCTTGTCCTTGCTCGCGCCGCGGAACACGCTCTTCGCCACCGCGTCCATGGAGCCGTCCGACGCACTCGGCGGAGTGAAACGCCTCTTCCCGCCAAGGGACTTGCCCCGCAGATTGCTACGGTGGAGAGCGCGAGAGGCACGTACGGGTCCTGCGAGGGGTTGTAGTTCTTCCCGTGCTTCTTCTGCTGGTCGATGATGTACTGGCTCTTCGCCGAGGTGAAGCCAGTCCTTGCAGGCTTCTCCACTTCCATGTCCTCCTCATAATCGTGATTTGATTCCTTCTCATAAGGGCGCCGCATTTCCTTCTCTTCATAGGGGCGCCGCATTTCCTTCTCCTCAGATGTGCACCTCACACCCCTCTCCTCATACGCACGGCTCTCTTCACGAGCACGCTTCGGAGGAGTGTAGCGGAGATTTGGCGGGAAACGCTTCTCGGACGGGTTCTGCACGATCGATGCGGGAGCTCGTTTCATCTTTAGCACCGACTGAACGGGAGAGCGTTTCGGGACGGAAATCGCTTGCAGCACGTTCTACGCCTCATCCGTCTTTCCACATGCCCCACGCTCGCCTTTGGACAGAAGAACGATAATGCGTCTTCGGGAATGTCCACATTTGCGTTCACTGCGGCGCCGGCAGAATCGGCACTGACGCTGTCTACAGTGAAAGAAACACGGAAAACGCACATTCCTCAACGGGCATGAGACCGTCCCAAAGCCACTGCGTTGAATCCACATCGCACTTCAGCATCACCTGCTGGAGCAGCCTCCTCTCCTCGTTCGCTCCCTCATGCTCGCACACGCGGTTCACCAGCTGCACAATCACTTCGCTCTCCATGCGAAAGAATCTCTAACAAACACAACACCTTTGTTGTGGACGACGACTCATTTACCACTGGGACTCAACGGCGGGCTGCTCCCAACCCTCCTCCGTCGGAGCGGCCTCACCCTCAGCGGGAGCAGCGGCAGCCTCAGCAGCCTCCGCAGCAGCCTTCTGGGACTCCTCGATCTCCTTCGGGTCGCGGGCGAAGAACAGATCCACGCAAGCCTCCCACTCGCTGTCGCGGCTCACAATACCGCGGATGCGCAGCACCTCACGAGCCAGGAACCACATCATCAGACCAATCGACAGCTTGCCCTTCGTGTTGCAGGGAATCGCGCAGTCCACGTACTCCAGAGGAGAGTCCGTGTCGCAGAACGCGATCGTGGGGATGTTCACGCAAGCGGCCTCGTAGATGGCCTGCTTGTCGAAGGAAGGATCCGTCACAATCAGCAGACGAGGCTCACGGAACTGCTTCGTGATCTGGTTGGTGAAGGTACCGGGCGTGTAGCGGCCGGAGATGGTCTGGCAGCCCGTGTACTTGCAGAACTTCAGCACGGCACGCTGAGAGTTGTCGCGAGCACCGATCACAATGATGTCCTGAGGGTTCTCGATGGCAGCAATGATACGAGCAGCCAGCACCAGCTTCTCCCAGGTCTTGGACAGGTTGATGATGTGCACGCCCTCCTTGTTGCGGCGGAACACGTAGTCGCTCATCATGAAGTTCAGGTTCTTGGTTCCGTAGTGGATTCTGGCGACCAGCATCTTGCGGACATCATCCTCACTACACAGCGGTGAGCGGCGTCCCAACCACGACAACAGCACCTACGTGGGCTTATTGAAGGCCATTGTAGTATTCAAATTGGACACAACAAAGAAATAGTAGCGATGGGAGAAAAGGACAACAACCACTCGAGGTGTCCGATTGTTGCCATCGTCGGAATAGTTGTCAATTAAGCTGCATCCTTCTCTCTCTGATTTCGCAGCGAGGACGCACCGTTGGAAAGCACTAAGAAGTTCAAACAAACACAACGCAATAGAACTATTCATAGCGCAGTTATTAGAGGGAAGCACCATCCTTCGCCGCGGTGTGCTTCTGCTGCTTCTTCCTTGAAATACGCACCAAGAGAACGAAAATGAAAACCACCAATACCGCATCGACCCCGAAGAGGAAGAGGAGCACATAGTTCACCGGAGACGCCACAATGGAAATCTCCAGCACCGTCGTTTCGCTGCCGCCCACGTTCGTCACCGTAATTGTGTATGGCCTCGACTCCTGTCTCTGCGAGGGCGTGCCGGAGATGACGCCGGTGCTCCTATCCAGCGTCAGTCCCCTAGGCAGGTCCGGCTGGACCATCACCGCATAGTCCACGCCGATGACCCTCGGTCGCAGCGGCGTCATGGACTTGCGCTCCACGAGCTCCACAGCACTGCTGTCGAAGAGGATGCCGACGGGCGCTTTGGGCGAGCAGGTATCAGTCTCCTCGCCGAAGGTGCCGTTGCGGCAGAGGCGGAAGCGGTAGCCCTGGTAGTACGCGGGGCACGGCGCGTAGGCGTAGTCGCCCTCCATGGCCGGCTGGAAGTCGCCGTCGGCGGCGCAGAAGCCCGCCTCGATGCGCCTGGCGAACAGGAAGAAGTCCGTCAGCTGCAGCTTGCCCGCGCCGCAGAAGGCCGCGCCGTCGCGGGGCCCGAGCAGCGCGGCGTTGGCGCACTCGGTGACCTCCAAGCGGTACATGGAGAAGGGCTGCGTGTTGAACACGTCGAAGCGCTTCTGCTGGCGGTAGGCGTCGAAGAGCACGCCACGCCGATGCTGCAGCAGCCGCCACTGCTCGCCGTCGTCGGAGCCCAGCAGCGACCACCCCGAGGGCGTGAGCACGTTGCAGGAGGCGCCGCTCACCAGCGCGTAGCTGGACACGGGCTCGCGCCGGTTGTGGTCGAACTCCCACTGCAGCGCCGCGCCCACGCACGCGCCCTCCAGCACCGCCTCCGTCGCCGAGTTGTTGTCGAACGCCTTGTCGCTGCCCGTGGCGCCCTCGCCGCTGGGCGTGGTGCTACCGCGGCCGTCCTGCAGCAGGAACGTGCCGTCCAGCAGGAAGATCGCCGACGCGTCGAACGAGCTCGCCGCCTCCGGCGCGCCGTGCGCGTGCAGCTCCACCGCCAGCAGGTTCCACCCCTTGGTCAGCACGCCGCGCACCACGCACTCGCCCGTGATCACCGGCGTCGGCACCACGTTCTCCGCCGTCGCGCGCGTGCCGCTCGCTACCGCGCCCTCCGGCATGTTGAACCGCCGGATCTCCCGCCCGTTCAGGTACACCACCGCGCCCGCGCGCACCACCACCGTCACGTCCAGCGTCGCGAACTCCGCCAGGCTCGCCACCTTGAACGCCCGCGTGAAGTACTGCGTGGTGCCCGCCGGCGCGGGGAAGCGGCCCGGCGTCGCGCGCTTCCACAGCAGTCCCGAGCCCAGCACGTTCCACTCGGTCGGCGGCTCCGAGCCGTCCAGCAGGTAGTTCCACTCGGTGGTGCCCGGCGCCACGGCGTATGCGGGGTTGAACGCGTAGGCCTTCTCCGTCTCGCCCGCCGCCAGCGACTCCGTCAGCAGCACCGTGCCGTCCGCCAGCACGACGCTCGCGCGGTTGCCGCCCCAGCCCGCCGCGTCGCCCTTGCGCAGCACGAGCAGAAAGGAGGCGGCCGGCCGGCAGAAGGGGATCGTCAGCTCCTCGAAGCGGCGGAAGCTGGCGCGCTCGTCCACCACGCCGCCCGTCGCGCGGTCCTTCAGCGCGTACCCGCACGCCTCCGGCCGCGCCTCGAACTGAAAGTGCAGCGAGAAGGCCACGCTGTCGCCCGCGCACTCGTCAACCGAGATCGTCACCGTCGTCTGCGCCGCATTCCCGCGGTTGTCCACCGCCGTCAGCGTGAAGGTCGTGGCGGGCAGCGGCGCCGTCGGCACGCCACGAATGACGCCCGTGTGCGTGTAGAGAACCAGTCCCGCGGGGAGAGCGGGCGTCACGGCGAAGGTCGTGTAGAGGGCAGAGGAGCACACGACGCCCGGGAAGGCGAAGCCCACGTAGGCGCTGACCAGCGCGGGCGAGAAGGCCAGCAGCGGCGCCTGCGCCAGCTCGGGGTTCTCCAGCAACAGGCTCCAGCCCGCCAGCGACAGCGCGGTGGAGGCGCCGGCCGTGGCGGCGACGCGCAGGCGGTAGACGGCGAAGGCGTCGTGCGGCGCGGGGATGGAGAAGCAGTAGGAGCGGCCGCGCGACTCGAGCAGCACGCCGCGCTCCTCCTTCAGCAGCGTGAAGGTCACGCCGTCCTGCGAGCCGCTCACCGTCCACGCGCTTGGGTCCGCCTGCGGCGTGTCGCGGCCCGTGGTCAGGCAGTACTTGTTCACGAACTCTGCGCGCGGCCCGGCGAACCGCAGCGTGAAGTCCACCGGCGCGTCCGTCTTCGGCACCACCACGCGCGTCGCCGGCACCTCGTCGAACAGCGCCATATCGCTGCTGCTGCTGGCGACGTCCCAGTAACGCGGGCTGGCGGCGCACGTGTCCAGCAGGCGCAGGAACAGGTCGAACTCCATGCGGCCACCCGCCAGCTGCACCGTCGCCACCGCCACCACGTTGCGCTCGCGCGACAGCAGCACGCCCGAGCCCGTCACCGTGTGCCACTCCGCCACCGCCGCGCCGCCCGTGGCCTGCGCGTCAGCACGCAGCGGCTCCTCCACGAAGCGACGGTACACGCGGTGCCCGTTGAGATATGCCAGCACCCCCGCGCGCGCCTTCACGTGCAGCTCGAAGCCCTGGTGCGGCCGGTCCACGCCCGCGAAGCTCCCGCGGAACAGCAGCACGCCGTGCGCGGCCACGGGCCGGTCCGCGGCGTCCAGCAGCGGCCAGGCGGCGTCGAAGGCGGGGTCGGTCCAGCCGGCGGGCAGCGAGTCGGCGTCCAGGAAGGAGAAGGTGGAGACGGCGGCGGGCCCCAGCGGCAGGCGCAGCGACAGCGTGACCCGCTCCTCGTCCTGCGCGCGCAGGCGCAGGCGTTCGAGGATAACCACGTGGTCGGCGACGCGCGTGGCGAACGTGAGCACGGAGTGCGGCGCCCAGCCCTGATTCGTCGCGGACCGCAGGTACAGCTCGTAGTCGCCCGGCGGCACGGCCGCGGTGAGCGTGGCGGCGCGCGTGGAGGACTCCAGCACGGGCGTCTGCGCGGCATCTAGCAGCGCCCACGTCTCGTCGGCGTTCTCGTGCTGCGTTTTGGTGGCGACCAGCAGCAGCGCGTCGGGCAGGCGGGCCTCCACCACTGCCAGCCGCAGCACCGTCGCGTAGCGTACACCGTCGCCCACGAACACGGCGGACACGGTGTACGCCGTCATTGCCTGCGCCGCCAGCGGGATGCCCGTGATGGCGCCGTCCGCCGCGGAGAAGGCGAGTCCCACGGGGAGGGCGCCGGTGAGCGTCCATTGCGTGTAGCCGACCGTGAGCGGGCGCAGCGCCACGCGGTCGATGTCCTTCACCCAGGTGTAGGCGGCCGCGGGGTAGGCGACGCCCGGCGTGCGGTAGTCCTGCGCAGCGAGAAGCAGGCTCCACTCCGCCATCTGGAAGGCGCCCGCGCCGGCCGTGGCGAGGCACTGGAACTTGTAGGCGCGGAAGGCGTGCGTGTTGGCCATGGCGAAGGTCTGTGTCTGCCGCCGCCCGCTCCACTGCACGTCGTGCTGCTCGTCCAGCTGTGTCCAGGAGTTGTTGTCGTCAGCTCCATCACCATTTCCATCTCCATCTCCATTACAGTCACCATCATAGTCACAGTCACCATCACCATCACAGTCACTCCCAAAGACGCGCCAACTAACGCAGTCATAGACGGCGGGGCCGCGGCCCGTGGAGAGCGCGTAAGCGTTGACCACGCGTCGCGCGCCGTCGCCGAAGTGCCACGCGGCCCACGCGGTCAGCGGCTGAGACGCCGCGAAGGCCCACTGCGTGGTGGTGGTCCCGTCGAACAGCATGGCGGCGCCCGTCATGCCCGTCGTGGCCGGATGCGCCTCGAACCAGCCGCGGCTGTCGATCACGCGCCATTCATCAATGTAGTTGAAGTGCACGTAGCAGTCGAAGACCTCTTCTCTGCCCACCGTGGCACTCGTAGCGTGCACCTCCACAGCGATCTCCACATAACCCTCTGCATTCGGGATCAATTCGCCCACGACGGAGGAGTAGGTCCGATCCACAGGGAAATCGACGGCAGACAATGCGTAAGTGGTGGGAGTGATGGCTCTGCATGGGAGGTTCCAATCATACAGCCGTTTTCCATTCTGGTAGAAGCGGAAGCCCGTGTCCGTCTGCACAGAGGCCGTGAAGGATTTGGCACCCGATGGAATCGAAATCCGCCTGCGGAAGTAGCGCGCAATCGAATGGCTGACGGGGAAGGAAGAGTACTCCGTCCATTCCACTTTTGCCGTTGTCCACTCTGCTGTCATCTGCGGAGAATCAGAGTACTGCCACACCGAATTCGGAAGCAGGTGACCGGAAAGTGAGAACACCGCAGACGCAGTATATCCACGCGACAGGATGAAGGTTCCAAACTCCAGATCATCGATTTTCACGGTCAATGAAGAGCCAGCTGTCCATCCATCACCGTATGTGTCTGTCATCACGACGGTATGCTGCACCGGAGCAAGACAAACACTATAGGTGTATGTGCTCGGATAGGAAACCGAAGGACTGGCGAATTTCAAAACGCCAGCGGCACTCGAGCCCTCGAATATCTTGAACGCTTCTTTGGAGGGACTCAGAGCGTAGACGCGAATGAGATCCACTTCGTAGGTTCCCGGCTCGCATGACCAAACAAGCGAAACTACACGCCAATTATAGTGGATTACAATGACTCACGCAGTAGAAAGACGAAAAGCAGCGTCATTTCATGTTCAAACCCTGAGAAGAGGAATAATGCCCCTATTCTGCGCAAATGCCCCTCAGATGGGTGGAGAATCGGCTGATTACCGGAAAGAATGGGGCCGCTTTTAGTTTCAATACGCTACTCGCTGTCTGGGCCTGCTTTTCCAGCATCCACTTCATCCAACAAACAGTCGACAGTTCGTTTTCTGGAACTCCCGGCTCATCCTCATTGCACAGCATCAGCTCTCGCACTCGCTCCTTGCGCGCCCAGTCGATCTTCGTCGCTAGGACAATCGAGGAATAGATGTTGCGCAGGATGCTATTCTCCTTCTTCTGCTTCTTGTACTTCCTCTCGGCGCTCAGCAGGTTGTGTCGCTGCTCCTCCCGCGTGCTCTCCTCCTCTCGGTTCTCCATGTCCTGAATCACTGTGTCTTGTCTCTACCGGAGACACGCCACATCACGCTTACATCAAGAATCGATATAACTGCGTCGCATGACGTCTTCAGCGTTTGGTTCTTTTCGCTTAGCTCCGCAGAATCCGCCATCAACTTCTCATACTCCACGCACAGTCTCTGGAGGCGCACAATGAGGCGGTCTCTCTTGCGAAGCAGCTCCTATTCCTCAATACTGTCCTTCGATCCCACAATGATCTCTCCTTCTTGCTTGGTCGGTAATGAAGAGGGGGATAGTACTGTTGAAAGCAAAGAGGATTGCCGTGACCGCATGCACTCCATCCGTTTCATTAGGTTTTGGAGCATCAGCTGTCTCATTTCGGCGTTTAACACTTCCTGACGCGGAATCGCAGTATTCGAATTGCCTATTCTTCACACACCAACGAATTCCATACGCGCTTCATCGATTACGTTTCTTCGCATCATTTCATTATATAACATGTTGTAGTTTGCCTTCGCTGTGTGCTGTTCCTTAAAGCTCTTCATCACCTCATTCTAACGGGGAATCGGAATTGCAACACCTACTTCGGTCTCATCACTCGGCGTACATCCCAGGGTTGGAAAGGAGAGACAATTCTAGTGATCATGGCATAATCCATACCCCACGGCCACAATTTGGCTTGCTACATCGCCGATCTCTTCATACCCTTCTTCGTGTGACATTCTATACGGGTTTGAATCAAGGCGACAGAAACGGTTTTTTCGCCCTATTGGCCTGCCCCTCTTTCCCTGTGTTGGAGTGAAAGAACAGAACAAATCACGTACTGTTTGGCTCTTAACACACCATCTCACACATAGATCCCCTTCCGAATCGTGAGAAGATGAGCACGAAGAGAATCGACGCACACCAGCACTTTTGGAACTATGAGCCCGTGGTACGTTCCCTTCTGTTAGGGTGATCATCAGGCGTTTTCGTGGCTGAATGAGGACATGAAGACGCTTCGGAGGGATTTCCTCCCCTCCGACTTGCGCCCCCTTCTGCGCAGCTACGGAATGGACGGGACGATTGCCGTGCAGGCAAGACAGTGCGAAGAAGAAACACAATTCCTCCTGGACCTCGCTGAAAAGAACGAGGATGTGATTATGGGAGTCGTGGGATGGGTGGATCTGCGTGCCGAGAACGTGGAGGACAGAGTGGGATTCCTTCTCTTCCCTCACCTGTAGTTGGCCTTTTGGTCGAAGAACAAGAAGCTCGTGGGCATGCGCCACATCGTGCGGTTTGCGCTGTATCCTTAGTCCTAGGTGCAGGATGAGCCGGATGACGAGTTCCTTCTCCGCCCGGACTTTCTCCGCGGTGTTGCGCTCCTCAAGAAGTACGATCTGACCTACGATATCCTCATCTACCCCAAGCAGCTGAAGGCAGCGGCCAAGTTCGTCGCGCTCTTCCCGGAACAGCCCTTCGTCGTCGACCACATCGCAAAGCCCTTCATTAAGGACCACATCGTGGGAGAGTGGGAGAATGGGATTCGCGTAGTAGCGGCTAACAGACGTGAAGCCTAGGCACTGGCAGCATTTCCTAACGTGTACGTGAAGGTTTCCGGCATGGTGACGGAGGCGGATTGGAAGAATTGGAAGGAGGAGGACTTCACTGCCTACCTCGACATCATCTTCGACGCCTTCGGTACGAAGCGTGTGATGATCGGATCGGACTGGCCGAGTACCCCTTGCTGCCCATTCTTCCCCTCTAGTGATGACGCTGTGCGGAGAATACGCGCAAGTGCTCGACATTGTGAAGCGCTACATCGCGAGATTCTCCCAGGAGGAGCAAGACATGATTCTGGGAGGCAATGCGGACCACTTCTACCTGCATCGTTGCCACTCTGCTATTTGACCTGCATCGCTGCCACTCCGCTGTTTGACCTTCACCGCTTCCACTCTGCTGTTTGTTCAAAGCAACAATGTCACCAAAAACGATTCATCACGTGTAATCCTCGTCGTCCGTCTTCTACGCGTCACTTCCACTCCCCACGCCCACTCGCACCTTCTTCTTGCCCATCGTGTCACTACTCATCACACTCCCCCCACACCCCCACAATTTCGGCTTCTTCAGCGCCACGTCGTCGTCCTCGCTCTCCACCAGCCGCTTGAACAGCCGCTCCTTCTCCTCCTTCGTCGCGTGCGCCTCCACCTTCACCTCCTTCTCCTCCACGGGGATGCAGTGCTTCAGCTACGCCTCACGCCCCGTCCACACGCCCACGTCCAGCCCCATGCGCACCAACAGCTTCTCGATGTACTTCTCCCTCGCGGCGCGGCGTTCCTGCAGGATGGCGGGCGTGATGTGCGCGTTGTCCTCCACGCGGTAGGCGTAGTCGGGGCACTGCAGAAGCATCTCGTCGTCCGGCTTCAGTCCCTGACGACTGTTCAGCAGTGTGTAGTGGTCGTCGCGAATGTAGTCGCCGATCTCGTACGACGCGTAGTTCGGACCCAGCATCGCCTCGGGAATCGGCAGCCCGATGCCGAACGCCGCCGCCAGGATCAGCGGCCGCGAGTCGTAGTTATTGTTCTTCCACATGGACAGCTGCACGCGCAGCAGCAGCTTCGTGTACATGCCGCGCTTGTGCAGATAGTAGAAGTCGATCACGTCCTGCACCGACCGGTTTGTCAGCGTGCTCGCGATGTACCGGAAGTCCTGCGAATTACCCCGCGCCCGGGCGCCCACCTTCGGCCGGTTGAAGAAGCCGTTGAGGAAGATCAGCTTCTCCATGTCGGACCACGGCCGCACGCGCTTGCCCTCCTCGTTCACCTGGTACGGGCAGTTGCACCCGTGCGGGCACGGCAGGCCTATGCGTCACAGCACACGGGCGCTCGCACTGCGTGGGAGGTCCAGACAGCGCATCGGCTTGCCGTCCGTCGTCAGCGTGTTGTTGTGCGTCACGAACTTGTGCTTGCAGGGTTCCTGCTGCCGGTTCGACACGTCCGCCTGCCGCATGCTGAAGTACTCGGGGTCCTACGCCTCACGCGCCCGCGCCTCGCCCACGCGCGGCGTCATCGACTCGCACTCCACCATCTTCGACGTCTGGCTCCGCGTGCACCGCACGCTCATTCGCGACGCTACGCCTCACGCGCCCGCGCCTCGCCCACGCACCGCACGCTTGTCTCGCTTGCCGTCGCCGTCCTCCTTCCAGCCGCGCGCCGCCTTCGAGTCGCTGTCCTCCTCCTCGTTGTGCGTCGAACGCCAGCGCTCCACCAGCCGCTTGTACTGGCGCGTCACCTTGCTGAAGTGCTTGTAGCGCTGCCGCGTCTCCTCCGCGATCACCGGCTTGAACAGGTACCGCTTTCGGCTGAAGGCCACCGCGTTGCTGTGCACGATGCGGTCGATGGAGATCGCATGGCAGATGGAGTCGCCCGTGGGGTACAGCAGCTGACGCTCCGACTCTGCGTGGCGCCGCCGGTTCTCCTCCCAGATGTGGTTGATCAGGTCTGCTTCGCTGCGGAAGGACTGGCTCGGCTCGTCATTCTCTGTTCCGGGAGTCTCCATGTTGCATCCCGCGTATAATCGATTCGAAACGGTCTTTCGCACAGTTTCGCGCATCTTCAACTCGGATTCCATCTACCGGTGACTTGGAGCGAATAGCGCAACGCGTTCAATCATATCATCAATTTGTTGGATGTCCTCCGTCACGGAAGCCCGCGACGGCATAGGGATCTACGCAATCAACGAGGCGGCACACAATCACGGGCTCGACGAGCCGATTGACGAGTCTACGGATGAGTAACGAAACACGAGTGCAACCGTGTGTCAATCCCGGCCTTCTTACACAGTCTATTCATCCTGCCCTATATCCATTACAACAGAGTCTGTGTGAATACCCTTCCCCAATTTCCCGAGTTTACACTCGATCTGGCTTTGAGATCGCTAGTTCTACAACCGTCACTTCTCTCCTTGCAGCAACCCACTCTTCATTCATTTGCGCCGAGCAGACCGCAAATCAACAGAAGAAAGACAAATCGATTCTGTTTGTCTGTTTGAAATGGACAAAAAACGAAAGGAATTCGTTTCCTCTTTCCTCGTCGTCTTCCTCTCGTTGGTCATTCCATCCCCTTTCACAGGGCGTGATTCGTTCCCGCGTTCCCTCGAGATCCTACTGATCGAATCATAATGAGCTCTGCGAGCACGGACAGCCATACACAACCATCGGAAGTGCAATCCGCATCCCAGACGGACACAAACAAGGAGCATCAGCCAGATCAAGAGAGTGAGGGAATGAAGCCTGTGTAATGGTGTAGATATAGTATCAGAAACCAAATCTATGGAGGAGAAAGATGAAAAGCAACGAGACGAGCCATCGCGCTCTCCCGACCGTTCTGGCTCTTCCCATCCTCATTCCAAACACCGCAGTCATAGTCGAGAGAGTCGGTACCGGCGGCGAGGTCGTCGTTCCTATTCCCGCAGTCACAGTCGTCGCTCTCCTTCCCGCAGTCACAGTCGTCATTCTCACAACCACAGTCGTCGCTCCCATTCGCGTCGTCGCAGCTCTCGGTCCCGATCCCAAAGCCGCTCGCACACATCCCACCGTCGCACGAAGAACACGCTGTTCGACGTGATCCGGAACGTAGACAAGACCATCACGGGTATCCCCACCCCCACCCCGTGACGCCTAGCGGAGAAGAACAAGTCCATCCCCAACTTCGACTTGATCGAGCCTCGCTACGCCTACGGCAAGGACCTGTACTCTCCGAGCGGTTGAGTGACGCGTAGGTACGTGGGCAACCTGGCGGAGGGCAGCTACCCCGAGGACATCGTGGCGTTCCTGAACCGCGCGATGCGCACAGCGAACCTGAACATCTGGCCGGGCAACCCCGTGCTGTCCTGTCGCATCCTGCCCAAGTTCTGCTTCGTCAGCCTGCGCCACGAGGACGAGGCCTCCGCCGCGCTGAACCTGGACGGCATCTTCTTCCACGGGCAGCGCCTCAAGATCAGTCAGTGTAGCATGGCTGCTTAAGCATAGACCGGCCGGTGGACTACGGCGGGCCGGTGACGGAGCACAAGACGTGGCAGGAGGTCTGCCCGGACAGCACGTGGAAGGAGATGTTCGACGTGACGGGCGTGGACTACAAGTGGGTGCTGTCGGAGCTGGAGGCCATCCCGCCCGCGGTGCTGAACATCTGCGCGGGGTTGGACTCAGAGCACCTGACGCCCTTCGTGGAGATCAGCAACCTGGTGACGCCGGTGGACCTGGAGACGACGCAGGACTTCGCGGAGCTGGAGGCGGAGTATCGCGAGGAGCTGGAGAAGTACGGGACGGTGAAGGAGGTGGTGATCTGTCCGAAGGGCACGTCACGCGAGGGCAAGGTGTATGTGCAGTACGAGACGAAGGAGGAGGTGAAGGTGGAGAGTGGGCGTGAGGCGTAGGCGAGGCGGGCATTCGATGCGCTGTGGAGCCGCATGTTCGACAACCGGCTGCTGGGAATCGGATTCTACTCGCAGCAGCAGTGGGAACTGATGAAGGAAGAGTTGAAGGGCTAGTGTGTTTGTTGAACGAGAGTGAGGTCTGATGAAGAAACAGAGGGAGGATAGAGCAGAGAACTAACGGTGAAGGGAGTGGCGAAGGGAATTGCGGGAGAGAAGGCGCTGGTGGGTCGAATTGGGCCTATTGATCGCTTAAGCCCGTATTATTACGGACGGGTCATAACGGATTCCGTTATGGATTAGTGGTCAGAAAAGTCTTAATTAAGATGAGAATGAAGAGCTTGATGCTAATTGTTCTTACGTGTATGTGATGTTTGGATTCTCTGAAGTCTAGTGGTCGTTGTGTATTCGCTTGACTGCGAAGCCGGCCAGGTCTACGTCTCTGTGATCAAGAAGTGCCTGAGCTGGGCTGATGAGGAGTCCTACAAGATTCTGAGCGGTTCCCAAGTTCTTGTTGCCTCTGCTCCTTTCGCGGACAACGAGCATCGTACCGACGAGTACTGCTTGACGGCCACCACCAACAACCAGTACGTCTTCAACATGCACGACGCCTATGGTGATTCCTGGGTCAGTGGTTCCTGGGTGAGTATTGCTGGTATCTACGGAAACGTTGTTTTCAAGGGCTTCATGGTTGAGAGGGGAGATGAGAATATCGCTCTCTCTCTCTACTACCCCATCATGAAGACGCAGGAGTGGAAGACGTTCGCCTCCGCTTCCTCCATCGCTTCCGACTGGAATACGGTTGGTTTTGGCGACAGCAGCTGGACGCTTGCCACGATGGGTTCTGCTCCTGCCATGAGCGGCACGCAGTACTTCCGCAAGACCTTCACGGGCATTGACAACATGGCTGCTTATGAGTTCGACTTCAACTACCGCTACGGCATCATTGCCTACGTGAACGGTATGGAGATTTACCGCGACCACATGGCTGCCGGTGCTGTGACCCCCTCTTCTTCCTCTTCCGGTGCCTTCAACGCCTACGAGTATCACGCTGTGATCCGCACTGCTGGAGAAGTGATTATGGGCAACAACGTGCTGGCCGTGGAGCTGCACTTCCCCTCCGCCGTCGAGAACGCCATGGACTTTGACGCCTTCGTGGCCGCGCTGGCTTCCTCCAACCCCCTCACTAGCACTGACAAGTGCTACGTGTACCCCTACACGACTACTGTTTCTGGAGGAGGTAGGGACCCTGCCGCTGCTTTCGACTGGTACAAGACCACGTCCATGAGCTCCACGCTGAGCAATCTCCCCGTCACGCTGAACTACGAGCTGTCGGGCCCTCTGGCTTTCATCAACGGCATGCGGATCTGGCCCTCGTTCAGTTACACCAGCGCTCCTGGCGGCTTCTCTCTGGAGGGCTCCACCGGCAGTGGCACCTGGGCCCCCATTTTTTACATGGCCGGGATTACCTACGAGTCGAACAAGTACAGGAGCGTCTACAGCCACTTTGTCCAGAACGCCTTCCCCTCCTACCGCCTGACCATTTCTGCCATCGCTGGATCCAGCAGTCTGAGCCTGTACGAGGCGCAGCCCGTGGTGTGTAACGCGGTTCCTCCCACCAGCATACCCTTTGAACCTGCTTCCTACACGCACTACGCCTACTACCAAGAGGTGAACATCCGTTCTACCCTATACGAGCTGTACAACTGCAGCATCCAGCCCGCGCTGCCCGCCGGTCTGACGCTGAACAACAACACCTGCACGGTGAGCGGTGTGGCGACGGTGGATCTGCCGATGACGACCTTCACGATGACCTCCGTGATGCTGGACTGGACCATCTCCGGCACCTTCACGCTGCAAGTCTCCGAGTGCACTGGCTCCCTTGTGCAGTTCCTGCGCACCTACAAGAGCAACGCCATCTACGAGACGTTCAGCGTGAAGGACATGAGCAACCAGCAGGTGGTGTTGAGCGTGACCTCGGGTCAACCCTATTACCAAGACTGGTCCACCACGCTGTGCCTGACCGGATCCAAATACGAGATTGAAATGGGCTCCACTGGCGACTGCTGGCAGAGCGGCTCCTTCCTGTACGTGAAGGCTCTGCTTCTGGGCAATGACAACGAAATCATCGCTCGCATGCGTCTCGACGACAAGCTGGGTCTTTCCACCGACCGCATCATCAATACGCAGTGGGCCGTGGCTCCGCACTCCACCTGGGAGTACCACATGGGCGATGTGCCCGCTGGCTGGCAGACGGAGTCGGGATGGGAGACTGCTTCGATGGGCTCCTTCCCCGCCTCTTCCAACACCATCCAGCTGTACAAGAACACCTTCACCGTGGCTTCTCTCGAGGGCGTGTCTGGCTTCGTCATCTCGCTGCGCTATCTGTACGGTTGCATCGTGTACATGAACGGCGTGGAGGTGTTCCGCAACGGCGTGGAAGGTCCGGTGAGCACGTCCTCCACTGCGACCAACAACTACAACTACATCCTCTACCACCAGATTTCGCTGCCTGTGAAGACTCTGGCCATTGGCGACCAGCCCGCTGTGAACTACGTGCAGCAGGGCTCCAACACCATCGCCATTGCGATTGTGGCGAAGATGAGTTCGCAGACCAGCTCCGTGTTCAACTGCGCGGTACGCGTAATTGGCGCTCCTGAGGCCTCCCGCGTGTTCGACTACACCATCACCTCCACAGGCATTCAGGGCGGCCCTACCTACGTGGCGGACCTGTTCTATGGTAATTCGATTTACAGCAGCACCTGCACCAACCACTGGACTGTCTCCTTCAACAAGGACCGCCGAGAGACGATCAATGCGATCAACCTGCACCTGCACTACCAGCAGACGAACCAGCAGCCGAAGCAGTTCGTGGTGAAGGCTAGAAACACCAACCTGGAGGAGTGGACGACGCTGAAGACGGTGACGGGCCTGACGTGGTCGCTGAAAGGCGAGCAGAAGAAGCTGTGGATTGAGAACAACAAGCCCTACAACCAGTACCGCTTGGAGAACATTTCCTCGGGCAATGGAGCGTACTGCTCGTGGAAGATGGGAGCTATTGAGTTCCTTATGGATATCATTCCTACGACTTTCCCTCCCACCACTCTTCCTCCCACCACTCTCCCTCCCACCACTCTCCCTCCCACCACTCTTCCTCCCACCACTCTCCCTCCCACCACTCTTCCTCCCACTACTCTTCCTCCTACTACTCTCCCTCCCACTACCCTCCCTCCTACTACTCTCCCTCCCACTACCCTCCCTCCTACTACTCTCCCTCCCACCACTCTCCCTCCCACTATTCTCTGCCCCGCTACAAGCACCTTCCCTCAGTCTCCTCTCCACACCACGCAGTTCCTCCCTTGCGACGGCAATCAGATCGGTTCCGTTCAGTACACATGCACTGAAGAGAACCATCAGGGTGTATGGAAGATCGTAAAGGAAGAGTGTGTGAGTCGCACGCCTCCAAGGGGCTCTGTCTTTGTCATCTTCGAGATCAAGGTGACGAACGTGATGTCGAGCAATCACAACCATGTGGTGGACGTGATTCGTCGCGTGGTGAGCAGACAACTGAACATCGACGTTGCGTTTATCGTGGTGATCATGAAGGGCGATGTGAGAGGGAGAAGACTGGAGAGTGCCATGGAGTTTGACGTGCGCGTCACCACAACGCCGGAGAAGGAGGCGGAGGTGACGAGAGAGGTTGCGAAGTCTTCCGTGACAATGGCCTCTGCGCTGAAGGATGAAGATCCCGTTGTGTTCCCCAATCCCTCTGTGCAGGTCACTCCCGAGTCCAAGTCATCCACCATCAATGGATGTGAAGACGGCTTCATGGAGGTCCATTTCGCCAGAGTGTCCGGCGATGCTCGCTGCCAGGTGCGCCTGAGCAACGAGGCGATGAAGACCAACGGTCTGGTGCTGGTGGACAAGTTCACCGCCACCCCCATGGCCTACTGCCTGAACCCCGGTTACTACTACATTGGCTGCACCGGTGCTGCTGTCGTGAACGTCAAGTACCTGACCTACAAGAAGGATCACGATCTGACCGCTGCTCCTCACTACAAGGTGCTGAAGCTGGACCAGGTCAAGGAGCAGTGGACCACCGTTCCTTCTGGCCACAAGACGCGTGACTTTGACAAGAGCAAGCCCATCACCGGCAAGCCCGCTTACCCCGCTGACCCCACCACCAAGGGTTCTGACTTCACCTGCGACCAGGCTGGTTATCTGAGCTACCTGCGCAAGTGGGATGAAAAGATGAAGTGCACGTCCCGCGACGTCACCACCGAGGAGTTCCAGAAGCGTCTGGAGTACTTCATCGACTCGTGCGAGAAGATCCACGACTGGAACATGCGCGACCGCTACAGAATGGAGTTCACCTTCTACGCCGACTGGCATCCTGATGAGTTCGAGGAGATCACCACCACGAAGCAGAGATACTCGGGCGTCAAGACCCCCGTGCCCTCTACCATCCCCGTGTACAACAACTCCAACCTGCGTTACCTGATGCCTTCGCTGGACCCTTGCGACGACGTCTTCGAGGACCGCCGTCTGGCTGAGAACACGCTCCGCTCCTACATTTGCAAGCCCCAGAACTGCTCTGTGACGTGGGCCTTTGCCATTACCACCTCCATTGAGTACGCCATCAAGAAGCTGTACCTGGAGGAGTACGACCAGATCGTGGAGGTGGCTCTGTCCGCTCAGGAGCTGATCGACTGCGTGGGCAAGGAGCACGGCGTGACGGGCAAGGTGTGCGACGGTCTGCCTCTGGCTTGGGGCTTCGACTACGTGTTCGAGAACGGTATTGCCTACAGAAAGTTCTACCACCACACGAACGTGGAGGGCGAGTGCCAGGTGATCGACAACGATAACAAGTACCACATTGCTGGTTACGAGAAGCCGACCGCCTACAACAAGCTGGGTCTGTTCGAGCTGGTGAAGCGTGGTCCGACTGCCGTGACGCTGGGTCTGGACCCCGAGTTCTTCCAGTACTACCGCAACGACCGCGAGGAGGGTCCTTACTTCGACACTGCCTACTGGAGACCTTCTGTCTACGGTGTGGTGGTGGAGTACCTGCAGTACGCCGTGGAGGGCGAGCCCGAGTACGCCGAGTGGCCGTTCTTCGCCATTGAGTCGAGACTGCGTGCTTGCTACTCTTTCGTGTTCAGACTGCCCATCCGTGAGACCACTGCTGATGCCAACATCGCTGGTATTGCTGGTTTCGCCATCCGCCCCATCGTGAGCGAGCTGCTGCCCACTCCCGAGCCTCCCACCGTGCCTCCGACTCCCACTCCCACTGGCACTCCCACTCCTACTCCCACTCCTACTCCCACTCCTACCCCCACCCCCGAGCCCTGGTTCCCCATCTACGATCCCTTCATTCTGGGTGATAACTGCAACTACGAGAAGCAGACTACCTGCTACTGGGATGTGATCAAGGATGATAACGTGACCCGTCTGTACCTGGCTGTGCGTGATGCCTACCCCACGAAGGCTCTGGCTCACACTCGTGTGCTGGCTCTGTCTGGTATGACTGCCCTGTCTCTGGATCTGTGGCACGAGTCGCTGTCCAAGCAGGTCAAGAACAAGGCGCCCATTGACGTATACCTGTACACTGATGTGCTGCTGTCCCGTGGTCTGGATGTGGCTCTGATTCCCCATCTGATGGAGCTGACTCAGTACACGCGTCCTTCTCGTCTGGTGTTCGTGTACGGAACCTTCAAGCGTGAGGGTTTCCGAACGATGTTGGACTGGATGGTGAACAACGCTGCTCTGGGCTACTTCAAGAACCTGAAGTACTTCCAAGTGTCTGAGCACAACATCCAGGCTTGCGTTGATCCCTCAAATGCTGAGACCCTGGAAGCTGCCATCATTGCCGACCTGAAGGCCATCTGCGAGGATAAGGTGAACTTCCCTCTGCTGGAGACCATCAACCTGGACAACAACGGTTACAACGAGGGTGGCGGTACTGATATTTCTCTGTTTGCTCAGCACTTGATGGGTGCTTGCCCCACCACCACCAACGTGGAGGTGTCCGCTTGGACTGAGCTGGGTGTTGCCTACACGAAGATGTGCGGCTCTGTGAACGATAGCTACTACTACTACGATCTGGAGGATGAGAAGGAGAGAGAGCAGTGCCGTTTCACTTGGAACTGGGAGCTGAAGTCTGGTGAGAGAGAGTATGGCACAAAGGGTCCGTTCCCTAACAGAAAGAACATGGACTATTGCAACTAATGTGTGTTGCCAATATGTGTTTGTTTTGAAACGTTTTCTCAACTCTTCTTCGTTTTATATGAGTTCTTGCGTGTATTTGGAGAAGTACGGGACGGTGAAGGAGGTGGTGATCTGCCCGAAGGGCACGTCGCGCGAGGGAAGGTGTACGTACAGTACGAGACGAAGGAGGAGGTGGCGTAGGCGAGGCGGGCGTTTGATGCGCTGTGGAGCCGCATGTTCGACAATCGGCTGCTGGGAATCGGATTCTACTCGCAGCAGCAGTGGGAGCTGATGAAGGAAGAGTTGAAGGGCTAGTGTGTTTGTTAAACGAGAGTGAGGTCTGATGAAGAAACAGAGGGAGGATAGAGCAGAGAACTAACGGTGAAGGGAGTGGCGAAGGGAATTGCGGGAGAGGAGGCGCTGGCGGCCGGAGGACGTCCTGATGATATCAGACATAGCGCTACTGTCTATGCGTGAAAGGAAGTATTTGAAATCACTTCCCCTCGTCTTTACATTACCTCTGAAACGGAAGACCTTCTCGGAGAAGGAAATGTCAACCACAGAAGGAACGTCTACGAATCAGAGAGACAATGCGCGGAAACCCTTGATGGTGATTGTTCTCGGGTAAAAGAACGTCAAACTGTTCTCTTCCGTGTGCAGCGTTACGAGTTTCGGTAGATCTACCACTCAGTGCCTCACTGTGGAGCCACTTCGCATGATCAAATAGGTGGTGCTCATGCCGATGCAAAACCGCATGGCATTTCTTCCGAGTCGAATGGTGGTCAGTTCGAGTAAGTCTATCCATCACACCTCTCACAATCAAGGCACTTTCGAGCACTACCCGACGGCACACACAAAAGGACTCTCGCCCAAGAACCAGCATCTTCAGCTTCGCCAGGCCTTGTATTCATTGACACTCCCATCCCTTACCCTTCAGCACCAGACTGGCGTCATAAAAGCAGAAGCTCGTTTTCTCCAGTTCTCCTATTTCGATCCGTTCTAGAGCGGGAACAGCGTCAATCTCGCACACCACATAGTCCGAGAAGGAATAGCGACCCACCGTCAATTCCTTCAACAGAGGGCAGTCCTTCAGATAGAAAGCGCAGTTGGGGTCCTTGCGGTGCCAATCCCGGTGGGTGGTGAAACAGTTTGCCCCCACCTGCACTTTCATCAAGTGCTTCATGCCGCACAAACTCACTTCCCTCACGTACTTGAAGCATCGATCTCCCACTCGAAACTCCCGCAGGTTCACAAACACCCCGAGGTCCAATCGAGTCATCTCCTTCACGTTGCAGCAATCGTCGTGTATCACAATCAGACCCACCCGCTTATACACGACGTCCTTCTTCTTCTTGCCAAAGAAATCCTGAATTGTGGTTCTCAGCATCTCCCTCTCTCTCCTCCTCCACTCTTTCATGCGTTGTTCCTCCTCCTCCTTCCGCAGCTTCTCCTCTTTCTTCATCTGCTCCTCCATTACCCGCTTTAGATTGTTCTCCTCTTCTGCCTTTCCAGCGTTCACGATAATCACCTTCTTCACATTGCTCAACTCACTCATCAAATGCAGGGGTTTCAGCTTCGGTAGATTGATTAGCTCGACCTGCGTTATGCCCTTCATCGCCATTGCGGTTCCCGTGAAGGTCGTCAGCTCTTCCAAGCAGTGCTCTCAATCCTTAGATTGCTTTGTTTGACACCTAAAATGGAGAATGCACTCCTAAAATCTAACTAAAATCTAAAATGACAAAATAGTGCCTATTTTTGTCTCTGCGCTAATCTCTACAGTAAGGCTTCATACGCATATGGATTGTGTGTTCATGATCTAATCACAGTGCGTTTATTTGAAAGAAACAATATATAATGCGTTACTTCTTCATGTTGACAATTGATGTTCTTTTTTCGATACTTCTCCATTTCTTCTCTCCATCCGTCGCGTATGCCCAGAACAACAATCAATTGCTTGTCCGAAAGAGAGGAGGCACTGCCCAATCTTAAGGGAGCATACTTATCTACAAAAGGCACAATGATAGGGCCATCCAGAGAGAGGTTGTTGCTTGTGAGGTAGTTCCTCACATCTCAATAGTACTCTCCTTTGCCTTCCATAGAAATGGCCTCTCTTGCTTCACCCTAACACTTTAGGCTGAGGGTGAATCTAAAACCTAATCGTGGAATCTCTAAACGTGGAACTTTAGAAGATGTGGCGTTTCATTAACAAAAAGTCTAAGAATTTGAGCTGTCTAACTTAGCGATTTGCTTATTTTGCATTTTGTTCAACAAACTATTTTGGTGAAATGCTGATCTACGTAAGTTATCCAACAAACACTAGTGTCAATGTGATCTACATGCTAACACACACATAGCAGTCTAAGGCGCGGCGACTTCGTGAATTGATCCGCCGTGTGTTCTTCAAACGCGCTTTCGTGTTGGCCACAGTACGCCATAGGAAGGTACATCGCTACAATGCAAATGTGCCTTCCTTGGAGGCGTTGATTAACGGAAACGCCAACCCGATGCTCTTCAAAGCAGTTTTCAAGATAGATTATGAGGTTTTCCGTCTCCTTGTCCAGTGGATACGTCAGAAGCCTCCAAAACCGGGAATGGAGGAAACACCTCTGTTTCGCTGGCTCCGTAAGCATCGAAAGGATTCTGTCAGCCTCGCTACTGCGGTAGCATGCTGTGTTTTGTATCTCTTCGGAAGGGGATCATTGAACGAGAAGGCAGCACTCATGGGCATGCATAAGTCGTCCTATGACAAGACTGCTAAGAAGGTAATTGCAGAACTTGTGTCCCGCAGCAATGAGGTGATTTATTTCCCTCCAAAGGCGGAGCAGGTGTTTCTGCAGACTCGTCGTGTTCGCAAGCCCTTTCCCGGTGGTCTGTTCGCAATTGACGGGACCCTGTGCAGATGCACCGAGAAAGGGCGGCGAAACGACTTTTTCTGCAGAAAAGGATATGCGTGCATCAATGTTCAGGTCGTTTGCGACTGGAACAAAAACTTGGTGCACGTAGATTCCAACTACACGGGGAGAACCCAGGACAATGATATGTTCATGGGATCCCCTCTGCAAGCGTGGCTGGATGGTGAGAACAGTCCGCTACGACCTGGTGGCTTCATCCTGGGAGATGAGGGTTATGCGAATTGTGGCAGTATCATGAGACCCTTCACCGACAGGGATCGAGACTCGGGGCACCGACTCTTCAATCTGATGTATAAGTCTGCGAGGCTTATTGTGGAGAACGCAATTGGGGGCTGGAAGCAAAAGTGTCCGCTCTTGAACATTGGACTCCATGCTAAGCACCCGGAGGACCTAGCAGTTACGGTTCACGCTTCCGCTGTCCTGTATCAGTTCTGCAAGAGAGCAGAGGAAAAGCTGCTGAATCCAAGTCCTCCAGAGTATCTCAACCAGGTATTCATCACGCCTGAATTCCTGCTGACTGAAGGGGATACTATCGAGAAACGACGTCGCCTTGTCGAGTACTTCAAGCGTCATTACCCTCGTTCTCACCAGACATTGAGGGTTATGATGAATACACGTGGCTAACGTAGTGGCTCCTTTTGTTTCTTGCCACAAACACACTTTGGAATCATGCTCCATTACACTCTATTGTCTTCATCCTGCACAGTACTCTGAGTGAACGGCGGCACACTCTCCTTGTCATGGCTATTGTCACTTCCTGTCACTGTATCAAGGGGCGCATCACTCGCGGCACGAGAACTGGACAGGACGTCAAGCTTCTGGCGTTTCAACTTCACTTCCTCCTCTCTTGCAGTGACCATACGCTTCGTCAGTTGCAAGAGCGTCTCCTCATGTCTTCTGCGCTCCTCCTCCAGCGAGACCAATGCAGTAAAGCCATTTGCAAATGCTTCCAGAACGCGGAGAAGCGAGTTTCGAAACTCGTGTTCCTGCTGCTCTACAGTATCCTGCTTGAGGAGAAACGCCTCCTCCATCTCCACCATCTGCCCGATGTAACTCTTGTCGTTGCGCTTATTCACTCGGCGGGAGAACGACTCCGTCTGCTGCCCAGCAGCAACACGAGTACCGGATGTTGAATCCGTTGAAGGCCTAGGAATAGGTTCAGTGTCCTCTGTCCCTTCTGCTTCCTCCTCTTCTGATTCTTCATCAAGAAGGGCGTTTCCCCGCCGGAGAAGAGAAAGAGCCAACTGGCCATCATCATCCTCTTGTTCCTGAGGATTCTGCAGGGTTTGATCGATGAAGCCGTCAAGTGTTTCACCAGCTATACAGTTGTAACCGCAACCAACACATACTGTTCTCAACAGCCACTGTAGCAGCCAAATTGTCATTAACAGGCTATGTATTACAAGCAATCACTATCGAAACCATGCCGGTATGGTAATACGCACTAAGCATTTCACGTAGGAGAAGGTAATACTCTTCTTCAATTCCATGCGGTTGCAGCCTGTCTCCAATCGTCAGTTTTCCTTTCTACACGGTACTAATCAAATGATGATGGCTACCCTTGCAGTAGCAATGACGTCCTTGACTTTGGCCTGAAGCCCCGCAATCGAACGATTCGGATCATTAGTGGCACGCTCAACGTATCTTTCGCGAAATAGATTCCATTGAATCTAAGAATAAGCCTGCCTAGTGATAATCAACAATGCGGGCCTGATAGCGGGCGTTTTCAGTAAGATACTCGTTATCATCATACCCCAAGTCTCTCCACATCTCAGAAAAGAGGTGGGCGACGATATCAGTCAATTGCGGTGTCCACGCCTTTCCCCTCTTCCCGCGTCGCGAAGCTGCCTCACCACCTTCCCCGCTTGCGTTTCGTCGAGGCTGGTTAACCATAGTGTTCTTCTTTGATTTGTTTGTAAAAATAAAACAGGGTTTGGAAGCAAGAGTAAATTTTCCAGAATCCATACCGAAATTGGTAATAGAAATACTTATTTCGATTGAAGTTAGACGATAGAAATAATAAATGCCCAAATTTGCTAAGCTAGACAGCTCAAATTGAGAGCACTGCTTCCAAGTCTAGAGTTCATTGCGTTTTCCACATCTCACTTCTCATCACGAACTTGTTCTCATTGCCTTCGGTTCCCTTAAACACTTGCTTTCCCAGAGCAATTGACTGCAGGAAAGGTAGGTCTATTCCTCAACACACGGCAATGCGTCCACTTTCAAAGAGAACATTCGATGTGTTGGTGAAGCTATCATCACCAATCTTCACGCTAGTCAGCCGTTTGCAGTTTACCACTTCTAACGCCCCTCCATTGGCCAGGCAAAAGCACTTCTTTCCAATCACCACCCGCTCCAGCCTGTCCATCTCCTTCAGACTCAAATCCTTGATGTATTGGAAACACTCGTTGCCAACAATCAACTCCCTCAGGATCGCATACTGGGAAAAACTCCATCGCTGACAGTCTGGATTGTTGCCCACATTGGCCTTGATGTCCATCACCTTCACGTCTTCCGGACACAACACGAAGTGCTCATCATCCCACACTACCGTCGTCTCTTCGTGCTGTGCTTCCTTGCTACTGATAGCTGCAAAAGACGATAGATACGGAGTGGTGAAGATCTCTTTCTTGCCCAGGGTCAGCATGAGAAGAGGTCTAGACACTCCCTCTTCTATGATACGCGCTACCGAGTCCTTCACAAAGGGGTGCTATTCATTAATCACTTTTCCTCTCCTCACATTCATCAGGTCGGCTGCGGAGGGGCGGGATTCCACCTCCTTCACCAAACACTTGTTCACAAAGTCCACAAACACATCGGACCACTTCGTTCGCGAGAGCGAAGGAGGATCACCACTCATCACTCGATACATCAGACTTCCGTGAGAGACTATATCGGCAAAAGGGTTCTCCTGCTCAGCAATCTCAATCAGCGAAATGCCCAAAGACCACAAATCACTCTTCAACACCGTTTTGTTATGATACGTCTCGGGAGGAAGGTACAGATATGTCCCACAAACATCGCTCCTCTGGGAAGAGGAGTGATTCAGCTGTGACGCAAGACCCATATCTCCAAGCTTTATCAATCCCTTCTCCGAAAGGAACATGTTATCCGGCTTGATATCCTATCCATTACCCTGCCTTGCCATTGCTACTCTGTGCATGATCTTGTTCTTGTGGAGGTGATTTAGTCCAATCAGGCAGCAACTGGCAATGTCACGTATTTCCTCTTCATCAAACGTCATTGTCTTCATTTTATCCCGGAGAGACCCGTGGCGGCAGTACTCCATAACGAGCTAAATGTGATTCCTAATCACGTTACTAACCCATATCTTATCTTCATGTTGTATCACATCGTAGAAGGTAACGATACACTCATTTGTGCATTTCTTTAACAGTTCGGCATCATGACGTATGGTGTCATCCGTTGAATCCGATTTTGTCATTTTGATGGCTACCAGACCGCCACGAGATTTGCAAGTGGCTTTATAGACCGCTCCAAAGCCTCTATCCATAATCTCCTCAGTTATGATACTACCCCTTTCCGATAGGAGTCAGGTTTTCATAATCGTCTGAGAAGGAAAGATCCATCGTTTTGGGACCAGGCCAGAATTGGATTCTGGTTGGTGTGATTGTTACCAATACCCATTTCGTTTGATTCTTAATTTACGAAATAACAACATGGGATAAGATCAGCACAATTCCCTGTGATTCCTCTGATGATCTCCATCTCACTTTCAAAACACGTATTCACCCTCAACACCTCTCATTCCCCTTTTGAATACTCCAACAAACAACCCCACAGCCACAGATAGCAATTCTTCACCATCTCTTCCAGCTCCCGCAGCACTCCCTTCCACTCCTCGTTCTTCGCACTCCTCATCGCAGCAAGCACACCCTCACTCCCACGCACATCGCACTTCAATCGCGCCTTCATCAACTCCCTCATCACCACCACCAACTCCTCATTCGGGTCATGACTCTCCATATACCCCCTGACCCACTCCTCCTCCTCCTCCCCTCTCTCGCTCATCATCCACTCACACAGGCGCTTCGCTTCCTTCGCCTCCTCGCTCTCCACCACCACCCTCATCTCACACATCTCCACCACCGTGTTCCAGTCCAACATCGGCTTCGCCGCCTTGTGCGGGCGCTTCAACAGCTCCTGAATCGTCAGCGGCGACGCATCTCGACCTCGCTTCGGCTTTCCTTGTCGCTGCGGCGTCTTCTCCGCCCCAACACTCCCCAATTCTTTGAGTGTCAGCCCGATGCCGCGCACGTCCTCCGGCAGAATCTGCAGCTTCTCGAACAGCGCCCACGCGTTGGCGAACACCGGCTCGAACGACGCCAGCAGCGTCGGACTCGTGTATGTCGTACTACCCATGACCCCGTTCCTCCGCACACACCTGAGGATGTCCACCGGCCCCGAGCCCATGAACTTGGTCTAGTCTTAATGATCACGGCTTGCGTGTACAGTGGTCTGGTTGGCTTTGCGCTTGTAGATCTTCAGCACCAGCTTGTGTCCGCCCATCGCGCGTTCAGTGGTCTTGGCTATCAACATCTGCCAATCACTCCCCTCTCCCGCCCCCACCTTGCACACACTCTTCATGTACTCGGCCACGTCCTTCTTCTCCGCACACCGCACACCGTACGACACCTGCGTCCCGATGCTCTGCACCACCGCCTCCACGTGCAGCACGCGCTCGTCCTCGCCCCTCGCGAACTGCAGAAGTGTCGTCGCCGTCTTCGGACCCCCCGCCGCCTCCAGCGCGCTCTACCGTCCACACACCCTCTCTCGCCCACTCGCGTCTTCGCGCGCAGCTCCGCACACGTCCGCACGCCCAGCGCGCCCAGCTGCTGCGCCAGCGCCGCGCCCACGCCGGGCAGCACCGTCACCTCCGCCTCGGCCAGGCAGGCCGCGCGCTCCTCAAAGGGGATGTACACCAGTCCGTCGGGCTTGGCTCTGCCGTCAGCGCCGCCTCGCTCACTCACCTCTTCGTGGCCACACGGCACAGCAGCAGACTGTGGCTCACGCCCACGCTGCAGGAGCAGCCCGTCTCGGCGCGGATGCGGTCCCTGTGGATCACGCCCTCGCCCAGCGCTCACTTGATGGTGTGGAGGATGGACAAAAACGCCTGGTTTTCCGCGAACATGGACAGGTCGCAGAACAGCTCGTCGCAGCTGCCCACTTGCACGCGCGTCGTGTACTCCAGCACGATCGACACGATCTGCCGACTCACCTAGTTCTGATGAATGACAGAAATCGGGACGGTTTTGGTCGTCTCGAAATCATAGGGGAGGACGATGAGATCCGGGCACAGTTGTTTTGCCCGCTTCATCCAATATCCCTTCTGTACGCCGTAACGACGCGCCTCGTAATTGCAGGAGCTAATCTCGCTGTGTGGACTGTAGGTGAAAAAGGATTAACAATATAACGAATTACTGCTGGAGACGGCAACGGGACGTCCCTTCAGCTCGGGGTGGCTCAGCATGGCGATTTGGACGAAGTAGCAATCCATGTCGATGTGCGCGTAGATACAGTCCTTTCCAGGCTTGTCTACTTCAGAAAGAGGGAATGGGAGTACGAATGGGAGACTCATCGTAATGATCTCTCACCAACTCCTGCAGTTCCTGCTTGATCACTCCCATAAGGTGAAAACGGCTCTTCTCCAGTACATGCTCGGGGGTGTACACGGTTTTCTTTCCTCCCACGATTTCTGCTTATTATGCACTCGATTTGCATGCACCGGAAAGACCACGGCTCTCCGCAAACAGGGAGAAGCTACTCTCGCTCATCCTCTTCCCGGCATTCACACTCTCCACGATCCAATCGGGTGTAACCACATAGATATCATGTTTCTTTTGACTATGCATCATCTTCCTTTCCATATACAACAGATCCTTGTATTTCGCATAGGACACGTTTTCCGCAACAAAATGAGTCAGTTTCACACCAAACGACACAGGCTCGAACCGTCCCCCATGGTCACACATCATTTGGCGAAGGGTGTTGTATGGCACCTTTGTTTCGCCATCAATGTAGGCGATCACACCTTCGAAGATGCGGCTCTTCTTTCTACGAGATGTAGAGACAAAAGCAAAAGGACTCTCCACCCTCGATGTACTGCTCCACAATTCCCCGATTTCGGTATTCAAAGTACTCGCTGCGACTCCACAAACCAGTTTCAGATGCAAATGGAAGATGGGGTAAGAATGATGTGTGGAGGGAATGGATAATATGTGTGTGCTGTGCGCATGAGTTTTGGGAATATTGCTGTGCAACAGAACTTGATCGGGTCTGAAGCCATTGTCATTCCAAATCTCCTCCAAACCAACTCTCTTTTGCATTATCTGAATGGTTGTATCAAGTGCACACCATACTCGGTCTCTTTGCAATAGTCAACCATTCACCACTGTTGTCTCCCTGTTGCACCTAGCCTACTGCCTTCACCCGATAGAGCCATACACGGAAGGCATAACCATGGAACGTCTCCAAGAACGGCGATTATCAAGATATTTCCCGGAAAATTCCCTGATAGCCGAGTTATTCTGACCAGCCACATATTTCTTATTTGGAATGGAAGAAATTGAGATACCTACTATAGTAGGTAATCAAGGGGATACCAAGGCTGAAGAAAAGAAGGTGGAAAAGAAGGTGCGTCCCGTGTCCAGTAAAACCCTATTCTTGCGCTTCTCGTCAAAGAAGGAGTTGACATGCCTCTTCCTGGGTTTCCTATGTACAGTCCATTCTGTTCTTTGATGCCTAGGTGCGATTGCATCTGGAGTGTTAACTCCCGTTTCCTACATCTTCTCGGGTAAACTCCTGGACGAGTTGAACAGGGAGGAATTGAGTCTGCACAATGTGACATGGGTTATGTTCTGGTACTCCTTCTTCCTCTTCCTTTCTTCCGTTTGCTTGTTCTTTGAGAAGTATCTTCTCCATTTCTTTGCTGGTAGTTTTCAATGGAGGATTTGAATTCTAGAACACATCACTCGCCACTATCGCGATGCCTACATGAAAGCGGTGTTGGAGCGCGATGTCGAGTTCATTGAACAATTTGGTCCCGGACTCTTGGGTCAACGCTTCTCCGAACAGTCCTCTGCGATTGTGGAAGGTTTGGGTCCCAGTCTGGGTGGTTTGTTCCATGCGGTTTCCGGTCTTGCCACCGGTATCGTGATTGGTTTCATTAGCGTTGGTCTCGTTCCTGCGATTCACAACTAGAGCTGGCAACTCACTGTCCTGACATTCCTCATCTCGCCCTTCATTTTCATCTGCTCCTTCTATTTTGGACAGCAGATGGACAGCTACAACGAATTGCTGCAGTTAGAGAGACAGAACATCGATTGTGTTGCGGAGGAGTCTTTCCGCAACATCAGAACCATCTTCTCGCTGGGCGCTCAGAAGAAATTCTTCCACAGGTATCTGAAGGCACTAAGGGAGACTTGTAAGAAAGGCGAGCGCTTGATGCGCGTGTCGGGCATCTGGTACTCCCTGAACCTCTTCACCACGCAGTTCGCCGACGCGCTCATGTACCTGTCTGCCGTACTCATCGTCATGAACCAGCGCCGAGACTTCCCCAGCGAGCTCTTCCACGCGGGCTGCACCGATGCTCTCACCAACTCGGTGGACTTCTGCTACGCGGCAGCGAACATGACGAGCGCCTGCCAGTCCATTTGTAATGACGTGGACACCTGCTGGTTCAGTCGCGACGGCCAGTGTCTGGTGGGCGGCGAGGTGGTCGTTGTGATGATGGCTGTGCTTCAAGCCATTCAAGGCATTGGTGCTGCGTTCACCTCGCTGGTGCAGCTGTCGAAGGCGCGCATGTCGGCGGCGTTCTTCTTGGAGGTGATCGACCACAAGGACGAGATGGTGGACACGAAGGCGATTCGACCCGCATCCAACAAGGGTGCGATCGAGTTCAAGGATGTGAGCTTCAAGTACAAGTCACGTGACACGATGATTCTGAACCATTTAGATTTGACGATTCGAGAGAATGAGATGATCGGCATTGTTGGCGAGAGTGGCTGTGGCAAGAGCACCATTCTGAAGCTGCTGATGCGTTTGTACGCGCCGTGTGGTGGCGAGATCGATTGGGACGGCGTGAATGTGAGCGATCTGTCGACCCATTGGATCCGCGAGCAGATCAGCTACGTGGCACAGGAGCCCGTGCTGTTCAGCGGCACGATTCGAGAGAATCTGCTGTATGGTCGCGAGGGTGCGACCGAGGCGGAGATGGTGGCCGCAGCGAAGCGGGTGGAGGCGGATTCGTTCATTCGGCAGTTCCCGAAGGGTTACGACACGTACGTGGGCGAGCTGGGCACCTCGCTGTCGGGCGGTCAGAAGCAGCGAATTGCGATCGCGCGTGCGCTGCTGCGTCATCCGCGTATTGTGGTGCTGGACGAGGCGACGAGTGCGCTGGACAGCCAGAGTGAGGAGATTGTGCAGCGCGCGATCGAGGCGATTCGTGAGGAGAACAAGGCGAAGGGGAGTGGTCTAAGCATCGTGGTGGTGGCCCATCGTCTGAGCAGCATTCGCGTGTGTGACCGCATTGTGGTGATGGAGAAGGGTCGTGTTGGCGAGGAGGGCACGCACGAGGAGCTGATGGAGAAGGGTGGTTTGTACGCGGGTCTGTACCAGACGCAAGCGATGGCTGTGACGCCTATTGAAGAGGCGGGCGACGAGGAGGAAGAGGAGGAGGCTCGTCAGAGCTTCAGACGCAAGTCGTCGGTTGCAGAAACGAAGGAGGAGAAGAAGGAGGAAGAGAGCGATGAGATTCCCGATGAGATTCCCGAGTCGCAGATGAAGAACTACGGCATTGTGTCGCTGCTGAAGCGAACCCACACGGGCGCCTTCCTCTTCTGGTTTGGCTTCGTGGGCACGGTCATGCGCGTCGCCTTCCCGCCCATGTACTCCTACGCCTCCGCAGTGCTGCAGGGCATCCTCTACGACTATGGTTTGTTCCATTCATGATTGTGACACCTAGACCTCTCTCACTTCTGGGCGCAGGGCTGGATTTGCATCTGGATCATCATCGTCGGCTCGCTCCTCACGCTGGTCGGCAGCTACATTCAGTGGGCGCTGCACGGCGTGGAGGGCGAGCGGCTGATCACCAACATCCGCCGCGAGACCTTCGAGAAGTTCATGGGCATGCACGTGGGCTTCTTCGACAGCCCGCTGCACATTCCCTCCATCCTCGTGTCGCGTCTCAGCATTGACGCACGCCGCGTCCGCGACCTGGTCGACCGCTTGGGCACCATCTCGGAGAACTACTTCCTCGTGGCCGCGGCGCTGCTGGTGTGCTACTCGCCCGCGGGCGACTGGCGCCTCAGCACCCTGGCGCTGGTGATGTCGCCCTTCTGTCTTGTATCCGTGTACCTACAGAACGTATACGTGTTCTCGCTCTCCGAGGAGATCGACGCGGAGCTGGTGAAGCGTTCGGGTGATCTGACGGACTACGTGCTGAACGTCCACACCATCCACGCCTACAACCTGGAGCCCGTACTGGAGGAGCGTCTGCAGCAGCGTCTCAAGCCGGTGAACAAGCTCACGGAGAAGCGCATCTGGAAGAATGCTGTCGGCGGAGGCCTGGCGCAGTTCCTGCCGTGCGTGTACCAGGTGGTGGTGCTGATCTCCGGCTTCCTGATGATGCTGAAGGGCCAGATCTCCTTCACGCGAATGCTGCTGGTGTACATGATGGCGGGCACTGCCTCCATGACCGTGGGCAACAACATGGCGTTCACGCCCGCTGTGAAGCTGGCGCAGAAGTCCGCCAACAACGTCATTGCCATCATAGACACGCCCAGTCAGGACGATGCTTGTCGTGCTGTAAAGACGGAGGGTGCCAATGGCGACATCATCTTCGACAAGGTGGAGTTTGCCTATCCCACACGACCTGAGGCGCCCATTCTCAAGGGCGTGTCATTCACCATTCCGAAGAACGCGTCGGTGGCGTTCGTGGGTCACTCGGGCTGTGGCAAGAGCACCATCATCTCGCTGATTCAGCGGTTCTACAAGCCTGCTGCGGGCACGATCTCACTGAATGGCGTGGAGGTGAATCAACTCAATCTGGACTGGTACCGTGGTCTGTTGGGCGTGGTGAACCAGGAGCCCGTGATGTTCAGTGGAACGATCCGTGAGAATCTGTTGATGGGCGTGGATCGTGCTGTGAGCGAAGAGGAGTTGAAGAGTGTGTGCGAGCAGGCGTTGTGCATGGACTTCATCAACGAGATGCCTGATGGGTTTGAGACGGATCTGGGCGCGACGGGCAAGGCCGTGTCGGGTGGTCAGAAGCAGCGATTGGCGTTGGCGCGTGCGATTCTGCGTAACCCCGCGATTCTGTTGCTGGACGAGGCGACGAGTGCGTTGGACAGCGAGAACCAGGAGAAGTTCTTGGAGGCGTTGAATGGTTGGAGGAAGAGTCATCCGTGCACTGTGGTGACTGTGGCGCATCGTTTGAGCACGATCGTGGACAGTGACATCATCTTCATGTGCGAGAATGGAGTGGTGGTGGGGAGTGGAAGGCATGAGGAGTTGTTGAAGAGTTGTGGTGCATATGCTGATTTGGTGCGTGGACAGATGAGTTAGGTCTTTTAGGATGGTTTGTTTGTTCGAGAATCACTCCTCTCAGCCATTCCCAGAATGCATGCACTCATTTCATGAAGCAGATCGATGAACAACAGAATACAACAAACAGAGAAGTAAAAGACTGTACAGAATCACTTCATCTCCTTCATCGCCTCCTCCTTCTGCTTTTGCAGAATGCGTTCGCGCAGCTTCAACGCAACATCGCTGTTCAAATCCTTATCCTTCGTGTAGAGCACGTAATTGTCCAAACCACCAGCCTTGTCAATGCAGCGCAGAGTATTCGAGGTCACACGGAGATAGACCTACGAGTAATACAAATTGCATACTATTGGTTACAAAATCGTCGAGAGTAGCGCTATACAGACGCTTGTGAAGCACATTCGGGTCCCAGGTACGACGCGTCCTATCCATTACTAGAATGAAAGGGAAGCGCACTTTCTCTCGGAATGGCTGACATTGTTACCGAACAGCTTTCCCGTGTTGCCAAACAGTCCACGTCTCGCTCGCTTCATTGTGGAGCGCGTAACGTCCGCAATTACCGTATTCATCCTCTCTCTGCCGTTTTTTCTCTGGGAATGCATGCCCTCAAATTTGGGGGATATGAGGGATATCCATTCGATGCATGTTTCCCTCCTATGTGCTAGGAAGTCCAAGTACATTGTGAGAATAGTGTCTTGGAGGTACAGATTGCATCACCACTTCATGCATTCCACAAGTCCCCTATCCATTCCAACTCCCCTTTCTGTATCAATTCACTCTCACATTCTCATTCTTTTCTTTCGATGAGTGAGGAATCACCGCTTCCAAAGAAGCTTGTCCGTACCTTGAGAGGACACAATGGGCGTGTGACGGCTGTGCGGTTTACAAGTCGGTTGCTTGACCCATGTTGTAATGCTGTAGAAGACGGCAGTTATTGCATGTCCTGCGGTCAGGATCGGTCAATATGCCTGTGGAATCCATTTCGAGATGATATGAAGGACGGCTTCCTGATCAAGCGATACAAGGGTCCTCACAGCAATGCCGTCAATGATGTTTCAATGTAATCTCCTTGGTCATGTGATATAGCGTAGATCCAGCGACAATCAGTCGTTTGTGTCCTGCGGAGAGGAGAGGGATATTTTTCTGTGGGACGTGTCAAATGCTCGCTTGCTGCGAAGGTATTACGGTCATTCTCAAGTAGGCCGCTCATTCCTTCCGTGTTGGATAGAGAGTGAATTGCGTATGTCTAAACAACGAGGGAAGCGTTTTTGCATCCGGGAGCTACGATACAACCGTGAAGCTGTGGGACACGCGGTAATGCCTTCTCCTCTGCCTCATCCGCAGTTCACGCAATTCCCAGTGCATCCAGACGATGAATGACGCTACTGACAGCGTGACGTCCGTGTGCATGGATGACACTTGTATCATCAGCGGGTGTGTCCTATTCATGCTCCTCATTCCATAGAAGCGTGGACGGCTGCATCCGCACCTACGACATCCGTGCAGGCCAGCTGACGACGGAGAAACTGCCGAGTCGCATCACCCTGTCCTCTTCACGCGTAGTTCCCGTGTGCTCCGTGGCGCTCTCCCGCGACAACCAGTGCATCGTGGCGAGCACCACCTCCAGCACCCTGGTGTTGTTCGAGCGGAAGAGCGGCACTCTGTTGAATGAGTAATGATTGCGTGAAGCAATGAAGAATAGGTACAAGGGTCATGTGTGTGAGGAGTTCCAAATCGAGAGCGTGTTCAACAACACCGACGAGTACCTCATCACGGGAAGCGAGAACGGCAACATTGTGATATATAACCTGATTTCGGTGCATGATGGGGATGTGGGTGATGATTAGACGAAGGCGGTGAATACGCTGAGTTTCCACACGCGGCCCGTGTGCACAGTGAGACAGCACCCAGACCAGTCGCTCTTGATTGCTGGAAGCTATGACGGCGTCGTGAGCGTGTGGGAATGAGCTGCTTTTGTTACCCTCTGTTCGTTCTACAAGCAAGACACAAAAGCGAATGCAATCCACTTTCCAGTGGTGTTTCAGAAACACTTCCCTTTCCTACCGACTGTTTGATTCCTTTTCTGTACGGTGTGTTTGAAATCGGTTGGGCGTGAGTTTGCTAACGGGGAGTGTAGGATTGACTATGGCTGAAGAAGTGAAGCAACCCACCTTCCCCGATATGTCCAACGGTATCGATTACACAAAGTACACGGTCGAGGGTGATTATCTGGTTGCTGGCGTGATTTCTAGACCCCGAGAACACCCGCGGCGGAGAAATTGCCGGAGAGCCCTACGTGCAGCCGAGCTTGTTCATGCACATTCTGAAGTCCCTGAAGCCGGGTGGGTGGTGTTTGAATTGTTTAAGGACAAGGACAGGACCTTACGCGTGTGCTCATTCCCGTGTTCTTCCTCTCTCCCCGCTCCCTGCTCGAGCATCTCGGCGATATGCTCATGCACATCGACATTCTCGATTCGCCCGAGTTTTCCCTGTTTTGCTTCATCACCTCCTAGCCTGCAGGGAGACGACGCGTACAAGCGCTTCATGCTGATCCTGAAGTGGTACCTGTCGAGTTGGCATTACAAGACCCACGTGGGCGAAGCAATGCTTGGTAACGCGCAGGGATGCAAGAAGCCCTACAACCCCATCATCGGCGAGACCTTCTCCTGCATCGTGGATACTGCCGAATCGCGCGTGAGCTACGTGGCGGAACAGTGCGGCCACCACCCGCCCATCTCGGGCTTCTACCTGGAGAACCAGAAGAAGGGCTACTGCGCGAACGGGTACATCTGGACGAAGTCGCACTTCACGGGCAACAGCGCCTGCGGCTCCATGCTGGGCAACATCGAGGTGTTCCTGCCCAAGTTCGACGAAGTGGTAGCGGCGGTGCCTCGTCTTAACCCTAGTACAACACAATCATTCCTGCGTTCGCGGGCACGGGCCTGTTCTTCGGCACGCTGCGCATGCAACTGATCGACAAGCTGGTGCTGGAATGCAAGAAGACGGGCTACAAGGCCGACATCGAGTTCCACGGCAAGGTTCCGCCGTGCGGGGGCGGTGAGACGTAGTCCATGTTCGGCAGTGAGCTGAACCGTGTGACCGCGGTTATCTCGCACAACGGGCAGGTGCTGCACCACCTGCACGGCCACTGGGACAGTCAGTACTTTTTGACGGACGCCAACAAGCAGCACGTACAGTGATGGCGTGGTGATCGAGCGTAGGAGACGCTGTTCCTGGACGTGACGAAGCTGACGGTGCTGCCGAAGAAGGTGCTGGACGTGCCGTACCAGGGCCCCTACGAGTCGCGTCGCCTGTGGAACAAGGTGACGACGGCGATTCGCCGCGCGGAGGGTCCGGACTGGAAGACGGTGGAGCAGGAGAAGACGCGGCTGGGTGGGGCTGGCGGAGGCGTGTGAGGGATAGAGGACGACCAGCGCGCGCTGCCGTGCCAGCAGAAGCACGACAGTCCGCAGTACAAGCCGTGGACGCAGAAGCTGTTCGTGAAGGTGCCGCACAACGGCGTGGGGAAGATGGAGACGGGCTACCGGTTCAAGTACTTCGATCTGAACATGGTGCGACCCGATGCGTCCTACCGCGACTTCCTGGCGCTGTCGCGAAATGTGGCGGATGAGCGCGCTGCGCCCGAGAGTTTTGAGAGTGTGATGAAGAAGTGATGCGTGTCGGGAGCGTGGTGTTATAGTGTATCTGTGAGGCGTCCTGTTTGTTGAGAATGTTGAAATCGGTTTGCTGTGGATACTCAGTGCACATGACTCAATTGAAGAATAACCGCGGGTAGTGTTGTTGCTTCCATCACACAATTCCTGCAACAAGAGACACAAAATGGTGCAGAATATCATTCCCGAAAACGAGTTGGATGCAAGTGGTTGCGCGTTGGAAGGGTGATGGATAGAGCTGATGAGCGTTTGGAAGACGGTAAACGGCTGGGGCTGGTCGAAATTCGTTTGCAATTGTTGCGTCGATCACCCGTAGATCCCTCTGAAGGAGCTCTTCGAGAAGTTCAACGTTCCCGACATGGCCCGTCTGGAAGACCGCATGACGAACAATTTCATCTACTTTAGAACGAATTATCTCGCTCTCTATGTCCTGTTGCTGATCATCGCTGCGTTGGCTCTGTTCTGAATGCTCATCGCATAGGCTCAACGCTCCCATCTTTGCCCTTGTGGATCTTTGCGTCTTTGCCCTCTGGATGTGGTTTCGTTGTGGGCACTTCACATCTAGGATTCCCTTTGTATCTGTTCCCGCGCCGTTCAGCGTCGGTGATTACCGCGTGACGCCTTCCTGCATTCTGGCGGCCCTCTCCGCGTTCACTCTGGTCATTCTCCTCATATTCCGTCGGTACTTTGGCTACTTCATCCTGATCAACCTTCTGTTCGTTCTGCGTAGTTTTCGCTGTGATGGTGTGATGTGTAGTTGTGGGTCTCCACTGCGCTTTCCGCAATAGCAGCCTCATGTCCCGCATGCACGTGAACTTGAATGAGAAGAACAAGCTGAGAAAGTACATTGATTAATTGAATCCTTTCTTGTTTGTCACACAGTATCTGTACACTACATGGATCGTTCGACGACGAGTTACCTCGTGAAGATCAGTGATGAGCGAAGAATGGTGACGATTCCCTCCAACAGTCTTGCCGTGGAAATACTTGTGAGGAGCATAATCGAATAGGTTGTATTACGGAACGAGGCGTGCGCTGTATTTGGAAAACGGGTAGGGACTCGTTTCCTTGGTTATGGATAGAACATTGAGCAATACTACATTGAGTATAATGGAAAAGAGTTGGATTGCATGTCCCCCATCTCCTCCTTCATCATCCCTGCTTCGGGAGCCATTACTCTGAAATTGAGGAGTGACACTCTTGAGGATAAGAGCTGCCGCGTCGCTGTGCAGTACGGCGAGGACCGTTCAAGTGTCGCTTCTGTTGCAATCTCTCATCTATAGCGCCTCTACCCGTCTTCAACAAAGTTGGAAAGCATCATGAACAATACCGTGCAATTCCAGAGCATCGCGGTCAGTGATGGAATGCAGCCCGCCCTCATCTATATTCGCACGCCTCTCGTTGGAACGGACCTGCAGTACACATTGGCAGGTTTGTTCTACTCATTCCAGTCATTCCTAGAATTGGGCTGGATCAACTCCTCCGTCGTGTTCCGCCTCTCTCTTCTCCCTCAGTCCACACTCCCCGCCCTGCCTCCCAAGAGAGAAAGGGCTCCTGTCCCCCCCGCGCCCATCGCCGTCTCGTCTCCCGCCGCTGTGTCCTTCTCCTCCGCCGACTTCTCACTGGCGCAGAGCGCCGAGCTGCCCGTGCGGCTGGAGAACATCAAAACGGAGGTGGCCATCCTGCGCGACAAGCTCGACGCTGCTGGCTATCGCGCGATGCTGGGGCTTCTCGCCAAGATCGTCGGCAACATCGTATTCTCGCGGGAGCGGACTCACACACAGATCGCCGACCCTGCCGCCGACGCGAAGCGCTCCATCAACCCGGCCAGCGCCGCCTTCCAGACCCGCATGGGCTCCGTGCCGGCGGGCATCGAGATCCTGGCGCAGCTGGGTGCGTGCGCGGCGCGGCATTCACCGTAGGGTTCGAGGCGCGCCAGACCGACAAGGGCGAGCGCATGGTGCTCGACGCCGCGCGTCTGTCGCTGCCGCTGCTGCGCGCCGTGCAGGACTTCGCCGGCCAGGAGATGCGAGCTGAGGAGGCCAATAGCCCGTCTGTGAGTCCTTCTGTGAGTGCTGTTGTGAGTTCTTCTGCAATCAACTCCACCAACGCATCTGTGAATACACCCACAAACACACCCGTCACCCCGTTTGACCCGACCAAGTCGCTGGTGCTGAAGACGGTGAACCTGCCGGAGAAGACGACGCTGCTGGAGAGCCAGGTGCAGGCGCTGCAGGAGCGGCGCAACGCCTTCGAGAGCGAGGTGCCGGAGCGCTGCGTGGTGGTGTTCCGCGCCGAGAAGGGCGTGAACCCGCGCAACTTCGGCGACGCGATGTACGCGAACATGGCGAGGGCGAGTGACGACGCGCCGGAGGTGGGCGGAGTGGCAGGAAGCAGTGGAGATGACGCGGGCGACGACATGCTGGTGAAGGAGGTGCTGGCACGCAAGCAGAAGGAGCAGGAGAAGAGTCAGACCTTCCGCACGCGGGCGCGGCGCGAGCTGGAGGAGCTGCAGAGGCAGCGCATGTACCGGCGCACGACCATCCGCGTGCACCTGCCCGACCGCACCATCGTGCAGGCGTACTTCGGCCCGCGGGAGACAGTGGCGGCGGTGATGGCTGTGGTGCGCGAGGCGCTACAGGCGCCCTTCGACACACTAAGCTTCTACCTGTTCAAGGCGCCGCCGCGGGAGATGTGAGGGCGGGGAGAGGGCGTGAGGGGTAGACTGAAGCCGGAGACGGTGCTGCGCGATGCGAAGATGGTGCCTGCGGCGATGGTGTATCTGGGCTGGGAGGTGAGCGAGGGAGAGGAGGGTGATGGGTAGCGGGATGGTCCCGGCGTGCCGTATCCGTACTATGTGAAGGAGGAGCTGGTGCAGAGCGCCCCGCTTGCAGCACAGATCGACCGCGGTGCCATGGTGGTGGAAGAGGAGAAGAAGAAGAAGAGTGGGATGCGAAGGTGGGTGGTCAGTCGTAGAGGCGTTTGACTTTTCCAAGCTGTTCAAGAAAAAGTAGTTGGATTGTTTGTTGAAAACGGTGACTTGGAGGGTTTGATGCGAGACATCTTGTCCGAGTGGTTAAGGAGACAGACTAGAAATCTGCTGGGCTTTGCCCGCGCAGGTTCGAATCCTGCAGATGTCGCTTTTTTGCCCTTTCTTTTTCTCCCTGTCATCCCTCATGGGATGCACACACTCTGTATTCCCAGCAGTAATCACCCAGTCGGAGAAAGAGGTGAATCCACCAGCATGCCCTCTTCTCGCTCTCACCCTCATACAACGCATGAATCCACTCACTACACCACACTCCACAGGAACTCAAACCCTTTCTCTTGTCAGTGTTCATCTCACAAAAGGATGCCCAACGAATCTGAGTTCGAAACAGTCATCTCCGAGGCCGACGTGGAGGCTGGAGTGATGCCCATCCCCCAGGCCAACGCCAATGCCCAACAAGCGGGAGCGCCGGCTCCGGCGCCGGCGTCTAGCGGCTGGAGCCTGGCGAGCCTGAGCGGATTGCAGAAAGTGGTCTTGAATTGACCAAGTCACACGTAGTACTTCGATCTGAACGCGTCCGAGTTGAAGGACCGCCTGATGGCTCTCTGCATGCCGTGGAAGGGGAAGAGTCTCTACGACATGGTGAACAACAAGCCCGATTTGTATCTCTTCCCTTTCGCGTTGAGCGTAGATATATGCCCCTGTGGATGACCTTCTTCTCTGCCACCGTCTTCTGCTTCCTGTGGATCATGTTCACGGGGAAGGAGACGCTTCCCATTCTCCATGCCGGAAGGTCCATGTGCCTGTACCTCCTGTGGCTGGGACTGTCTGCGGCAGCATTGTGGGGTTCTTCTTCCTTCGTTGGCGCTCCAACGGGTATGGTTGCCAGTGTCAGCTACAACGCCTACGTAACCCTGCTGTGCGAGATTCCCTGCCTCCTCTTCTCCTGGAGTTTTCTGTTCTCGTTTTTGTTTTGTCTCGCCTGTACCGGTGCGGTCTCCTTCTTCAACCTGTACAAGCGATATACGGTAGGCGTTCTCCGCTCTTCTTAGGTGTAGGATGGAAACCAGGCCAAGGGAATCGCCGCTTTCGTCATCTACGTGTTTGTCTTTGTTATCACCTCCCGGGCGATGCGTCCCTAAGTGGCCTGTTCTCCCCTGATTGTTGAACAAACGCGCTTACTTCATGGTGTCCATTCTCGCCACGGCAGCCGCGCCCACGACTCCCACCTTGTCGCTGGCCTCGGAAATCACGAGTTCGCAAGAAGGCTCCTGGATCGTCCAATGGTAGTGAGAAAACTGCTTCTTAATCTTCTCCAGCAGGAAATCGCCCGCCAGAGCCAAACCGCCGGAGAACACGATGAGCTCCGGGTCGAGGACACGGCACAGGTTCACGCAGCACACGCCCAGCGCCTCGGCCGCAATGTTGACGCAGTGGTCGGCAACGACGTCTCCAGCCTTGGCCGCGTCCATGATCGTCTTGGCTGTCACCTCCGGGATGTCGCGCAGAGAGGAGGTCTCCGACGGATGATCCTCCAGGTACTTCTTCGTCTGCAGCACCAGGCCGTTCGCCGACGCGTACTTCTCGTAGCAGCCCTTCTGACCGCAGCCGCAGGGCGTTCCGTTCACAATGTAGATCTACTCGTGAGAAACGTAAAAAAGGCAAACGGAGTGGCCCGGCTCGCCAGCCCAGCCGCTGCCTCCGTGGATGATCTGTCCGTTCACCACAACACCACCGCCGATTCCAGAACCGAGCGCTATTTCTTATCCGGCAATGCTGAAGGTACTGATGGTCACCATGTTCTTCTTGCCCTTGCCGGCACCCACCCAGCACTCCGCAGCGCAAGCGGCGTTCGCATCGTTGTCGAGAATGGTCTACTCATGAATCCCCTCTCAAACGGCCCACCTTCACGCCCGTCTGGTCCTTGATCATCTGGGCGAGGGGGACGTGGTCCCAAGTGGGGAAGTTGGACGCCTTGATCACAACGCCGTTCTAGGATGAAGTGCAATGAAAAAGTAAACGTCAAAATCGATGGTGCCGGGGGAACCAACACCGATCTCCGCGATCTTGCTCCAGGTGAGTCCGGCCTCCTCCACCGCCTTGGTGGCGACCTTCACGAGGGAGGCAACCACTCCCTTGTCGGAGTAATCGTCCAGAGGCTCGGAGAAGACGGTGAGGAGCTCCCCATCGTCGTTCACCACTCCGGCCTTGGCATTCGTGGCGCCCAGATCAATGCCAACGAAATAGCGCTGCTTCTTGCTCCCCTTGAAAAACCGATCGGCGGCCTTCTTCGAGGCGTAGCCGAGGAGGACGGCGCCGATGATAGCGCCTCCAATCTTCACGATATTGGAACTCGTACCGCTCATAGCAAAAGTGTGAAACACAATCTCCAACAAACAGGGAAAAGCAACCAAATCCTCCATCTTCACTTAGGCAGACACACCACCACCGCACACCAGACGGCGAATAGCGAGCTGCTTGCGGGTCATGCGTCTCTGCACAGGCTGCTACGCATCACCCTCTCTCCTCACACCCACAGTGTTGCTCTTCTCAACGGGGGCCTCGTCCACGGTGCAGATCATCTCGATGTGAGCGGGATGTCTCTCGTAGGGGCAGATGCGGCCGTGAGCGCGGTAGGTGCGGCGTCTCATCACGGGCGCCTGGTTCACCTGCACGTGGGTCAGCTTCAGGTCCTTCACCGCCAGACCCTTCGCCTCGCCGTTGGCCTTGAGGTTGTTCAGCAGCACCAGGAAGTACTTGCAGGCAGCCACGGGCCATCTGCACTGATTGCCGGGGGCCTTGATGGCGTGGCCCTGAGCGTGGCGACCCACACCGCCGTTGTAGCGAGTGAACGCGATGGCCTGCTTGTGGGCGATGACATCGTTCAGATAGCGCTCAGCCTTCACCAGAGGCATGCCGGTGATGGCGTGACCGACTTCGCGAGCGTTCTTGAAGTGCACCGTGAGGTAAGAACCACGAGCCTGGCAGCCTACACGATTACCAAGGGAAACGAATAACCCACTCTTCTTCGTATCCGCGGGAGTAATGCTACGAGAGGGTTAGCAAAATGGATTCACAACAAAGACAAAAGCCTCTCATTCCGCCCAACTCGGAGGAAGTCGAGCAAACGAGAGTCAAATCAAACCTGCACCCATAGCATACCTGTACTTCACCATATCAAATAGAATACAAACACTTGGTTGCAAATCTGATTCAGCACCTTGATTGGAATGAATGGAGACGGGAATAACGGGAATTCGGAACTCCAGGCGGCGCCGGTGGATCGTTGAAAACCAAGGATGGTTG
>JANPWL010000003.1:0-25000 GCA_027406405.1 Blastocystis sp. subtype 1
CGTTCGTAGTTCAAACCATACTTGTTTTGGAACCAGGAAGGAGCCTAGTGTGAATCCAGCACCCTTTCCGTACGAAACTTGTGTCTCGCTGCTGCTTTCTCTTCGCACCCCTTTCTCGCCATCGCGTTTCCTCAATGTCTGCCACGATTGCGGGAATCACGTCACTACCCATTACTAGCCTTGTATAAATGGAACTCGTATAGTAGTTTGTTCAGCTCGTCATTCTCCGCGTTTGAAACACTCGATCTACACCTTGACTCTAGGGACGCAAAAGCAAACGTCTTCACTGCCAACCGGTTTGAAACAATGGAGTCATCCAGTCGTTCCAGCTTTAGCATTGTAGAAGAAACACACAAGTATTATTGTGGAGCGAAACGACCTCATTCTGTTTGCATGAATCAAGCATTCGCAAACAAACTCAATGAGGAGGGCGCTATCCTGCTGGTTCTCGACATGCCCAAGGGAGCGGAAATTGGTATTGACTACAATTCCTGGCTTGTGGGAGAGTCGTTTTTGGGGTTCAAAATGATCAATCCCGGATTCCATTGCCTGTTCTATAGGTGGTGACTCTTTTCCACTGTAACCATCTAGTTCTGTCAGCAAAGAGCACGAATTTTCTCCCAGAACTATCATTCCTCTCTTTCTACAATCGCAGGAAGTGATGGTCCTTCAGTACGACAAAAGGGAAGAATGCCTGCTGCGAGAGGAGCAAATGGATGCAAGCCTTGTTGCGAAGTGCAAAGCGGGTGGTCCATGTGGGTTTCTTTCACTCCTAGCTGGAAAATCCTTTGCGTACGATGCTCAGACAGCGCCTTATCCCTTTGAAACGATCGGGAAGTGGATGAACATGACGAATGCCATTACGAAGGGGCTTTTCGACCGACTAACGGATGCGAGCAGCATTTCGTTCATCCTGGATAGCAATTCGCCTCATCGTTTCAACTACTCTTCGACTGTCAATATCACAGAGCTGCTGCAACATCCAAACCCTTCTCTCATGGCACGCCTCTATGTCGATACTACGGAGGAGGTGGTAAAGCTGGCTGCGTTGGTAATGCACCCTCAATTCAACTCTAGATCGTATCCCTTTCGCTTCAAGTATCCCTCGCTCCATGGGGAGTTTCAGTTTGCGTTTGTGATGTTCCATCTGGGAGAGGACTACGAGGTGGTGATTGGATTGGAGCATCACTCCGTAGAGTCTGTTGCAGTGGAAGAATCTCCTCTTTCTGCTGACTGGAGCGTATTCCCTCGTGACGAATCAGGAGGATCTCTCCGTGGGAGTCTTCTACGAGGCCTTCATGAAGACGCTGTATTTCCAAATCTCGGAACTGGAAGAGGACTTCTTTACGCTCTCCGAGGGAGGAAAGCGATCCCCCGCCATTAACCGGATGAACTTTGTCCTCCGCTGCTTGGAAGTATGCATGCTCTTTCCCTGTTACGTATAGTCCTTGAAGGATATTGTAGCAGAGGAGCCCCAGTCTGTCATTCCCGCTGTGGTGAAGGAATTGGCGAGGATAGAGAGCCTGCTGTCAAAGCGTTTCCATATCACGCTGGAGCGCACTTCGGATACACCAACAATTGTAAACTAGCGTTGTTTCTTTTCATTCCCTCCATCTTGCTTTTGTTCTATTTGGGTCCATATAGTGTCTCTTAGTTTGCTTTACAACAAGAAATCCATCCCATCGCTTGGATCGCACTGTCATTCTTCTCCACACAACTGGTACAATTCCTATACTGACTGCACTGCGCATCGCTCTCCTCCTGGAATCATGATATGGAACGCGAAAGACGGACCATCTCTGCAGTTATCAAAGAAGCGCGGTTCGGGTCATCAGCCTCGTAAAATGCACCGTCCAATTGCTGATATGCTAGGAAAGGGGATGGAAGAAGACAGAGAAGCCGTGTTTGTGTCGGAGTTGTCGTTGCCTGCCCTGTACTCACATCCTAGGAGTTCATCTTCGTCTGAGGAGTTCTCCTTTGATGTGGATACGATCAAGGAAACCGGAAAGAGCGAAAACACAAAGGAGACGCCTCCTTTGTTTCAAGAGGATGCCGGAAGGAACGACGGCTTCAGCTCGTCCTCCAGTGATGACAGTCTCGTGACAAAGAAGAATCCCATTCAAATGATAAAGCGGAAGGAAAGGAGACCAGTTTCACGGAAGCGGCCTGCTCCATCCAAATCCATATTCGATTCGGACGAGTTTGATGTATTACGTGTGGCTTTGTCGCGAAGGTGACATCTAGACAAGCCAGAACAGAAGGGTGGGGTTGCTAGTACGGAAAAGCCTGCTGCAGCACATGCGATGGAGGAATCGCAGCCTATCCGTTCCTCCGCGTCCAGCCAGCCAGCAAATCGATCACAGCAGCTGGATGATCAGCAGATATCCCCATCGCGCGTTTCTCTCGACACATCATCGATTCCACTGGCATCGAGCCCTACGGAGTATGGTCACCGTGAGAAGAGGTTGTCTTCCCCCACAAGCAATTCTCTGCGAGATGGCAAACAGCTATTGTCTCCTGGTGATGATTCAATTCAGGATGGCAAGCAGCCGTTTTCTCCCACTGCCAATTCCCTTCAAAGCGACAAGCAACCGGCTTCTCCTGCTGCCAATCCTCTGCGAGATGGAAAGGAGCCACCCTCTCCCCCTGCCAATCCTCTGCGAGATGGAAAGGAGCCACCCTCTCCCCCTGCCAATTCCCTCCAAGACGACAACCAACCACCATTTCCCAGGGAGTGCACCGTGAACGAGGTGCACCTGGTGGAGGACTCCATCGCCATCGAGCCGGCGGCGCCTCCCCACGGCGACGCGGAGGATGCGGTAACCGAATTCGGGACGATTTTCCTCTACGACAAGATCGTGGAGGAGGCGTCGGTGCACGACCCGTCGCTGGTGAGTGCGTACAAGTGCGACTGCCAGCTCGTCGGCCACAACCAGTGCGTCCCGCTGCGCGCGCTCTACGCGGAGACGCCGGCCATCCGCGGCGGCGGTGGGTGCGGCGTGGGGCGGTGAGGCGTAGCGTCGCTGGAGGCGGAGAACCTGTTCATCGCGGGGCTGCTGGTGCTGCCGGCGCGCGAGACGAAGGTGATGGAGAACTGCGGGAACAACTGCCTGGTGATGGTGATGCTGGAGGGCGAGGACGCGAAGGTGCGCGTGGACATCAACGCGAACCAGTTCTTCGTGAGCCGCACGGACGTGTTCTGGGTGCCGAAGCAGAACGAGTACTCGATCGTGAACCTATCCAGCGGGCAGGACGCCAAGTTTGTCTTTGTGAACATTCGCAGTGATATGTGATGTGTTTGTTGGGCAGTCCTCATCTGCGGTTAGAGCGGTGAACTGCTAGCTGTCCAGTCATTGTTATTCCTCTCTCGCTGTAGTGACACGCGACGATTCACCGCCACTCAAGCAGTCCCCACCTCCCAAACTGGACTGCTCTGTACGAAGGATACACATAGCAAACAAACACCCCACATCACAGTTCATTCCCGATGGTAACCCAGTTGTCGCGGAGGTTGTTCCAGCGCCCGAAGATCTCGAGATAGAACCCTACGCCTCACAGCGCCGCCCAGCAGCCACCCTCCGGCACCAGGGATTCGATAAGAGTATACAGCTCGTTCGGCTTCTGACTCTGCCCCTTCCGCTTCGCGAAGATCACGTCGCTCAGCCTCCCCACCTGCGAGGGATCCACGTACGGGCAGTCGCCCTTCTTTGCCACCAGACACGTCTCCTTCGAGTGCTGCAGGTAGTGCCCGTTGCCGGGGCCCAGGAAGCCGCGCGTCGTCATCTTCACCCAGGTGATGTCCCCCGCCAGCCTACGCCTCAGCCGCGCGCCCGACCGGCACGTGTAGCCCCACTCGCGCAGCATGTTCAGCGCCACGCGGTACTTGCTGTTGATCACCCACATGAAGAGGAGGCCCGCCTCCTGCACGCGGTGCAGCGGCAGCGCCGCGATCGTCTCGTCGTCCAGACAGTCGTACGCGATCCTCACCTGCGCCTCACTCGCGCCTCACGCACCCACGCCGCGCACCGGGTTGTCGGTGGCCAGCTGCCACGGTGGGTCCATCACCACCACGTCGAACAGTCTCCCCGCGAGGCGTCGCTGCGTCTGGGCGAAGGCCTAGCCGTCAGTCCGCACGTCGAGCCGCACCGCCCAGTCGAAGGTGCGGACGTCCGCGCGGATGCAGACGCTCCCCTTCTCGTAGCAGCAGTCGCCGCACAGCAGCCGCGCGCGCGCCATCCCTTGGAGTCACGGGTAGAACCGAGAAGTACATGGCTCCTCTTTAAGGGGTGTCGGCTTGCTGATCCGGGAGGGGGAGTCCTTGTACGCAAAGTAGGCAGGGGAGAAGACACAGTTCTGAAGGCCCAGATCCTGTGCGATGAGACACAGGTCCCTCAGATCTTTGTTGCCATCGAGGTGGTCCTTCCGCTCCTTTCTCTACGCCTCACAGGGAAGGCAAGGACCGACTTGGAAAGCCAATTGGGATTGGTGAATTGCTTTTGAGCTGAGGAGATCCGTATGGATGGAATAGGAGGTGTCGCTCAGAAGAAGCATCTGCTCGATGCAGCAGATGGAACGGGCGATCTCCCGCTCATCCAGACTGGCAACACTCTTCGTGGAGAAACTCCGATCTTGCACTACATGACAGCAGGGCATGGGTACGTACACATTGTCCGGACTCTCTTTCGCGTATCCTTATTCATTTGCCTCCGTTTCAACACGTCCTCTTCATAACTGTAGTCTATATCGTCGTCTAAACGTCAAAGGACGGACGGAGCAGTACCTGAGGGCGGTTTGAAATCAGTGCACTCAAAACAATACCAATGCGCCACATCCTCCACGTACTTCAGTTTCACACCAACACTACCCATGAATACCATTCCCGAGACCATCATACCAAGCACAGTGATACCAGCGCTTGCAATGACAACAGCGGATCATGGGCATGATATAGCCCAAATTACAGTAACACTTGTTCGGATCGCGTGGTTCCATACCTAATGAACCCTACAGTGCGCAAACAATCCTGCTGGGTTGAGCAGAATACAAAAATGAAGGAAAGGGCGAAGACGAATGGAATGACTGAGATGAATGGAATGACAGCCAAATGTGTTGGGGTGGCTCTTCTATGGAGATCCTTCCATTCCTTCACTCCTACTCCTCCTCGTAGGTGACAACCATAATCTCCCCGATTTCGGCATCATCCCAAAGAACAGGTAGACTTACGACACAAACAGGATATGGGTATTATCTTCTCCAGGTTGTTCAATCAGTACTTTGGAAACAAGGATGTGCGCATCCTCGTCCTTGGTCTCGATAATGCGGGAAAGACGACGATTCTGTGTAGGATTTGGTCAGCGAGCGAGGATCATGTGTAGACCGCATGCAGCTGGACGAGATTGTGTCCACAGTGCCTACTATTGGTTTCAACATTGAGACGCTGAAGTATAAGAATCTGACATTCCAGGTGTGGGATTTGGGAGGCCAGACGAGTATCCGCCCCTTTTGGAGATGCTACTTCCCGAATACGGGTGGGTGTGAACGAGGCCGTGTTATCCCGTAGACGCGGTGATCTTTGTCGTCGACAGCGCCGATATAGACCGTCTGAATGTTGCAAAGGCTGAGCTGTCTGCCATTCTGAAGGTGGGCGTGGTGTTTGCTGCTAACGAATAGGAAGACGAGCTGAAGGGTACAACGCTGCTGGTATTTGCGAACAAGCAGGATATTCCCGGAGCTTTGAACGGAGCAAAGATTTCCGAAGCCCTTGGCCTCACCGAGATTCGCGATAGAAAGTGGACGATTATCGAGAGTTCCGCCTCCAATGGAAAGGGATTGGTTGATGGATTTGACTGGCTGTGCGATGAGCTCACGGACAAGGAGTAATCGTTTTTGGTTTATTTGTATCTCGCTGGGGTGTTTATTATTCACGTTCTCTCCTTCTTGATTCGCAGTGTCTCTATTCTGTATACGCCTTTTCTCCTTCCTCCTTCCTCTTTCTCTCTTCCCCGCTTCCACTACCCCTCTTCCCTACTCAATTCGCAATGCCAAACAAACAGAACAACCCAGCAATCCCATTACCGTCTTAATCAGCTTCATATTCTCCGCGGCCTCTTCCATGGTCTCCTCCGCTCCCTGCTGCATGATTTCCCTCACATAGGAGGGATCATCCCGCAATTCCATGTATCGCTCGCGGATGGGCGCCAAACAGGCGATCAGAGCATCCGCCAGCGCGGGCTTGAACACCGACATGGTGGAGTCCTACATGTGAGGTGATTGCCGTCCATGCACCTTGTACGTGTCGTACACCTTCTGGACCGACTCGCCGGTGGCCGCCGCCATTAGCGTCAGCAGGTTGACGATCTCGGGGCGCTTTTCGCGGTCCAGCCTACTCTTCATCCGCGCGGGCTGCGCTACGAGAAGCCGGAGAGACTGTCCGTCTTTGCGCGCTTGATGCACTGTTGGATGCGCTCGGGGGAGTCTACCCGTTAGACACACGCCGAGCGGCGCACCGATGATGGTGATGTTGCTGTACTGCGTCTGCGCCGACTTGCTCATCTTCTTCGTGCCGTCCCCCCAGCGACATGATGCGGCTGCCCTCGCAGATCTCCGCCTGCGGCAGGTTGAAGTTGACGTTGTAGCGCTGGTTGAAGCGGTTGATAATGTCGCGGGCGATTTCGACGTGCTGCAGCTGATCATCTCCCACGGGAACATCTAGTCGTCAGTAGCAGGATCAACGCAAACGCGTGGCATTGTACAGCATAATGTCGGCCGTCATGAGCACGGGGTAGGAAAGCAAGCCCAGAGTGCTGGCAAATGCATCCTCCTTCCTTCCATTCTTCGCAGCGCGCGCCGCCTTGTCCTTGAACTGGTGCATACGCATGAGGCGGTTTATATTCACGTTGTTCTCCAGAATCCACGACAACTCACAGTGGTAGGGATTCTAATACTGAAAGGGAAGGATGATGATACATCGGACTGAATGAAGAGAGTTGTCTTCTCATTGGGCTCAAGGCCGCACGCCAAAAGGGCCGTAAAGGCATCACTGAGCATTAGGCTATGATAGATAGAGCTGCTTTATGTTGCTTCGCAGGATGTTCGGGTCTTCCACGGAGGTGAGAGCGTGGTAGCTCATAATGCCGAAGTAGCTCCTCTTGAAGTCTACACTTAATCCAAAAGAAAATGAGTACTCCCCTCTTTCTGTTCCTGGACCCAATTCTTCAAGGCCCCGAAGTAATTGCCAATATGAGGAATACCGCTAGGTTGGATTCCGGAAAAGACGATCTTCGAGGATGTAGCCATGAAACGCGCAAAAGGACGGGATGATTTACGAACAGCGAGCATGGGAAAAAGAAAACTGTCTTTCCTCACCCCAATTTTGATATCTCTGTGAAGTGAAACGGAATGGGAAAGGGTTCCATCTGGTTTCGAGTCTTGTACTTTGCTTTGCTTTCCCATTCCCTTGTAGCACACACATCGTCATTGCATTGATCGGATATTTCATGGTAACGGTGGTACTCTTTTCACACACTGTTCAAATGGTCATCCTAGAGTGAGGCGTAGTTTTTCTTCCACAGTGCGCTATTGAGCAACAAGGACGTGCCGTTGACGGAGGCAGCATCGGGTCAGCAACATCGAAAGATCCAAATGAAGGAGAGTGGGATTGCGTGTGGAGGGACATAAAGAATAGACTTTGTGCAGCGGTTTGTGGATGCAGAGATGCCGTCTGACTCCTCCGTATCCGATACGTACAGAACGGATGATTACCCGTTCACTGTCATCAACAACTTCGAGCGTGGCCATTATGGAAAGGGACTGAATGGTAGTTTTCCCAGAAGATGTGTTTGACATCACGCTTGTCACCTATGCTGGGTAGTTGCCTGTTTCCTCTTTTCAGCGTAGGTTGGACTCGCGGCAGTTCATTGCAGAGTATGCCGACCGCTGGGATGGGTACACATTCTCGGTTTTCTCCACTCTAGTCCCATTTCGCTCGTCATCTATTACTCCCCCGCTGCAGAGTCGGAAATGGAAGCCCTGAAGCAGGAGCTGGGCAGATTCAACAAGCTCACCTTCACGCCCTACCGATTGGAGAGTGATGTGATTCCGATCAACAAGCTGAAGAACCTGGGCATCCAGGCGGTCTCGACCACGCACTACCTCTTCGCGGAGCTGAACCTGGTCCCCTCCAGTTCCCTCTCCCCACTTCTCTCACCCGCAGAGAGTCTGTACCGCGTGCTGAAGGCCACGCCCGGCTACCTCTGGCGCGACCCCTACTTCGTCGGCGTCGTGCCTGTCTTCGAGTGGGCGCACGACGCCTACCCCGAGGCCGTGCGCAACTACCAGCACTGTTATTCCTGTGCGGTGAGGCGTAGGAACTACCACGCGTACCCGCAGACGCTGCCGGCGCTGAAGGAGTGCTTGGACCAGTACCGCTGCCGGCCGCTGCAGACCGCCACGATCCCGATGGTGCCGACGCGGCGGCGGCGTGAGGCGTAGCAGTTCGTGACCTTCTCCTTCCTGCACTACCGCAACATGAACTGCATCGACGCGCTGACGGAGCTGTAGTCGCGCGCGCGCCGCCTGAGCCGTAGCTACATGGTGCTGCGCAAGTCGGAGGTCATTCCGCGGTACTACGAGGCCATCACCGAGCGTGGCTACGACAACATGGAGCTCGTGGAGCGACTGCGGTACTCCAGTGCGGGCGTGCCGGCGGCGTGAGGCGTAGCGACGAAGTTCGGAATGCTGGCCGACGAGTTTCTGTTCCGTGTTCCGGGCATCGGGTGCGCCGTGGAGAGGTGGGTGATGTGTAGCGTGCATTCCAACGTCGTTCTGGAGAATCAGAAGAACGCGACGCTTCGTCATCAGTATGACGTGATTTGCATGGAGTACTATTCGCATGTTGAGGGAATCAACCCCACGACCCAATGCAGCGATATTGAGGAGTCCATGTACAGTTGGATTGGATTCAAGAAGTACGTGTGGATGGAGGAGGAGGTTGTGAATGGTACGGTGTTCCCGAAGATTGCCGTACTGCGGGGGAAAAAGCTGTAGCCTTGTGAGTCTGTTTGTTGTTTGAGTATTGAGATTAGGGTTGATTGGAAGGGATGACAGTAATGATCTTTGTTCGATGAGTGAAGGGATTTGCTCGGAATTTGAATCGTGGAGTGATTTGAATAGTGAAGGAAACTACTATAACTCTGAACACTTGAAAGAAATGTTATGAACTAGAATGACCGAAAGGAGACAACAAGGTGCGGAGAATTAGGGGATATAGGTGGGATTGGGTCCTTTGAAACAGAAAACACACGTGCTTTCGCGCAGTTTTGTAAAAATCAATGATCGATTCTCTCTTTATTCTCGGGGAGGACAAACAAATCGTAATTGAAAAGCACTGGAAGAGTATCGTGGATCGAAGCGTTCTCGAGCCCTTTTTCGCCGCCTTGTCCGAATCCGTTGATAGCATGGTATCTATCCTTCTCGCACAAAACTCACCAAGTAGAATGTGCCGCCCGTGCTCGAAAGCGGCGATTACACGCTCATTCCCGTGAAAGAGGACAATCTCTTTTTTGTTTCTGCAATGAGGAGCGAGAACTCGCCTCTCATGGTGGTTGAGTTCACGAACAAGATTATCGCCCTCATCAAGGCGTACATCGGGAGCGTGACCGAGGTGAAGATCCGCAGCAACTTCTCGTTGGTGTACCAAGTCGATTTGGACGAAACAAGCTCATCTGTAGCTTCTCGACGAGGTGGCGGATTTCGGTGTTCCCGTGATCACGGAGCCCTCCATCATGACGTCCCTGATCATGATGCCGACGATGATGAACAAGGCGCTGAACTTTGTGACGAAGGTGGCTGTAGTCCTGCGAAGATGAAATGACGGGTAGGGCCTCAACGAAGAGGACACGTGGCTGCCGGGCACCACGAACAACAACGTGAATTGGCGTCGTCCCGATCTGAAGTACGGTCACAACGAAATCAAATTCTTCATCATCGAATACATAAACGCGACGGTGTCCTCGTCCCCCTTCCCTTATCACTTCATCTCTAGAAAGGGCAAGATCTGCGATTGCTCCGCCTACGGCACGCTACGCGTCCAAAGCCACCTGTCGGGCATGCCGCAGGTGGTGGCGGCCTTCACGGGCCTGGAGGGCATCGACGGCGTGTTCCTGCACAGCTGCGTGGACCGCGTGCGTTACCGCACGAGCCGCACGTTGCAGTTCGTGCCGCTGGACGGCGTGTTCGACGTGATGAAGTACTCGGTGAAGGGCGTGAAGGCGCCCGAGCTGAACTTCTACTGCCGCCCGTCCATGAGCTGGACGCGCGGCGAGAACGGCGTGTGGGGCACGCTGGAGGTGACGGTGGGCGGCCGCCCCAAGAAGAACAGCGAGGGCAACCCGGTGGTGGCGGAGGACGTGCGCGTGGAGATTCTGCTGCCGGCGAGCGCGACGGGCGCGAACATCACGACGAGCACGGGCAAGATGGTGTTCAACCAGGAGGAGAAGAAGATCACCTGGGTGCTGGGCAACGTGCGCAAGGAGGACATGGCGACGATGAAGGGGCCCGTGTACCTGGCGCCAGGCGCGACGGTGCCGAGTGGGCGAGGCGTGGATGCGTGATGCGTAGAGGCGAGTCTGATGACGAAGCTGCACTTTGTCCAGCTGGAGAGCAACCTGTCGGGACTGAGCGTGAGCAAGGTGACGGCGGAGCGGGTGAAGGGCGACTATAACATGTCCTCGAAGGTGTTTAAGCAGCTGGAGGCGGGCGACTACGACATTCAAATGTAGTTTTTCTGCGGTGTTTGTTCTTGATGTATGCAGTGCCTTTGGCCATACGACATTGAACTATGGGGTCAGAACGAAGAGGAGAGGATTGTCCATGATGATGAGCTCAATTCTTGAGAATAAAAGGGAATGGAAGAAGTATTATAATGAGCAATACAATGGCATCATTCTCATGCAATGACTTGAGAAATAGGGCAACAGAGCGAGAATAGAGAAAAATACATGTCAGGGTCAACCAATCAAATGCAGCATACCATCCGAAATGGGCGCATTTTCTGCCAGAATGGTAGTAACAACCGTAGAACACACACTGGAACAACCACATCACCATTCACTCTATTTGTTTCATAAGAACATGAAGAGTATACTCTTGATTGCTCTCATCCGTTTGCATAGTCAGTAAGGGTTAACACGTAGTTTCTGTGGCGATGAGCACTATCACCTGCGAAGCCGGCCAGGTCTACGTCTCTGTGACCAAGAAGTGCACGGGCTGGGGCAACGAGGAGTCCTACAAGATTCTGAGCGGTTCCCAGGTCCTTGTCACCAGTTCTCCTTTCGCCGCCAACGAGCAGCGTACCGATGAGTACTGCCTGACCGCTTCTACCAACAACCAGTACACCTTCAACATGCACGACAGCTACCAAACTGCTGGTGATTCCTGGAATAACGGTGCGTGGGCGAGTGTTGCGGGTATCTACGGAAACGTTATTTTCAAGGGCTTCATGGTTGAGAAGGGAGATGAGAATTTCGCGCTCTCTCTCTACTATCCCATCATGAAGACGCAAGAGTGGAAGACGTTCGCCTCCACTGCCTCCATTGCTTCGGACTGGAATACGGTCGGTTTTGGGGACAGCAACTGGACGCCTGCCACGATGGGTTCTGCTCCTGCCATGAGCGGCACGCAGTACTTCCGCAAGACCTTCACGGGCATTGCGGACATGGCCGCCTACGAGTACGACTTCAACTACCGCTACGGTATCATTGCCTACGTGAACGGTGTGGAGATTTACCGTGACCACATGGCTGCCGGTACTGTGACCCCCGCCACTACCTCTTCTGGCGCCTTCAACGCCTACGAGTACCACGCTGTGATCCGCCCCGCCTCTGAAGTGACCGTGGGCAACAACGTGCTGGCTGTGGAGCTGCACTTCCCCTCCTCTGGCGAGAACGCCGTGGAGTTCGACGCCTTCATGGCGGCGCTGGCTTCCTCCAACCCCCTCACTAGCACTGACAAGTGTTACGTGTACCCCTACCCCACGACCGTCACGGGCACTGCCACCAACCCCGCGAGGGTGATGGATTGGTACAAGGGCGACGCTGCTACTGCCACTGCTGTCCCCAAGACCCTGATCTACGAGCTGTCGGGCCCTCTGGCCGTCATCAACGGTCTGCGCGTGTGGCCCTCGGGCAGTCCCACCAGCGCTCCGGGCAGCTTCACGCTGGAGGCCTCCACCGGCGCGAGCACGTGGTCGACGGTGATGGAGAAGAGCAGCCAGACCTACACTTCCAACAAATACAAGAACTTCTTCAGCTACTTCCTCTACGAGGCGAACAACTCCTACCGCATGACCATTACTGCCATCGCTGGATCAACCAGTCTGAGCATCTTCGAGCTGCAGCCCGTGGTGTGCAACGTCCTCAATCCCACGAGCATGACGTTCGAGCCCTCTTCCTACACGTACTACGCCTACTACCAGAACGTGGACATCCACCCCACGCTGGCTGAGCTGTCCCACTGCAGCATCCAGCCCGCGCTGCCCAACGGTCTGACGCTGGACGCCAACACCTGCACGGTGACCGGCAAGGCCATGGTGACGCTGCCCTCCACGACCTTCACGATGACCTCCACCATGGGCACTGCCAGCATTCAGGGCACCTTCACGCTGCAGGTCTCCGAGTGCACTGGCTCCTTCGTGGAGTTCCTGCGCACCTACAAGGGCAGCGCCATCTACGAGACGTTCAGCGTGAAGGACATGAGCAACCAGCAGGTGGTGCTGAGCGTGGCTGCCAGCTCCGGCCAGACAACGAACCAGGACTGGTCCGCTATGCTGTGTCTGTCCAGCCCCAGATACATGATTGACTTTGACTCTTCTCGCTACAACTACTGGATGGCCAACTCCTACCTCTACGTGAACAGCGTTCTTCTGGGCGACGAGCACGAGACGATCGCGCGTATCCGCTTCGATGCTGACCTCGGTCTCCCCGCCGACCGCGTGATCAACGCGCAGTGGTCCGTGGCGCCGCGCAGCACCTGGGAGTACAAGATGGGTGAGGTGCCCGCCAACTGGCAGACCGCCTCGGGCTGGACGACCGCCTCGTTCGGCTCCTTCCCCGCCTCCTCGAACCAGATCCAGCTGTACAAGCAGACGTTCACCGTGGCTTCGCTGGAGGACGTGGCTGGATTCGTGATCTCGCTGCGCTATCTCTATGGCTGTGTGGTTTATGTGAACAACGTGGAGGTGTTCCGCAACGGCGTGAACGGCGATCTGAGCGCCTCCTCTGTGGGCCTGAACGCGTACACGAACCTGCTGTACCACCAGATCTCGCTGCCCGTGAAGACGATGGGTGTGAGTGAGACAGCGTCAGTGAACTACCTGCAGCAGGGCTCCAACACGATTGCTGTTGCGATTGTGGCGCAGACGGCCTCGCAGACCAGCTCCGTGTTCGACTGCGCGGTGCGTCTGGTGGGCGCTGCCTACGCCTCGCGCAACTTCGACTACACCATCACCTCCACGGGCATCCAGGGCGGCCCTACCCACGTGGCGGACCTGTTCAACAACTGGAACATGTACAGCAGTACTTGCACCGCAAACAACTGGAACATCGCCTTCGACAACGACCGCCGCGAGTGGATCTCCTCCATCACGGTGTACCTGTACGCGGAGATGACGACCGGCTACCCCACGCAGTTCGTGGTGAAGGCACGCAACAACAACCTGGAGGAGTGGGCGACGCTGAAGACGGTGACGGGCATGACGTGGTCGCTGGTGGGCGAGAAGAAGAAGATCTGGCTGGAGAACAACAAGCCGTACAACCAGTACCGCCTGGAGAACATTGCCACGGGCAGCGAGACGGAGTGCGAGTGGGAGATGGGCTCGATCGACCTGGCGATGGATTCTATGCCCGCGACGGTTCCCGAGCTGAGCTACTCGACGCCCATCGTGATCAACAAGGACGTGGAGATGGGAGAAATCTATGCCAACTCCGACTACTTCTACGACTTCACCGTGACCCCCGCGCTGCCCACTGGTGTGACGATTGATTCCATGACCGGTAAGATCTCCGGTACGGCGACTGCGGAGATGCCCGCGACGACCTACCAGATCACGGCCAAGAAGGTGGGCGGCGGTTCGTCCACCGCTTCGGTGACGATTTCTGTGGAGATTTGCACGGGCACGAAGGGTCTGATCACACTGGTGGTTCACATGGACAGCTGGCCTTACGAGGGCTCGTACAAGCTGCACCAGGGCCGCGGCACGAGCGGCCAGGTGGTGCAGTCCGTGACGGGCTTCAAGGTGGCCGACGGTCTGAACTACGGCGACTTCTGCCACCCGTACGGCATCTACACACTGGAGGTGCTGGACTCCATGGGCGACGGCTGGGACACACCGGCGGGCTGGTGGCTGACGGTGGACCTGGGCGAGATGATCATCGAGGTGGGCCAGATGCCCGTGGATGTCGAGTCCGTGACCACCGCCTTCTCCACGCAGATCCCCTTCCAGATCAACTACTCCGACTGGAAGTTCTCCAACGACGCCGCCGTGGCGGACAACTGGAACGCCATTGACTTCGACGACTCCGCTTGGATGAGCACCAAGGCTGCGGCAATGGGCAGCCACGTGGGCACGACGGCGTACATCCGCCACGAGGTGCAGATTCCGTCGCTGGAGGACTACCACGTGCTGAACGTGCGCGTGAAGTATGTTGGAGGTGTGGCGGCCTACTTCAACGGCCAGCTGGTGGCGCGCTTCAACCTGGAGGACAGCTTCGACGCGAGCACCGAGGCCACGACGGTCCACGACGCCTCCCTCTTCTCCAAGTTCCACGTAATTCTCTCGACGGTGGGCGCTGTGGCTGGCAAGAACGTGATGGCCTTCGAGGTGCACCGCGCGGCGGGCCAGTCCGACGTTGTGTTCGACGCGACGGGTGTGTTCGCCGTGAACGAGTGCTCTGTGACCGTGGACACCTTCTCCTCCATCGAAAGCAGTAGCGTGCATACGTGCACGAAGGAGGAACTCTTCAGCCTGAACCCGACGATCTACGGCGAGCTGGACAACGAGGTGGGCTCGTACCTGGCGTGGACGGTGGAAAACCTGGAGGGCTCCAAGTGGAACAGTTTCGCGCTGCAGACCAACGAGGACGTGAGCTCGTTCGGCTTCTCGATTTACTCGCGCTGGGAGGGCGACGAGTTCGTGAGCGCGCTGGCGCAGACGGGCCAGACGATGCTCGACAGAACGCGCAGCGCCTGGGACATGCCCATCGGCATTGCGGGCTTCACGCAGTTCCGCTACGTGATCGACACCATCGCCTCCTACGCGCCCAGCATCAACGCCATCGTGTTCCAGTACTGCAAGCCGTCCGGCTCCGGCTCCTGCCCCGCCATTGGCAACTATCCGTCTGTGGGCGAGGGCCAGGTTTCTCCCGCGAAGTGCGCCGAGGGCTTCCGCGGCTACTCGTACAGAGAGTGCCACGATGGCGTGCTGGGCGAGGTGAAGAACGACAAATGCGAGTACAAGCTGCCCGCGAGACTGCAGTACGAGAACAACAACATGGAGTTCGTGATGAACACGGAGGTGAGCAGCGGCAAGCCCAGCTACAAGAACATCATCACTCGCTTCTTCATGCAGGAGAGCACGCCGCTGCCCGAAGGTCTGACACTGAACGAGCAGACGGGTGAGATTACTGGTAAGCCCATCGCCCTGATGGACACGAAGGCGTTCACCGTGCGTGCCGAGAACCCCGCGGGCGAGACGTATGTGACGGTTACGATTAACGTACGCAAGGGCTACTGCCAGCCTGAGGGTGTGTTCGAGAGAACGCCCGTGGGCGAGATTGCTGAGTACCAGTGCGCTCTGCAGGGCAGCTACGTGGGTACGCAGAAGAGAGCATGCGTGCTGGGTGAGAAGGACGGCGTGTGGGAGAAGGCGTCGGGCTTCTGCATGCCCGTGATGGCGATTGTGCTGATCGTGGTGGTGGTGATTGTCATCATTGCTGTGGTGGTGTTCCTGCTGATGAGAACTCGTTCTGCCAAGGCTGTGGGTGGCGTGAAGGGCAAGAACACGAAGACGGTGAAGAAGGCTCCTGCCAAGAAGACTGCTACGAAGGCTGTGAAGGTTTAGTTGTGTTTGTTAAAAATGAGTGCAATTGGGTGGTGGAAAGGAGATGATGCGATGCATGTGCAGTTCCCACTTGAAAAGGGGGCTGTGCATCAAGAAGGAAGAATAGGGAAAGCATGGATTATTAAGACATGGAAAGAAGCGCCTGAAGGAGATTGAAGCAATTACGGATGGATGAAGTGAAAAAAATGCAGGGAAAGGGTATAGATGCGAATTGACAAAGGATAGGGTAGTTAGGATGTGTAAAGAGGTGATTCATGAGTTGATTCGAGTATTGACACATGCACCATTTTCAGATGCGGCCTTTTGAGATCTGTTTAATTCTCTACTTAGTTTTGAGAGATGGGGGTAATCGCAGATCACGATTTCGGCCATTGCGAGTCGCCATGAAGCCATATGGAGGGTGACTCTTCCCCAACTCAAAACACTTCCAACGGACCTGTTTGGGACTCATAAGGAGGGCTGAGGAGGTGAAAAAGGATGTGTTTCCAATTGTGTTCCTTGTGTTCCTTTGTGTTCCTGCTTCGTCCTTCCACCCACTTACTCTCCTAAGGGAGTACTCTTGAACGCACATGTGCAACACAATGTTGCATGGTTGGTTGTGTCAGAAATCGAGGCGTATCTTTCTCAGTTATGTGCATTTTGCCTCGATTCTGAGTTCATGTGTTGTTCTTTTACTCTAAAGTGATGTCATCATCCTGTCCTCACTATGTTGCACATGTGCGTGACATGCATGTTGCATGATGCATGCATGTGCATCATCACATGACATCCCATGACATCATCCGAACATCCTCTATTCATCATTAGGAACCCTTAGGAACTCATTGCAAGCCAACTGACAACCCATGTTCACCCCACTCACCACAACCACAATCTCCCTCAAGTCAAAAATGAGCCTCTCCTCAAGTGGATCAGTTAATTTCAAACGCGAATATCTCGATGAGGAAGCGAGCTAGAGGCTTCAAATTTGGACAGGAGAGAGAGGACCGTGCGCTCTTTCATTTTGGGTCGCGGCCTGAACAGGCGATTTGTCACTGCCGCTCTAAGCGAGGCGGCGCCTCGGCTTCGCCTCGGCTTCGCCTCGGCTTCGCCTCGGCTTCGCCTCGGCTTCGCCTCGCTAAGGCGGCGCCAAATCGCGGGGCGTGCTTGGTCGCGCATGCGCGCCCTGCGCACGCTCTAGGAGTACCCCCGTAACCCCAATGGGGTTTTCAAGTCCCTTTTTCTCCCCCTCTTCTCCTCCTCTCTCCTTTCTTTCCCTTCTCTCTTCTCTTTCTCCCCCCTTCCCATGCCTCATGGCCTTAGGCCTGTAGTAGGAGGAGATAGCCTAGTACAATACAGTGTTTTGAGGATTGAGAGGTGTTTGTTTTCTCTTTCTTCTCCTTCTAGCGGTCCCAGCGGTCCGCAGGACGCTCCAGAAAACGGAGAAGACAGATCCGATAGAAGACAGACGCATGCGTGAAGGTGACCCTTTCACCCACCACCCTCACTTCAGTGAGGGGATGTCCCACCCGTCAGGGTGAGCATGCCATCAGCCTTCCACCCGAACACCATCGCAACCCCCGCCACACTCCATTGTTCGCGTGTTGACGCAAGAACGCACGCTTCGACTAGGCAGTCTCCTTCCATGAAGCATGAAGGGAGAAGAGAAGGAGTGAGTCCAGCCTTCCATGGACTCAGCAGGGAAAGAAAGGGGAATGACAGGGGAGTCGTCATTCCTCTGTGCAGACTGCCCCGTCAGGGGCGGTCTGGACCCTTTCTGACAGTTCCTGAGAGCTGCTGACAGCTTTGTTTGAGCTGCTGACAGCTTTGTTAGAGCTGTTCAGAGAGGGTTGTATTAGTAATAAGAGTAATGGTGGATGGCCCCGCAGGGCCGCTCTGGAGAGGTGTGATGGTGTGTGGTTGTGTGATGTCATGTCATGTCTTCATGGTTACTCACTTGATTCCATGCATTCGGACATGTCACGTGACATGACACTTCCCTCAGATGGCCTTCCACACCCAGGGGTTCCCAATGGTTCCCAATGGATCCCAAAGGATCACACTCCACACACTCATGAGTCGGAGAGAAAGGCCTTCCTCTTTCACTCCATCCTCATGCCCTAGCTCACTTCCCACCCTCTCCTTTCGTGTCGCTCTTTCTCTTGTTGCTGCTGCTCTTGCTGCTTGAGTGAGTTGTATCTGTCCTCATCTCACTCTTCTCGCTCTTTGGGATCCATGTTTTGGGAGTTGTGGAGACTGTCTTGAGACTGTCTTGAGACTGTCTTGAGTCTCTCTTGAGACTGTCTTGAGTCTCTCTCGAGGATCCAGGGGTTCTGAGGGTACCCCCTAGGGTTCCTAGGTCTCCACAATGTACCCCATAGGGTACTCCACATGGTACTCCACATGGTATCCACATGGTATCCCATAGGGTATCCATAGGGTAGCCTTCCATACCCTTGGATCCCTACTTGCCTCAGATGGCCTTCCACACCCAAGGCTTTGCTTCGTCCTCGCAGCACACAGCCCATCTCCTCTCAGCGACTCTCCACCTAAAAGTACAAACCCATCTCAAAATGAATGTTTCACCAAGTTATGTCGCCCCAATCATCCCACCCATTCGGTGTCATCGGTCACTTCAAATCCTTGCTCTAGCCCACACTCACTGTGTTGTCTCATAGTATAAGTCCTCTCAGCGACACCCAAGCACTTTCACAAACCCATCTCAAAATGATTGTCTCATCATTCTAGACACCCCAAGTATCCCACCCATTTCACCTCATCGTTCAACTCAAATCCTTGCTCTAGCCCACCCATTCAGTCTTCCCTTCAAGTATAAGTCCTCTCAGCGACACCCAAGCAAAAGTACAAAGCCATCTCAGAATGATTGTCTCATCATTCTAGACACCCCAAGTATCCCACCCATTTCACCTCATCGCCCAACTCAAATCCTTGTTCTAGCCCACACTCACTGTGTTGTCTCACAGTATAAGTCCTCTCAGCGACACCCAAGCACTTTCACAAAGCCATCTCAAAATGAATAACTCGCCAAGTTAGACACCCCAAGTATCCCACCCATTTCACCTCATCGTTCAACTCAAATCCTTGCTCTAGCCCACCCATTCAGTCTTCCCAACAAGGTTAAGTCCTCTCAGCGACACCCAAGCCAAAACAAGAACCCATCTCAAAATGAATAACTCGCCAAGTTAGACACCCCAAGTATCCCACCCATTTCACCTCATGTCCCATGAAACGCTCCTAATCCAACCCTCAAATCCCCCCACTTCACCCACCTCCCCTCCATTCACCCACTTCCCACCCAATCCGTTCCACCTTACACTACGCTAACACCACACCTTCTATTTTCCTTAGCCGAGATAAGCACTTGTGTGAGGGTTAGGGCTAGGAATACCCATTTCGATCCATTCACCAAGCTAAATCTCAATTCCTCGTTGGACAGAGCCAACTCGAACACGTACAATCCTTGGGAAATGATAAGTCGTCTGCAAACGATCGCCCAGACAGTGCCATTTGATTTATTGTTCTACTCATAGGTCTCCATGATTCCAAAGAACCACGTATTCTTCCTCAAATCATCACTGCCTCCCTTTTGCAAGGGAATCATCGTATGACTTCAGCTAGGCTCCAGGTTTAGAGGCTTTCAACCCTACGCCAAAGCACCGCCCGTTCGGACCACTAGCTACTCAACTAAGTCCATTCATGAAGGGTGCAACTAACGGTTCCTCTCGTACTAAGTTAGATTACTGTTACGATAATCGCTTCATCAGTAGGGTAAAACTAACCTGTCTCACGACGGTCTAAACCCAGCTCACGTTCCCTATTATTCTTCATTCTCTATTCATTCCACACTCTTTCTTCACAGCCATCGTCATTGACACACTTCTCTTTTTCTCACTCCAGCAATCATTCTCTCCTCTTCTACAATGCACTTGCAGTGCACTTGCAGTGTGATTCCACTCAAAACGCTCATCAGCGATCATGATGTACATCCACTCTCTATCACCACAGGGTTGTTTAGAACAAACAGGACATCTCTCTGTTGCGATTTCAACACCATTCAGTCTTCTGCTCCATGACGTCATCGGAATGAAATTGCAGCGCGAATGAGTGTAGGTCCAGAAGCACATTGCTTGGGTTCACGTTGCCATCTGCGATCGCTAATCGGAGCAATTCCGTCGGAAAGCTGGAAATGCGCGCATTTGATTCTGCATTGTGACGGAAGCAAACGGGCAAAAAACGAAGGCGTCCGGCCACGGGATTCAATCGCGATGTTTACCTAGAAGAGTTCCAGCGGTCTTTACCATCCATTCTGGAGATCCTTCATTGCCCATTCCATTTGTCAATAAAGAGTACGAATCGAATGGTTATGCGCTGCAAAGAATGCGATGGAACACAAGATGTAGAGTGAACAGAATTATCAAGGGAACTACTGTACGTGGCGGGCAATTGCCAAGAGCAATTGCCATTCTTTGCGTGGCAAAGTTGATGGAAACCCATGGATTTTGCAGAGGGAATTGCCCACGTGAAGGTCCTCGCATGTGTTTGTCGCTCGCTGACGGTGAGTCGGAATTGGTACAACATCAACCCAAATCGCATGATTCTCACGATTCTGACATCCCAATTGCTTGCAATCGGGTTGGACGATCTGAGAACATCGGTTCCCTAAACCATGTTCGTGCAATTCCTTCCCTCACTCGACGCGGTGCGGACGCATCGGGGTCTTTGCGTGGGACCCATTCCCAACGTGAATTTCGTGGTGACGTCACTTGTCTACGAATCTTCGGAATTGGGTATCTCCGTGGCTGGATGGTGTACGACCTTCTGCTGGAAGCGGGCTGGGATGTAGAGGTGGAAGGCAAGCCGAAGGTGCGGAGATTGCAGCTGATCGGGAGGGATCGCTGCTTTGAGGTAAGTAGTGTGCAGAGTATGCGGGAGGAAGTGCTGGAGAGGTTGGAATCGCTGGGACGGCGACATGGGTTCCGGGTGGTCAGGTGGACGCCAAGACCCTCAAAGCCGTGGAGGCGAGTGGAGTGTGAGGTGCCCCGCTGTGTGTGGATGTTTGGAACGTGCAACGTGTGTACAGCACGTAACGGTGTGGAGTTGATTGAGAGAGTGTGTGTGGAGAAAGGGCTGGATGTGTGCTGTGTGCAGGAAACCCGGCGAAAGCGATGGATGGATGCGTGGGTGAGCGATGCCTTTGTGGTGGTGGAATCCAGACCCAATGTGCTGGGTGGTGGTGTGAGGGGTATGGCGACCCTGGTGAAGAGGGAGCTTCAGCCCCAAGTGTTGAGCAAGCCCACACACAATGAGATTTGGTTGAGTGTGAAGAATGGGCGGAGGAGGATGGTGGTGGGGAATGTGTATGTGCCCACACGGAATGTGCCATCCCGGGGACGCGTGTTGAGAAGTGTCGTGAGGAGGGTGAAGTACTTGTGCGAGCGTCACCCGGAGGACGACTTGGTGGTGATGGGCGACTTCAACATGACGGTGGATGAGATGGGGAAGTGGCTTCGGAGATGTGTTCTTCCGCTGACTCCTGCGAAGTTGCCGGAGGGATGGTGCACTTACCACCAGGGGGGTAGACGCACCGTTGTGGACTATGTGTTGGTGTATCAGGGGAGTGGATTGAAGTGGGGAAGTGTGGGGTTGATGGACATGGGTTCCGACCATAATGGGATTGTCACGGAGTTGATTGGATGGAGTGAGGAGAGAAGAGGGGAATCCCCCAGAGTGAGTCGGAAGGCGGTTGAAGCGATGTTTGGAGACTGCTTGCGGGATGAAGAGTTCCATGCGTTTGTGGAAGAGGGGAAGAAGGATGGCGAGCAGTTTGTGGAGGTTGTGAGAGAGAAGTTGCTTGACCCGTTGTTCCGTATGCGAAAGAAGAGGAAGAAGAGACTGCCTCATGCACTGGAGAAGGAGTTGAAGAAAGCGAGGAGTCTGCGGCGAAGAGTGATCGATGGGGAGTTGGATGGAAAGCGGGCCGAGGAGGCGGCAGTGGCAATGAAGGTTGCAAGAGCGTCGCTGCATCAGTACCGTGAGGTGGAGAAGTTGAAGATGTTGAAGAGGGGCATTGGAGTGATGTTGGGGAGCGAGTCGAAGAACCTGTGGAAGTGGATTGCAACGAAGCTTGGGAAGGGGGGAAGGGTGTGTTTGAGTTGCATGGTGGACCCTCGGAGTGGACGCGTGGAGATGGACCTGCGGATGCTTTGTGCTCTGTGGTATGAGTGGTTTGACGGGTTGGTGAAGGTGGAACGGTGCAGTGATCTTGGAGTGGCCCAGAGTCTGGCAGAGGAGTTGCGAAAGCACGCAGAGAGACGTTCTGGAGCGACTCGCAAGGATGGGGCGAGGATTGTGGAGGTGTCCATGGATGGTGTTGTGAGTGATGGTACTGCCGTGTGTGATGGACAGTGTGAGTGTGACTGTGTGAATGGAGTCCCAAGTGTGATGGAAACGGCGAGAATGCCGGAGTCCCGAAGTGCTGTTCTGTGGGGAGAGATCAAGCGAGTGGTGAATGGGATGAAGCGAGGACGGGCGTGTGGCGTGGATGGGATTCCGATCGAGGTGTACAAGACCCTGGTGGAGAAGGACTCCATGGGCGAGACGGACGCGGCCATCGCACTGAGGCGAAGTGTGGTGGGGTTGTTGGAGGGGAGGATCCCGGAAGCCGTGAACACCTCAATTTTGGTCCCGGTGTACAAGGGCGGCAGCCGGATGCTGTTTTCGTCCTATCGCGATGTGCACGTGCTGACGTGCCTCCTGCAGATTGCCTGTGCACTCGTGGCGTCGCAGCTGAGGAGAAGGCTGCTATGTGAAGGCTGCGTTCACGAGGGGTTTGGTGGGTTTGGAAAGAGGAGCAACCCCGTGAGCCAGGCCATGACAGCGTGGGAGGTGCTGTCCATGTGGCTGAAGGAGAAGGACAAGTGCTACATGTGTGTGGTGAACTACAAGGACGCCTATCACCACGTGAAGCTGGACCTGTTGATGGAATTGTTGAAGAAGGTGGGAGTGGAGGAGGGTGTTGTTCGGTTTGTGCGGAGTCTGTACGAGTCGGCGAGATATCGAGTTCGCGTGTGTGGCGAGCTGTCCGAGTCGCATGCGTGGAAGGGCGGTCTTCGTCAGGGATGCCCGTTGAGTCCGGTGTTGTTTGACTTGTACATGATGGCGATGTTGAGTTTGTTGCGGAATGGGGATAAGAGAGTGTGCTTGTTGTATGGAGACACTGTATGCGTGTGTACCAAGACGAGGAAGAAGATGAAGAAGGCATTGAGGGAGTTGGATGAGAAGGGTGCTGTGTTTGGAATGGTTGTGAATGGGAGGAAGAGTTGTGTGATGAGAGTGGCGAAGAAGAAGAAAGCAAAAGAAGACCGACCCCTCTACTTGAACAACGAGGTGCTGCCGTGGGTGGACCGACTGATGTACATGGGCTTGCTGTTTACCAGCACACTGGATTGTAAAGAGATGATGCTGGAGCGGCGGGAGAGAGTGAAGAGGCAGAGGAAGGCGATGCACCCCTTCTTGGTGGATCCCCACATTCCGAGCAGTATGCGAATGCGTGTGTTGGAGAAGGTGCTGTTGCCCGTTGCGTTGTATGGTTGTGAGATTTGGGGACATAGCAAGCAGACAGTGGGGATGGTGACAACGAAGGTGATCAAGGGATTACGATTGGTTGTTATGGGTCGGAAGGGTGACTCGTTGTCAAATTCGGTGTTGCTTGCCGAATTGGGGATTCGTGATGTGTGGTCGTTGGTGGTGGGTCGGCGGATGCAAGTGGGGTTGAAACAGTGGGGGTACCCGTTGGAGGAGAGAATCCGTGGGATTGAGAGTGGTGAGAAGACGGGTACCTATTTGAAGTCTGTTGCCAAATGGGGGTATGGGTTGATGAAAAAGTATGGTTGTTTGGATGGGTTGGAGTTGAACAAGAGAAGATTGAGTGATGCGTTTTGGGATTTCATGAACAAGGAGACCATCAGTAAGGCGGTGGAGGGAGAATGGAACGCGTATTTGGAGAGCGGACCTGAAGTGAGTGGTTATACGGCGTACAAGAAGGTGAAGGGACCGATGCGTCAGGTGTACCAGGATGTGTGGGATGACAAGCCGGAACTGTGGCGAGGTTGTCAGACGCTGTTGAAGATTCGTGTGAATGGTTTCTATTCTGGAGAGAAGTTGCTTCAAGTGAAGCACTGGAGTAATTGTGGTTGTCCATGTTGTGGTGACAAGAGCGAGATGGAGACGACTGTTCACTATTTGCTGGAGTGTCCGTGTTGGTGGGAGGAGAGAGAGGTGATGAGAGTTGAGATTGAAGAGTTGATGGACATGCATGACGTGGTGATTCAGAGTATGGAGCGAGTGGTGTTGATGATTGCTGGAATTGAGAGTGACTATTCGGCGTACGAGGAGGCGTTGGTCTTTCCGAGTAGGAGGTTCCCAAACCACAAGGGGAGTGCAATCGAGAGTCTCTTGCAGGAGGAGTTGATTGAAGTGGATGATGATCTGTATGCCTTCTTCTACGGGTGCACAGTAGCCCTGTGCCGATATCTGAACGCCACATGCAGTATGCGACAGTGGAGGGTGAAGGAGTGGTTGTTTCATGACCGAATGGTGGATCGGATGAGGAGGGTAGTGACGTGTCCGGTTCCAATAAGCATGGCATCTTACTTTGGAGGGTCAGGATGTGTTATGTTGAAGACTGTGAGGTGTGGAAGGGGGAGTAGTGAGAGTAGTGATGAGAGTGGTGGTGATGGTGATGGTGATGAGAGTGGTGGTGATGGTGATGGTGATGAGAGTGGTGGTGATGGTAATGAGAGTGGTGGTGATGCGAGTGACAGTGATGAGAGTGACAGTGGTGGTGATGGTGATGCGAGTGACAGTGATGATAATGAGAGTGACAGT
>JANPWL010000003.1:32500-47377 GCA_027406405.1 Blastocystis sp. subtype 1
CAAGACCAACAGGCATCCCAAAAAACACCATTTCTGGTGAAAAAGAACGGGCGCCTTTGACGCCTCAAGCGAGAAATCCCTTGGGACACCCTCTGGCCACGAAGAACACGCTGTCCCCACCGTCCTCGGTCTGGCGGTCCGCCGCGTCCTCTCCACTGTCCCTCCGGCACAAACACTATCGGCCATTGTGTAGTGTGATTCTGCGTCTCCTTCGTCTCCTTCGGCTTCTGCGCCTCCTTCGGCTTCTGCGTCTCCTTCGGCTCGTCCTCGACGCGCACTCGCGTGTATCGGTATGTCCTCCATAGGCTGTGCTCGCGGCTCGCCCTTCGGCTCCTTCGGCTCCTTCGGCTCCTTCGGCTCCTTCGGCTCCTTCGGCTCCTTCGGCTCCTTCGGCTCCTTCGGCTCCTTCGGCTCCTTCGGCTCCTTCGGCTCCTTCGGCTCCTTCGGCTTCTTCGGCTTCTGCGCCTCCTTCGGCTTCTTCGGCTTCTGCGCCTCCTTAGGCTTCTTCGGCTTCTTCGCCTCCTTCGGCTTCTTCGGCTCGTCCTCGACGCGCACTCGCGTGTATCGGTACTTGCTTCATAGACTGTGCTTGCAACTCGTCCTTCGGCTCCTTCGGCTCCTTCGGCTCCTTCGGCTTCTTCGGCTTCTTCGGCTCCTTCGGCTCCTTCGTTGTGGGGGCCCAACCATTCGACTCGTTGTTGCCCTCGAGTTCTTGTGCGCGGGCGCGCTCTCTCCTTCGCTGCGCTCGCTTCTTCCGTGTTGTAGAGTCCGTCTCGTCCGGGGGGTCTGGCTTGCCTCCACTGTCTTCTCGGCAACAGGATTCCTCCACTGTCTTCTCGGCAACCTGATTCCTCCACTGTCTTCTCGGCAACAGGATTCCTTCCTCCTTCTCCCCGCTGTCGCGCCGCGGGGGCCCAAGTACTCGGGTCGACGCTCCATTAGGGTTGTGCCGGCGCACTCCACCTTCTCTCCAGTACACTTCACTCGTCTTCTCCGTTGACTTGCCTTGACTGCTTGTTCCGGCAGGCTTCTCTCGACAGAATGCTTTGACAGGCTTGTTTCACCAGACTTGTTTCGTCCTCCAGACTCCGTTCTTCCCTTGCTCCATCAAGCTCGCTTCGTCGCTCTCGTCTCGCCCCCTCGCTCTCGTCTTGCCCTACCGTGGGTTCTTCACCACTCACGTATCCCTTCAGTCCCCGGGTCCTCTGGTCCCTCAGATCCCACGAGTCCACGAGTCCGTCTGGTCTCTGACGCGAGGGTCTCCCCCACTCGGGTAGGTCTCGACGCCGCTCTTCTGGCTCGCTCTTCTCGTTGGTCTTGCCGTTCCTCTCGCCGATGTTCTGGGTGCAGATCTCGCCGTCTCCGTCGCTGTCGCCATAGGTCCCCTCGTCGGTCTCCTCGTCGGTCTTCTTGCTCGCTCTTGCCCTTGCCCTTGCTGCAGATCTCGCCGTCGCTCTGGCCGTAGACCTCACCGTCGATCTCCTCGTCTGTCTTCTTGCTCGCTCTTGCCCTTGCCCTTGCTGCAGACCTCGCCGTCGCTCTGGCCGTAGACCTCGCCGTCGATCTCTTCTGCTCTACTCCTTAGTCACCACAAACCTTTAGCATCCCTCCCACCGTCTTCATCGATTTCCTCATCCCAGTTTTCTTCTCGCCGCCCTCCCACCATCTTCGCTCATACATGCATTTCTCTTTTTGTATGACGCGTTTTTTGAGCAAACAATGCTCATCACTTACCTACACGCAATTCACCCGTCATAGGCCTCCCACCCACCTTCTTTAGCTCTTTCTTCATTCCATCGCCCATTTTCATTCTCATTCTGGCGATAGGATTCTTTTTTCTTAGATTCTGAAGTTCAGATATCTTCTCCGTTTCCACTTTCCATTCTTTCCTTCACCATTCCATCTCCTCCTCTTTGTCTATTCTACATGAATTGATTTGACTTTGGATTTGACGATTCCACGCGTCTTTCGTCGCAATTGCAGGTAGGGATTTCACTGCTAGCATTCTGTGATGCGATTTCGTCTTCTACGCGCGGGCACATACCGTTTCTGCAGCCTATTCCAGGCGCCGTCTGCGCATTTCATTTTCGTCCTCACAACGACTTCTACCGCTCCCATTCCACTACCATTGGTTTTCTTTCCTTCTCCTTTCTTTGTTTCTCACACAATCACACTCACCCCTTCATCACACGATCTACCCCAATTCCATCACTAGCACACTCTATCACTCACACACATTCAATGGGCCACATTACAGCGAAAACGGAGAGGTCACCTCAAACGCGATTCTGAACAGGGGCAAATCCATCGATCGATTCTCGCTCCTCTTCTTATCGCTCTTTCTCCATCCACACACACTATTTCGATTCTCTCTTTTACCATTCTCTATTTCATTCCATCCTCTCTCTCATTCCATTCTCATCTTCGCCAAAGCGATGATTAGCCAATGCAACCCCTCCTCTGCTCATTCTATCTATTCCATGCTGTGTGTGAGAGTACACTCGATTCAGTGCCACTCTCCATTCCCCCATCCCAACTCACTCCCTATACCCACCCTTTCATTCTCTCCATTGAATGAGTATGGGATATGAAATGATTTGGTGATGAAACGAGAGAAAAGTGTGAGGATGAAGAAATCGATTTTGGGATGGGGGAAAGAGACTCGATTCCATGACTCTCGATTTCAGACTATGCTTTATTCTACCTGTTCTCTGTGTGGTTTGATTGCCTATACGTATGAAAGGCTAGGGGTACCTTCAAATCGTGGAGGAGTTGGCGATGCAGAATTGCATTAGCAGGAGAACTCTTCTACTGCATTCTGTGATGCTATACGGCTGGGAGGAGTTCAAATCTCCTTTCCGATGGAGTTGGATGGGCATCGCGATGATCTTTGTTCGTATGTGAAGAATTCTATTTGGAACGGGAAATGGGCAGAAAACATAGTTTCCGTACTGCATTTGTCTACTCAGTTCTCCTTCTTCTATTGAAATGGGTAATTCTAAGACTACTATGATGAAAAGAGCAATTATGTGATTCGGCTAATGCAAGCAGCTGAAGTGGCAATTGATGATGTCTGCTGATCCGTGTTGTATGGAGACATTCGATGTGAACAGGGTCGCTAGCTGTCCTACTACATGCATGGTTGCTTGAAAACAAACACACTCCTTCATACTATCAGCATTGCCGAAGCTGAGCTGCTTCACGGTTCAGAGTTGCCGTTTCTGCCCCCTATCGCTCTTGCTCTGCCTCTCGCACCTCCTCTTCCAATGCGGTTGTTTTCCACAAGCAAATCCCTCAACAACTGCATTCGAATGGGGTTGGTGTTCTGCAAATACCGTGCCAGCTCCACGGCAGCCAGGGTCACCTTCTCTCGTTCATCATCCTCTATCTGTTCCTTCTTCGTACCCTCCCACTTCTGCAAGGACACCACAAGCTTATGCTTATGGCTCCTCTTGGCTTGCAGGGAGGGGGCATCCACAACCTCTTTCACAGAGTAGTTGTTCCTAGCTACCTCCAGAGTTTTCTCTTCATCCTCCGGACGAACGATGCGCTCCCCACTGCCGCATCCCCAGCGCCTTCAGGATGTACTCCGTAATCTTATCCTCATCCACTAGGTTCAGCCTCTCCCGGAGGTTTCTCATCATCACCTCCCTCTGCTCGCGGAACGTCCAGCACTCCAGGATGTAGTGGCGAAGGGTCTCTCCACCGCGTCTCATACAGCAGGGGCAGTGACGCAGGAGACCTCCGTTCTTCTTCAGCCTCGATGCTGGCTCCCACGCGCCCACTCGGATGCGCATCATCACTTGGAACCCCCTCCCAAGCTCCTGATGCTCGTACCACGCATCCATGTAGCAGTGGTTCCTCACGCAGCCCTGGAAGATGTACTCCTTCAGGCTGAGGGTCTTGTCCTCACTCAGCATCTTCAGCCAGGTGTACACCGCCATGTCGAGGACGCGCTCGTCGTTGTAGTACTTCCAGACGAACTCCCGCTCCTGATTCTTGGAACGGTTGTTCAGACGCGCGTGCTCCCTCGCTTCCAGGTCCCGGTCAACCGCCTCATCCCCCAGATCGAACTCCTTCATCATGGTAACGAAGGAACCACTGACCCTCTCCGTGGTTTTGATGAAGGTCTGCTGGGTGGTGGAGAAGGCCTTTCGCGAGTCGATGAGACTGCGCAGCATGGCGCTGGTGTAGCGACCGCTGATGAACATGTCCATTCTCCGAATGAGGGCCGTCACGTGGATGGGCTCCAGTCCCAGCTCCAGCAGCAGCGTCATCGTGGAGACGCTCTTCTCCGACCAGCCCTGCAGGATCATGCTGAGCGCTCGGTTGACGAGGCGCTGCACGCGAGCATCATCCTCCTTCACTCCGCCCCAGACCTGCACGCCATACAGGAGGACAGGGATCAACTTCACCTTCAGGATGCGGACACGAAGGGAGGCGGGGATGGAGGGGTTCATCAGCAGGTACTGAATCTGGTTGAGGACGGAGGTGGCGGAGAGGATGCGGGCCTCGATCATGCGGGAGCGATTGAGGTCGTTTCGGATCACCACGCCCAGGTACTTGTACTCCTTCACCACGGGAATACGATTTCCCTGCAGCATCCACTCTCTCTCGTTGATCTCCTTCTCCAGAGCGATCCTTTCCTCCTCGCTGATGCGCGCCTTGGAGGAGCGCTCCTTCTTCGACTTCTTCGGAGAGGGGTTCTCCAGCATGGCGTCGATGCGTGGAACCACCATCACACCGCACTTGGCCGGTCCGACGGTCATGCCCCACGTGTTCGCCCACTCTGTCACCTTGTCCATCCATCGCTGCAGCTCCTCCGCATTCCTCCCCACGATGCACAGGTCATCCGCAAAGAGGAAGTGGGGGCAGGCAGGTTCCCAGGGCTCTCTTTCAGTGAACTCGGGTAGGATGTCGTTGATGAAGAGAGAGAAGAGGATGGGGCTGAGGGGGCAGCCCTGCCGCAACCCACGCCCAGAGGAATGGGCTCGGAGGTGTAGCCGTTGGCGTTGACGACAATGGCGGAGTGAGCGTAGAGCTTCTCGATGAAGGCGTAGACCTTCCCGCCGATGCCCATCGTGCGCATCTTGTACAGCAGCGCCTCGTGAGGAACCGAGTCGTAGGCCTTCTTGAAGTCCACGAAGCACACCCACGCGTGCTCTCCCTCGTGGAACCACTTCCGACCCGTTCCGGTCAGGTTGCTCTGGATGCGGTTGATCGTCTCAAGCAGGGCGGACACGTGTCCCGTGCACTGCATTTCGGGACGGAAGCCGGCCTGTGCGGGCGTGAGAAGGTGGTCGGTCTCCACCTCATGGGTGATGCGGTTGGCCACCACGGCACAGGCGATCTTGAGGATGACGTTCATCAGACTGATGCCTCTGTAGTTGTCCACGTCCATCGGATCGCCCTTCTTATGCAGCGAGATGACTTGCGAGGTCATGAAGCTCTCGGGGATGTGGCCGTCGAACAGCTGGTTGATGTGGCAGGTGAGGGTTTTATTGCGGTTGCGCAGCAGTTTCTTGTAGACCTCCACAGGAATGCAGTCATCGCCCGTGCTCTTCCCGTTGCCCATCGCCATCACCACGTTCTCCACCTCATACTCGGTGATCTCACTGTCCCATTCCTCGCTGTCCTTCAGCTTGCTGTTCGGGTTGGGGGTCAGAGGGATCGTCTCCCAGTACTGTCTGTTCTTGCTCCGTCCACTTGCATCGGAGACAACGTTCGTGTAGTGTCTCTTCCACACTCCCACCACCTGTCTCGGCTGGGTGACGATTTGGCCAGTACTAGGGTCCCGAATGATGAGGGGCTTGCGATGGGACCCCGCGATGCGTTGATCGATGTGTCTCCAGAAGACAGCCGGCTTTCGCTTGCTGGTGCGCACCAGTTGTCTCGCGAAGGAGAAGCGATGGTTGTGGGTGACTCTTCGCAGCAGCTGGCGACACTTCTTCAGCACCGTCTGGTCCCTCTCCGTCTTCTCCCCTCCCTGTCTTCGCTGTTGCAGGATGGTGCGTCGTTTTGCGAGAAGGGTTGCCTCACGGTGGTTGAAGACGCGCATCTTGCGCTTGAACAGCTCGCGCTTCTTCAGGAGGAAGCCCTCCTCCGTGATGGCGTCCAGCAGGTCTTCAGTGAACTGCTCGACGGAGGTGTTGGCGCAGGTGGAGGGATGGAAGCGAGGATCATCGGTAACTGCAGAGAAGTCCTCCAGCACCTTCTCGCGGTTGACGCGGGGTCGTTCTGGAGCAGGCTCGCTCTCCTTCTTCAGCCAGAGCGACGCGCAGACGAAGAAGTGGTCCGACAGGGTTTCATTCCGGCCCATGTGAACGATGGCCTGCTCGTAGTGCACGCCCTTCTCGGGAACGAGGACGTAGTCCAGGGTGGAGCCCTTGCTCTGACTGCTCCCCTTGTGCGTGATGGCGTCTCCCTTGTGGGGCACCCACAGGAGATTGACCTTCCGCTGATGGAACCAGGTCGTGACATTGGTGGGAGGCTGGTTGAAGTCTCCCATGAGGACGACAGGCGCCTGATTGCTGCGCTTGCTGAGCTTGTTGAGCTTGGTGAGGATGCCGTTCTTGACTCGTAGCGCCATGAGGTTGTCGCAGCAGGGGACATAGACACAGACGAAGATGACGGAGGTGGTCTTGTTGCTGACGAGCACCCAGAGGTCGTTGTAGGTGGAGTATGGGAGCACCTCCCAGAGCAGGGGCTTTCTTGATGAGCATGGCGATGCCGAGCATTCCCCGCTCCATCTGTGGAGGGCACATCTTCACGACGCTGTACTCCGAGTCGAGGAAGGGGTCGGGCTCAGGGAAGGCGCGTGTTTCCTGGAGCGCGCAGACGTCGATGTTGTTGTCGAGGCAGAGCTTCCGGACGCTCTCCGCCTTCTGCGCGATGGAGTTGACGTTGAGGGTGGCCACTCTCCACTTGACCTTCTCCTTCTTGCGCGCAGTGTGCATGCCCGTGTTCACGCCCCAGGAATCGTTCGCGATGACAACTTGGACGGGTTGTCTCCACTGGGTGGTTGTTGGGTGTTGCCTTCTTGCTGGTGAGGGTTGTGGAGTAGCGGGTTGTTGTGGAGTAGGATGAGTAGGAGTAGCAGGAGTTGCGGGAGTTGCACCCCTCCTTCTCTTTGGCATCGGACTGGTATTCCGTCCCTTCCCAGCTTGGCGTCCACGTTGTCTGGTCGGGCGGGTACTTGCAGCAGGAACAGGAACAGCAGCAACAGCAGGAACAGGAGTCGCAACAGCAGGAGCAACAGCGACAGGGAAAAGAGCTCGCGCAGACTCGTCACGAAGCCGTCTTCCGTCACACCAGGACCCTGAATGGTGTAGACGGGGTTCCTTCTATGCTTCTGAAGGAGCTCGACCTTCGCTGCTCTGGCCGTCGTCGGAGGAGACGCTCTCCTGACAATCGCATACACCTCGCGGATGGGCCCACAGAATCCATACACACGAAGATGCTTTCCACCTCGCTCATGACTCTTCCCTCCTTGGCGACCTGCCTTTCCACGCACAGGCACCTTGGATTTGGGTTTCTCCAATTCCTTTTCACGGCGTCTAGGAATCGGACGAGTTTGTTCTTCACGAAGTGCAGAATGTGGATGGAGTGCATCTTCGTGGTACACGGAGGGAGGACGCTTCCTAGGCACAGTTTGCGGCGGGGCGAGTGAATCGAGGCAATTCTCTTGCTGATCCCTCTCCGGTTGCACGTCTTGAAAGGATAGGAGCATACTGCTTATATGCGTCCTATCTTTTACTGACATAATTATATCCTGAGGAAATCGAGAGCGATTGCTCGATTGGGATGGTATTGGGAGTATTTGTTTGTTGGTTCAAGAGTATTCTGTAGGTGTTGGAATGGAAGGATTTGAGGGTGTGACGAGTGATCGCGAAGCGTGGCTTTCGGAGGCTGGATATGCGAATGGATTCTTGTTTGAAGTGTTCTATTGTGCTGATTTGTCTGTGCTATTTCCCATTCCGGGGTGCATGTGTGGAGCTGTTGGTCTCTGAAGAAGAATCGGGACGGTTGATTGCGAATTGGACCGAATTGAATGTGATTAAACCCAAACTGGATTCCTTCCCAGCTGGAGGAGGTCAAGTGAGAGGAAGTATTGTTGAAGCGAAGATAGACGATTCGATTGCATTGGAAGCCAGAGATGTTCGTGTTGGAGTTCTGCGCCAGTGATCTGTTGTGAGAATGCGTTCCTGTATTACCACAGTGTTGTATTTGGCGAGTTGAGTTCATAAATGAGGGGAGGAAGTGTGGCGAGTCTAGATCCCCAGCCAGCTTGAAAGAGGCGAGTATTGAATGGTTTGGTGTTGGATGGACTGGATGGAAGAGAATGGAGTATTGAGAAGGGCGTTCGGCGAGATGGGTTGGTTCGTGGTTGCAATGAGAGTTCTGTGTTGATGACTGGTGCGTTCTTGTGTCGGTGATGGACAGGATGGTGGTAATTCAACAGCGTGTTGTCATCGAGTCCTATCCTTTGACAGCGCGTGCATCCTGATATCTGTGCGATGCCTGCTATGCGGAATTGAACGAATTGTGGTTGGTATGGGGTTCATTCATCCTTCGGCTCCACAACGACTTCTACCGCTCTCATTCCACTTTCATTGGTTTCCTTTCCTTATCCATTCTTTGTTTCTCACACAATCACACTCACCCCTTCATCACACGATCTACGTCAATTCCATCACTAACACACTCTATCACTCACACAAACTCATTGGGCCACATTCCAGCGAAAACGGAGAGGTCACCCCAAACGCGATTCTGAACAGGGGGCAAATCGATCGATCGATTCTCGCTCCTCTTCTTATCGCTCTTTCTCCAACCACATACACTATCTCGATCTCTCCTTTTACCAGTCTCTATTTCATTTCATCCTCTCTCTCATTCTATTCTCATCTTCGCCAAAGCGATGATTAGCCAATGCAACCCCTCCTCTGCTCATTCTATCTATTCCATGCTGTGTGTGAGAGTACACTCGATTCAGTACCACTCTTCACTCCTCCATTCCAACTCACTCCCTATACCCACCCTTTCATTCTCTCCATGGAATGGGTGTGGGATATGGAATGATTTGGTGATGAAACGAGAGAAATCTGTGAGGATGAAGAAATCGTTTTTGGGATGGGGGAAAGAGACTCTCGTTTTCACTCGTCTATTCCGAGTTGTGTCCAATGTTGCTGATTTTGAAGTGGTGGAATGGTGTATGTGTGAGAAGAGGTTGTGCGTATTTTGAGGATGGTTGGGTGTGAATGCAGGGTTATGTCTGTGCTGGTCGATTGTGTGATGGTGGTTATGAATGTTCATGTGAAGGGAGTTGCTTAGGCTATTCCCGAGGGCAAGAATGGGTGTTGGTGTTGATCTTCTCTGTTGTGTGACAATCGATATCGTGTTGAATACAGGACTGTCCTGCTTGCTGCACCGCGTGTTCTATGGGCTATTTGAAGGGTGTGTTGTGGAAGGGATACGGGTATGTCTCTGCTGCTGTTCTGAGTTGAAGGAAGGGTTGATCCTGTGCATCCTGTGCGATTGTTATGAGAAGGAGGAGTGATTGCCGATTTCCACTGGGATGGGTGGAGTGGATGATGAATCCAGAGTGCTGTTCGCTATGCTCTCTCCATCCATGCTGCTGTATCCTCTCCTCCGTGCGAGATTGGTGTCCATGAGTGACTCCTGGGTGTCGCTCTCTTCCATCTCATGAGTGCGTGTCATGCCGTGCTGATTGCTTCGTGTGTTGTTATGCGGAGAGGGTGTGTTGTTTGGAGACGAGATGGAGAGTGTATCGGTTCGTCAGCTGTTATCTGCAGAATGTGCGTGCTGTGAAGACGACGTGCGTATGCCATGAAGACGAGATGGAGAGTGCATCTGCTCATCAACTGCTCTCTAGAGTGTGTATGTACTGTGAAAACAACGTGAAGAGTGCATATGCTATGAAAACGAGATGGAAAGCAATCCTCATGGAATGTCGACGAGGAGGGGTCGCATAGCGCTCAAAGCGTGTTGTACGGGCGTCTTTGCTGTCCCCCATGATGATGGTGTGAAAAGCCCAGAATGGTCAGAATCGCGAAATGGCACATGTACATTCATGGAAACGCGTTTTGGACACTTTGGCCCATTCGATTCTATATTCCTTCTTGTATCGATTGGGAGTGGGAGAGTGTCCAATGCCTCCTCCTGACCGTGATCGTGATGGGAGTGTTTTGGGAAGGGATGGTATTGGGGATGGACTTGGAGGACTGAGACGATGCCAGTGCATTGTGTTATGTGCTGGAATTCGTTGATGACTGGAATGAGCAAGTGTTGCATATGAAGGGTGGAATGGATGTGGAGGGGATGGAGGATGTGAATGAGCATAGAATTGGGTTGTTTGTTGAAAACGAGACTGAGCCTATGGCGGTTGAAAGTGTGTTGATGGAGAGCAGAGGATGGGAGAAGAAGAGTGGAGGAGTGGTGTGTGGATTGGAGTGATTGTGAATGGAGAGAAGAAGGAGGGGTAAGAGGCCGTGTATGGAATGGTTGGAGTGTGTCCAGCATGTGGTTCGAAAATGGGTTGTTGATGAAAAATGAGTTTGGCATAGGGGGAAAAGTGTTGAAGGCCTTCATAAGGGTATTTGAAAAGGATGGCTAGTAGGTGCATTGGATTGTTTGGATAGTGAATAGATGGATGGCGGTTAGGAGAGGGACTGGCTGGAGGTGAAGAGCGATGGAGAGACTGCGTTTGTGTATGTGAAGCGGAGTGTTGAATGGATGAAGAGAAGGTGATGTGAATTGGATGGAATGTAGAGAAGGGGTGTAGAGTTGGTATTTGGGAGTAGGTGTGTTTGTGTGAGTGGATTTGTAGAGTGGATGAGAAGAGGATGGGTGATGGAATGGAGGAGTGGCTGGATTGAAGAGTGGATTGTTGCGGTTCGAGAAGGGTATGGAGGGCAGGAGTATGCGGGACGGATTGTAGATTGGTAATGAAGTGCATGGGGAGAAGATTGAAATTGGCGATAGTTTGTCTCCATGCCTATGGTGATGAGAGAACGCGATCTGGGATGTGGGTTTGTATGGAGAGGGAATGAGATGGTAGAGGGTTTGGGATGGATGCGAGTGGAATAGGGTGCGTGTGGAGTGCATTCCGAGTGAGGGTTGTTGCAGAATGGATTCGAGAGGATGGTTGTGAATGCGTGATGGGATGGCAGGTGGTTTAGAGGATGAAGGTGCGTGCTTGCTGGTTGAAGGAGGATGGTTGCTGCATTGGAGGTTTGTGCTTTCTGAATGAAGACGGACGGCTGTGTGGAAGGGTATTGGGAAGTGAAGAGAGGGAGTGATGCGCGATTGCGAGTGACTGGCGTTGATTGGTTGTAGATGTGAATAGTTTATGAAGAGAGTGTTTGTTATAGAGAGGGTGTAAGAGTTGGGTTAGGCTGATGGACAGAAAAGAGTTGGATGGAAGGAGAAGAAACGGAATCGGAATGGGTTGGATAGGAGCATTGCGATTATTGTGTAGAAGAGGAGCTAGAGGCGTTGGTTGGTGGAAGTGTTGCTAGTCCTGTTTGGTGTTGAGGATTAACAATTGTGGAGGAAGGATGTTGAACGCGCATAATGGAATTGAAGAAACGTGCTAGGGCGTGGAATCCGCTGCAGTCCCTGTCTATCCCGTGGTTGAATGTTTCATTGGTTGAGGATATTGATGATTAGAATAGTGGTTATGGGCAGATGCGTTTGTGGACTCGAGGTTGTTGGAATCGCGTGTTATTCGTTTCCTGGTGTTTTATGGACGGAGAATGCATGTGTTGGGGACTGCTATTGGGATTCGCGTGAGATGGAGTATGCGCGTTCTGCGATGGGTAAAGCAGAGTCTGTGTTCCTTGTTGGTGTTGATTGTCGGTTGGGAAGATGGAGAGGGAGAGGGTGCTGAGTTGTTGGAAGGGATCTGTTGGTGTTATGCGAATCACGTGTGCCATATCGCTGTGAAGGTGTGCCGTGTCGCTGGTCATCCTGTGGAGGTGTGCCGTGTCGCTGGTCATCGTGCTGAGATGCGCCGTGTCGCTGGTCATCGTGCTGAGATGCGCCGTGTCGCTGGTCATCGTGCTGAGATGCGCCGTGTCGCTGGTCATCCTGTGGAGGTGCGCCGTGTCGCTGTGGAGATGCACCATCTCGCTGCTCATCTTGTGGAGTCGCGCCACTCTCTGGCCGTGCTGCCGAGGTGTGCCGTCTCACTGACCGTGCTATGGAGGTGCGCCGTCCCACTGACCGTGCTATGGAGGTGTGCCGTCTCTCTGGCCGTGCTGCCGAGGTGTGCCGTCTCACTGACCGTGCTATGGAGGTGCGCCGTCTCTCTGGCCGTGCTGCCGAGGTGCGCCGTCTCACTGACCGTGCTATGGAGGTGCGCCGTCCCACTGACCGTGCTGCCGAGGTGCGCCGTCTCACTGACCGTGCTATGGAGGTGCGCCGTCTCTCTGCTGAGATGCGTCATCTCGCTGAACATCTCGCTGACTTCGCTGTTAAACAGGGTTCATCATGTCTATATTCCCTCGGTACTGCGTCCATGTATTGCTTCTTCCTGTTTGCTTTCACACGCCAATTGGAATCGCCGTTCACGTGTCATCAAATCGTCTCGAATGGATCCCTTCAAGCAACTAGGGTGCAGAGCAGTGCAGCAGCAACACCAAATGGAAGAGTGCGGATTGGAGAGGATGAGGGGAGTCCCAGAACGCAAAGCCTACACGCAATCTCTGCAGTGAATCAACACCTCTTTCCCGCCATTCAATTGCCTTGCTTCCCCTCTTGGTCTCGCGGCTTCTGTAAGGTAACTCGTCTCCTTTGTGATTCATGAGTAGAGGAACTGGATTTGTAGGGTTTGTGAAGACATCGCGATTGCGGCATCCCGAGGTGTAATGCTTCCGGTTGGTGATGTGCTGAGGTATTACAGATAGAATCCCCTGTGTTTTGGGTTCCTCTCCTACACCGTTGATATGTACCTGGGTGCTGTTCATTGGCTGCTGTCTTGGTTGGTTTTGGTTGTTAGGGGTAACGCATAGAACAGAGCGCTATTCAGATTGCTGTTTAGAGTTATAGGGTTAAGCGCATTGCCCGCCTTGCTCCGGTGGTTTGTTCCTGGGTTTGATTGGGATGGGCACTATGTGCTTGTGTTTATGGAGTGTTGTGCATATACCTGTTGCTGATGGTTGGGAATGCCGTCTGTTCGGGTCATGGTCACTCGTCTGCTCGTCCGTCTACTCGTGCATCGCTCATCCGTTACTGGTCTGCCGCTCGTCCGCCTCCTCGTGCATCGCTCGTGCGTCTGCTCGTCCGTCTGCTCGTCCGCCTGCTCGTGCATCGCTGGCCTGCCGTTCGTTTGCCGCTGCTCTGCTCGAGTCATGGGCGTTCGTCCGTCTGATCATCCGTTACTCGTCCGTCTGTTCGTGCATCGTTCATCTGTTACTGACCTGTCCGCTCGTCCATATCTGCTCGTGCATTGGTTGTGCATCGCTCGTATGCCTGTTCCTCTGCCGCTCGTCTGTCTGCTCGTCGCTGCCCCGTCGTTGGTCTGCCGTTGATCTGTCACGCGTGCATTGCTCGTTTGTCTACTCGTCTTTCTGCTGGTCTGCCGCTTTCCTGTCGTTGGTATATCGCTGCTCTGTCTGCTGGGGTCGTGGTCGCTGCTCTGTCTGCTGGGGTCGTGGTCGCTGCTCTGTCTGCTGCTCTGCCGTTGGTCCTCCCGCTCCTCTGTCTGTTCGTCCGTCGCTGGTCTCTCACTGGTCCGTCGCTGGTCTGTCTGTTCGTCAGTCTCTGCTCTGTCACTTATCCGTCGCTGTCCCGTCTCCTCGGGCCGTGGTCGCTGCTCTGTCTGCTGCTCTGCCGTTGGTCCTCCCGCCCTCTGTCTGTTCGTCCGTCGCTGGTCTCTCACTGGTCCGTCGCTGGTCTGTCTGTTCGTCAGTCTCTGCTCTGTCACTTATCCGTCGCTGTCCCGTCTCCTCGGGCCGTGGTCGCTGACCTGTCTGCTCGTCTCTTACTTGTCGCTGCTCTGCCGCTGGTCTGTCGCTCGGCTGCTCCACTCGGCTGTTCCACTGCTTGACTCGGCTGCTCCACTGCTCCACTGCTCCACTCGACTCGCCCTGCATTCCTATTCTGTTGGTTGAGTTTGGCCGCCACGCTGTTCACACACACTCTGTCCCACGCGTGGTGTCCCGTCACTCTGTTATCACTCACTCGTTGTTCCACAGTTGTAGTCACCGTCGCTGCTGCCTCGTGTGGTCGAGCGCGTGATTCCATGGGTTCCATTGGTTCCATTGGTTCCATTGGTTCCATTGGTGCTGTTGCGAGGTGCGTCGTTGCTGCCCGTCTACCGCCTTCTGCCATCTCAGTCAGGGTTCAGTGTTGCACAGCAGTAATGCAGTGCAATGCAGTGCAGTGCACACGCGCATTCAACAGATGGGTTCTGTGTCGTAGTCTCGTCCTTCTGGAGTTATTCGAGCGTCGTGGTGGTTCGTAGGGTGGTGATTGGTGCGTCATCCGTGTTTGGTCATGAAGGGTGTGTTTGCATCTGGTTAGAGAATGGAACATGAGGCTTCGCAGACAGTTTCCTTGGTTGTTGTGAAGGAGAGTGTTTGGGAGGCTTTAGGAGTGAAGTGTTGGGATGGGTATGGAGTGTTTGTTTTGAGACGAGTGAATGGAGAAGGGATGGATTGGAGTGTATGATGATGAAGGGAATGAAAAGAGGAGAGTAGAAATGGGTAGGAAAAGGTGTCGGCCGCATAGGATTAGTCTAGATCGCTTTCCACAAGTCCAGAAAAGTAAAAGAGGTGAAAAGAGAGAAGGTGTGGTTGTGAGAGTGGAAAGATGAAGAGTAGATGGCGGGTTGGATGGAGGAATGTAGTGGTG
>JANPWL010000004.1:0-175678 GCA_027406405.1 Blastocystis sp. subtype 1
CCTAACCCTAACCCTAACCTAACCCTAACCCTAACCCTAACCCTAACCCTAACCCTAACCCTAACCCTAACCCTAACCCTAACCCTAACCCTAACCCTAACCCTAACCCTAACCCTAACCCTAACCCTAACCCTAACCCTAACCCTAACCCTAACCCTAACCCTAACCCTAACCCTAACCCTAACCCTAACCCTAACCCTAACCCTAACCCTAACCCTAACCCTAACCCTAACCCTAACCCTAACCCTAACCCTAACCCTAACCCTAACCCTAACCCTAACGGTACTTTCAAAACCTAACCCTAACGCCAAATCACTCCAACCACCCACCACTCGATCCCTCACCTAAGATTCTTCCCAGAATCTTCCCACCAATCAACAATCTTCAAACATTCCACGTTTCCACCTTTTCGACCAATCAAATTTCTCGGAAGTTCGACCCGTTTCCACGGTTTCCACGTTTCCACTTCTCCTTACAGAAGCACCCTACACACTCACAAACCACACTATCCCCCTATTTTCACGCGCCGATTTCATTTCCACCATCCGTTTCACTCCATCTCCACTCCTTACCCCTCATTTCACACTTCATTCACTCCACTCTTCTACTACACACCCACATCACTACCATCTCACTTCAACCACTACTACATCCATAACCACTTCTCACTACCCTACTACTCTTACTCTTCAACCAAGTATCCAACAAACACTCACTACTAGTTATTATACTACCCAACCACTCATCCCATTCACTCGTCTCAAAACAAACACTCCATACCCATTCCAACTTTTAACACCTTGAACACGAAGCCTCACAAACAACCAAGGAAACTGTCTGCGAAGCCTCAAGTTCCATTCTCTAACCACGTGCTAACACCCTTCATGACGAAACACGGGTGACACAGCAATCACCACCCTAACACCACTACGACGCTCGAAGGACTACAACCCTAGAACAACGAGTGAGTGATAACAGAGTGACGGGACACCACGCGTGGAACAGAGTGTGTGTGAACAGCGTGGCGGCCAAACGCAACCAACAGATAGAATAGGAATGCGCGCAGGGCGAGTCGAATGGAACAGTGCCTCGCGGAGTGTAGAACCGAACAGCCGTGCCTCGCGGAGTGTAGAACCGAACAGCCGTGCCTCGCGGAGTGTAGAACCGAACAGCCGTGCCTCGCGGAGTGTAGAACTGAACAGCCGAACCGAAGCGAACACAGTGCCCAGTGGAGCCGAGTGGACTAGCGACAAGACAGCGATAGGACAGCGACGACTCGAGCAGAAAGACGAGCGACGGATCAACGACCCTAACTAACGACGGACTGGTGCCAGACAAGCGCCGGACGAACAGACAGAGCAGGGATGGACGATCAGATGGACGAGAGGCGAACAGAGCAGCAGGACTAGCGACCATGACCCGAGGAGACAGACGAGCGATGCACGACCCGAGCAGACAGACCAGCAGAAAGACGAGCACCCATAACCCGAGCAGACCAACGACAGACCAACGAACAACGAGCAGACGGACCAGCAATGGACGAACAGACAGTGACCACGACCCTAACAGACAGACCCGTCAGAGACGAGTGACGGACCAGCGACAAACAAACCCGACTCGAACAGACGCACGACCAGACAGATGAGCAGATGGATGAGCGACGGACCAGTGACCATGAACAGCTATAGGACAACGACAGGTCAGTGACACACCAACTACACACCAACGACACACCAACGACACACCAACGACACACCAACGACACACCAACGACGAGTCGAGCAGACGCACGAGCGATGTGCGAGTGACAGATCGACGACCATGGCCAACGACACACCAACAGCAGACTACCAGAAGGACGAGCAAGCCAGTGACCACGACCCGAACAGACAGACGAGCGACCACGAGTCGAGCAGACGCACGAGTGACATGACCCGAACGGATGGACGAGTGACGAGCGAGCAAACCGACCAGCGGTAAGACCCGTGACCACGACTCCAGTAGACGGGCCAATGAGAGACGAGCAGATGGACGAGCGACGAAACAGCGACCATGACTCGAGCAGAAGGACGAGCAGACGAGTGACGAGAAGACGGACTAGCGACAGACCAGCGACAGACCAGCGGAGAGGAATAGGCGACCAGCGATGCACGACCAGACGGATGATCAGACCATCAGACGGACGAGCAATGCACGACCAGACGGATGATCAGACCATCAGACGGACGAGCAATGCACGACCCGAACAGATGGACCAGCGACGAACCAACGACACCCTAACCCATGACTCAACCAGACCAGCGACGGACGAGCAGACGGACGAGCAGACAGACAAGCAGACAGAGCAACGGCGGACCGGCAGTAGAGACGACCAATGGCAGAGCAACAGGCAAACGAGCGGCAGGAAAGACGAGGAGACAGACAAGCGGTGCATGAGTAGCAGATCGACGACCATGGTCAATGACGCACGAACAGCAGACCAGCCACGGATGAGCAAGCCAGCGACCATGACTCCAGTAGACAGAGCAGCGACAGAGCAGCGACGGGCCAACGGCTACAACCGGAGCGGACAGACGAGTGACAGACCAGTGATAGACGAGTGACAGACGAGTGACAGACCAGTGATAGACGAGTGACAGACGAGTGACAGACGAGTGATAGACGAGTGACAGACGAGTGACAGACCACCAACGGACGAGCAATGCACGAACGATGCACGAACAGATGGACGAACGACAGGTCAGTGACACACCAACGACACACCAACGACACACCAACGACGGACGAGCAAGCCAGTGACCACGATCCGAACAGACAGACGAGCGACCCTGATCCGAACAGATGGACGAGCGACGAAGCGGCCACCATGATTCGAGGAGAAGGACGAGCAGATGAGTGACCATGAGTCCAGTAGACAGAGCAGCGATAGAGTAGCGACGGACCGACGACCACGACTTGAGCAGACGCACGAGCAATGCACGAGTGACAGATCGACGACCCTACCTTAACGCACGAGCGGCAGACCAGCAACGCACGAGAAAGCCAGTGACGAGTCAAGTATACAGACGAGCGACCACGACTCGAACAGACGCACGAGTGACATGACCCTTACCCATGGACCAGTGACGAGTCGAGCAGACCGACCACCGGTAGGACCCGTGACCACGACTCGAATAGACAGACCCGTGAGAGACGAGTAGACGGACGAGCGATGCGTGATCAGATGGACGAGTGACGAACGAGCGGACAAACCAGGGACGGGCCAGTTACGACTCCAGTAGACGGAGCAGCGACGGGCAGCAGATGGACGAGCGACGAGCCAGCGACCATGGCTCGAGCAGACAGACTGGTGAACGAACAGCAGACAGGAAAGCAACGGACGAGCAGACAGGCCAGTGATGGACAAGCAGGCGGAGCAACGGGAGAGCAACGCGCGACGAACGAGCAGACGCACGAGCGACCATGACCAACCACGGGTAAGTGACAGACGAGCAGCAGACCAACCACGGGGCAGCGACCCTGACCCGAGCAGACCGACCAGTGACGAGCGATGGACGAGGAGACGGACCAGTAATGGACCAACGACAGACCAGCGACGGACCAGCGACGAGCGATGGACGAGGAGACGGACGAGGAGACGGGAGGAGACGGGGAGGGAGACGGACGAGGAGACAGACCAGCGACCACGAACAGGTACAGGACAGTGACAGCCAGTGATGGACAAGCAGGCAGACCAACAATGTGTCAGCAACGGACGAGCAGCGACGGGCCAGCAGACAGACAAGCAGACAGGAAAGCGACGGACGAGCAGCGACGGGCCAGCAGACAGACAAGCGACGGGCCAGCAGACAGACAAGCGACGGGCCAGCAGACAGACAAGCGACGGGCCAGCAGACAGACAAGCGACGGGCCAGTAGACGGAGCAGCGACGGGCCAGTGATGGACAAGCAGACGGAGCAACGGGCAGACGAGTAACGATGGACGATCAGATGGACGAGGGGGCAAACGAGCGGCAGACAACCGACGGATCAGTGACCATGGCTCGAGCAGACAAGTCAGTGACAGCAGTGACAGACCAGCAGAAAGAGGAACAGGCAGAGCAGTGGCGCACGAGTGGCGCACGATCAGCGACCATGACCAACGGCTATGACCCGAGCAGAGCAGCGATGAACCAGCGACAGACCAGTGACAGAGCAGTGATGAACCAGCGACAGACCAGTGACAGAGCAGCGATGAACCAGCGACAGACCAGTGACAGCGATGAACCAGCGACAGACCAGTGACAGCGACCATGACTCGAGCAGAGTAGCGACAGAACAACGACAGAGCACTGACGGACCAGCGACACATCAGCGACGCATCAGCTACCCCGACCCGAGCAGAAAGACCAGCGACAGACGAGATGGACGAGCGACCCCTAACCCGAGCAGACAGACCAGCGGTAGACCAGCGACAGGACAGCGATAGGACAGCGACAGGACAGCGACAGGACAGCGACAGGACAGCGACAGGACAGCGACAGGACAGCAACACCGACTCGAGCAGACCAACAATGGACCAGCGACAGACGAGCAGAGCAACGATGGACCAGTGACAGGAAAGCAACGGACGAGCAGACAGGCAAGGAGCAAACACCGCCACATCAGGCAACTTCATTCCCGAAGCCTCCTCTCCACGCATCACCGACATCACGCAAGCACCACACAGTCAGCGCCATCTCGTATCCACGCAATGAGCAACCAGTACACCTTCGCACAATAACCTTCTTGAACAATCATCTTCACTCGTCATCGACATCAACAATCTGCACGCAATCGACACTCAGCCATCTCGGTCTCGTACTCATGCAATGAGCATAGGATACCACCTCATGCAATTTTACTTTTGAAGCCTCTTCTCTACGCATCATCGACATCACGCAAGCACCACTCAATCATTTCGATCTCGTACTCATGCAAGGAGCAACCATTAAACCTTCACACGATAACCTTCTTGTAACCTCTTCTCCATGCATCATCGACATCGGCGCAAGCACCACACGTATGCACTGCGCAGCCATACTCTCCACTCTGCAACCCTTCACAATCATCACCAATAGCCTCCTTCTCTCTGCGCATGCAGAACTGGGGAAACCACGATGGAAGGGTTGCCCCGGGAAGAGTATGGAGGGAATGAGCGATGAATCAAATTTGTAGCATTCTGGAATTCGAAGGAGTGCGATTCCGTGCTGATCGGACGGCATCGCAACGACACTCTCGGGAATCAGTCGGCAAGAGGTTCCTGAACCATGTGAAATGGACAACGTGCAGAGGACATGGAATGGTGGTGCGAGGTAGACAGGAAGACGAAAACAATACATCCAGGGTCTAACCGTGAACGAAATGGAGGAATGCAATTACGTCATAATGGCTCATCGCGTTAGATATGCGAAGTGCATCCCCATGACAGCGATGCGAGTACCCGTTAGAGTCTAGACCGCGTGACGCGTCGAATCAATCCTCGTAATGGGAGGAATCCAAATCGAAAAATTGCAATCTTCGATCTTGCGTGAAAGTGTGCATTTTGTCTGGATGAAAATCGCTTCGATTTGTTGCAGGCTTCGGATTCTCTTCTGTTCGTAGATTTGCTATATTTCGAGAGCGTAAATGTGAAGAATGCAACTCACCTTCATTTCATTGTGCGAATCTTGAGTTAGGAAACAAACAGGCAACATCCCGTCTTTGAGAACGAATGGAAGGCGTATTCGGGTGAAGAGCAGATTGTTGACTTGCTTTCTTCGGAGTCTGCACGACGGAAGAACAAGTCCGCGACGTGACGGTGGAGCAAGACGGATCCTATGGATCCTATGGATCAGGCAACGGCCTTCCCTTCTACATGAAGCCGGTGAACCGCTGGTGGGACGGCTACCGCGGACAGCCCGTGGTCATCCTCGATGACCCCAGTGTGCGCCGGTTCCGCGAGCTGGAACAGGAGATCAAGGTCTGGAGCGACAGGTACCCCTTCATCGCTGAGCTGAAGGGCCACAGCATCCGAGCAACCCCGAATGGCTCGCGATTGCCTCCAACTACCCGCTGGAGGAACTCACGAACGCTGCCCGCAACCCCACGTTCTACCAGGCGCTCTTCCGACGCACTGACAACGGCCGAAGACTCTTCCACTTCGCCGCCGACTTCTACAAGCCGGACACGGTGCCTGTCGACGCGGAGACGAGACAGCTCTACCATCGTCGCCTCGAGAGGCTTGTCGAGATTGTTGTCAACAGCAATTACTCTGTTTGTTTCACAAGCGTGATTCACACGGAGGAGGAAGACTTGCACTCCCACAAATTGCATAGAGATGGAGCACCTATAGATGATGGAATAGACGCGAGTATACACGGATTCGACGCGATCACCGCGATCAGCAGCATTCGCGCACTTCTGTTGCCACTTCAATCTTGCCATTATGTACAACCGATAGACAAGAGTGCAATGCATTGCAACGCCAACAAAGGCCGTACAATCTCCAACCCCAATCTCCCTTGAATTCGCAAGGAGCACAGGTCGGTATACGTGAATTCACACTCGATGGCCTTCTGATTCGCTCATTCGGCTCATCAGCGATGCTATGCCTTCGCTATTGCACTTCCACACTCTATTTTTCATACACAACAATATTCCATTCACAGATTCGCAGAATCATGTGACAGTAACAATCTCCACTCCACTTCACTCTAACCCACTTTCAACTACATAGATGCGTATTATAATCTACGCACTCATCAATACCACTCACATTCACATTTCCATTCCGCATCGCCAACATGCCGCTTCATCGCTACATCTCTCCATCCACATTGCCATCTATTCATTATAGCTACACTCCAACCTTTCACTTTCATTCACTTCTCTCTTCTATTCTCTTTTTGGGCTAAGGGGCTAAGGGGCTATGGGGCTGAAAGAGATATAGATTATACTCACCGTCTGACTTATAACCGGCTCCTCTCCACTCTCATCCTCCTTTTCGCTCCACTCCACTTCGATTCCCTTTTGATACTCGATAGCTATCCCACTGACACTCTCTATCCAACCTAGCGTGAGCATAAGTCTCCATTCCCTTTGTGCAACAAACAACCCTTCCTTACATGCCAACACCTCTTCCCCTTCCTCCAACGGGCAGTCTTTCTCTCATTGCCACCACTGCTCTCCATGCTGCAGGCCTTCACCACTCCGTCTCCTGCAACACCAAGCACCACTAGAAGAACATCGGTGCCTTCCGATGGTTCCGCACTCTCCTACCCAGCGATGCAGCAGCGATGCAGCAGCGATGCAGCAGCGATGCAGCAGCGATCATGACTCCAACAGATGGTCCAGCAGAAAGACGAGCGGTGCAGGAGCGATGAGTCGAACGAACAGGCAGACGCGCGATGCACGAGTGACAGAAGAACAGCCAGACCAACAGCAGACGAACAGGCAGACGAACAGGCAGACGCGCGATGCACGAGTGACAGACGAACAGGCAGACGAGCAAGCCACGGACCACGAATCGAACAGACAGACCCGTGAGAGACGAACAATGGACGAGGAGACCAGACAGCTCTACCATCGTCGCCTCGAGAGGCTTGTCGAGATTGTTGTCAACAGCAATTACTCTGTTTGCTTTACAGTCGTGATTCACACGGAGGAGGAAGAATTGCACTCCCACAAATTGCGCACAGATAGAGCACCTATAGATGATGGAATAGACGCGATTCCGCACGGATTGGACGCGATCACCACGATCAGCAGCATTAACCTGGCTCTCCTCCCATTTCAATCTCTCTTTCACGCACAACCGATAGACAAGAGTGCAATGCATTGCAACCCCAACAAAGGCCGTACAATCTCCCACTCCAATGTCCGTTGAATTCGCAATGAGCACGGGTCGGTGATCGCGAATTCACACTCGGCACCATTCGGATCCGCTCATTGCGGCTCATCAGCGATGCTATGCCTTCACTATTGCACTTCCACACTCTATTTTTCATACACAACATGATTCCATTCACAGATTCGCAGAATCGTGTCATGGTAGCAATCTCCACTCTACTCCACTCTATTCCACTTTCAAGTACATAGATGTGTATTATAATCTGCACACTCATCAATACCACTCACATTCACATTTCCATTCCGAATCGCCAACAGCGCGCTTCACCACTACATCATTTCATCCAACTCGCCATCTACTCTTCATCCTTCCACTCTCACAACCACACCTTCTCTCTTTTCTCATCCTTTTACTCTTCTGGACTAACGGAATGAGATCTAGGTTCAATCTATGCGGCCGACACTATTCCTACTCTCCTCTTTTCGTTCCCTTCTAGTACAACCATACCCTTCATCATCACATACTCCATTCACCTGTCTCAAAACAAACACTCCACACTCATTTCAAACCAAAGCCTCCCAAACACTCTCCTTCGCAAAAACCAAGGAAACAGTCTGCGAAGCCTCAACATCTATTCTCTGTGCATGCGCATACACCCTTCATGACGAAAGACGCGTGACGCAGCAATCACCACGCTACGAACCACTACGATGCTCGAAGGACTCCAGAAGGACGAGACTACGGCACAGAAACCATCTTTTGAATGCGCGTGTGTGCTGCTGTGCAATGCTGTGCAATGCTGTGCAATGCTGTGCAATGCTGTGCAATGCTGTGCAATGCTGTGCAATGCTGTGCAATGCACTGCATTAAGACGCTGAACAGCCAGGAACGAGCAATCGGTGGGAACAGTGACTGAGGTGGCAGAAGGCGGTAGACGGGCAGCAACGACGCACCTCGCAATGGAGTCATGCGCTCGACGACAGGAGGCAGCGGCAGTGACTACAACCGTGGAACAACGAATGAGTGATAACAGAGTGACGGGACACCACGCGTGGAACAGAGTGTGTGTGAACAGCGTGGCGGCCAAACGCAACAGATAGAATAGGAATGCGCGCAGGGCGAGTGGAGTGGAGTAGTAGAGCAGCCGAGTGGAGTGGAGTCGAGCAGCCGAGTGGAGTGGAGTCGAGCAGCCGAGTGGGTGGAGTCGAGCAGCCGAGTGGAGTGGAGTCGAGCAGCCGAGTGGAGTGGAGTCGAGCAGCCGAGTGGAGCAGTAGAGCAGCCGAGTGGAGCAGTAGAGCGGCAGACCAGCGATGCACGACCAGACGGACGATCAGATGCACGAGCGATGCACGACCAGACGGACGATCAGGCAGCGGAGCAACAGAGCAGCGGCAGAGCAGCGACAAGTAAGAGACGAGCAGACAGGTCAGCGACCACGACCCGAGGAGACGGGGCAGCGACGGATAAGTGACAGAGCAGAGACTGACGAGCAGACAAACCAGCGACGGACCAGTGAGAGACCAGTGCCGGACGAACAGACAGAGGAGCGGGAGGACCAACGACAGGAAAGCGGCAGACCAGCAGAAAGACGAGGAGACAGACGAGCGATGCACGCGTGACAGATCAACGGCAGACCAACGACGGGTCAGCGATGAGCAGACAGACGAGCGGCAGAGGAACAGGCAGACGAGCGATGCACAACTGATGCACGAGCAGATATGGACGAACGGACAGGTCAGTAACGGATGAGCGATGCACGATCAGACAGACGAGCGATGCACGAGCAGACAGACGAGCGATGCACGAGCAGACGGACGAGCAGACGGACGAGCGATGCACGATCAGACAGACGATCAGACGGACGATCAGATGCACGAGCGATGTACGATCAGACAGACGAGCGATGCACGAGCAGACGGACGAGCAGACGGACGAGCAGACGGACGAGCAGACGGACGAGCGATGCACGATCAGACAGACGATCAGACGGACGATCAGATGCACGAGCGATGTACGATCAGACGGACGATCAGATGCACGAGCGATGTACGATCAGACAGACGAGCGATGCACGAGCAGACGGACGATCAGACGGACGATCAGACGGACGAGCGATGCACGATCAGACAGACGATCAGATGCACGAGCGCCCATGTCTCGAGCAGAGTAGCGGCAAACGAACGGCAGACGAGCGATGCACGAGCAGACAGACGAGCGATGCACGACCAAACGGACGAGCGATGCACGAGCAGACAGCAGTGCCGAACCATCAGCACCAAACATATGCGCAATCATCCACAAGCACAAGCACATAACGCCCATCCCATTCAGACACATGAACAAACCAGTGGAGCAAGGCAGGCAACGGGCTTAACCGAAACACTCTCCAAACACCAATCCAAATAGCGCTCTGTTCTATGCATAATCCCTGGCAACCAAAACCAACCAAGACAGCATCCCATTAGCAGCACGCAGGTACATTACCAACGGTGTAGGAGAGGAACGCAAAACACGGGGGATTCTATCTGTAATACCTCGGCCCATCACCAACCGGAAGCATTACACCTCGGGATGCCGCAATCGCGATGTCTTCACAAAACCCACAAATCCAGTTCCTCTACTCGTGAATCACAAGGGGGACGAATTACAGTACAGAAGCCGCGAGACCAAGAGGGAAGCAAGGCAATGAATGGCGGGAAAGAGGTATTGGTTCACCGCGGGAATTGCGTGTGGACTTTGCGTTCTGGGACTCCCCCATCCTCTCCAATTTGCACTCTTCCATTTGGTGTTGCTGTTGTACTGCTCTGCAGGCTAGTTGCTTGAAGGGATCCATTCGAGACGATTTGATGACATGTGAGCGGCGATTCCAATTGGCGTGTGAAAGCAAACAGGAAGAAGCAATACATGGACGCAGTACCGAAGGAATATAGACAGGATGAACCCAAATCAACAGCGAAGTCAGCGAGATGTTCAGCGAGACGGCTCATTTCCACAGGATGTTCAGCGAGACGGCGCACCTCCACAGGATGGTCAGCGAGACGGCGTATCTCAACAGGATGGTCAGCGAGACGGCACATCTCAACAGCGAGACGGCGTATCTCAACAGGATGGTCAGCGAGACGGCGCATCTCAACAGCGAGACGGCACACCTCCACAGGATGGTCAGCGAGACGGCGCATCTCAGCAGTGAGACGGCACATCTCAACAGGATGGTCAGCGAGACGGCGCATCTCCACAGCGAGACGGCACACCTCAACAGCGAGACGGCGCATCTCAACAGGATGGTCAGCGAGACGGCACATCTCAACAGCGAGACGGCGTATCTCAACAGGATGGTCAGCGAGACGGCGCATCTCAACAGCGAGACGGCACACCTCCACACGATGGTCAGCAAGACGGCGAATCTCCACAGCGAGACGGCACACCTCAACAGCGAGACGGCGTATCTCAACAGGATGGTCAGCGAGACGGCACATCTCAACAGCGAGACGGCGTATCTCAACAGGATGGTCAGCGAGACGGCGCATCTCAACAGCGAGACGGCGCATCTCAACAGCGAGACGGCACACCTCAACAGCGAGACGGCGCACCTCCACACGATGGTCAGCAAGACGGCGCATCTCAACAGCGAGACGGCACACCTCAACAGCGAGACGGCACACCTCCACACGATGGTCAGCGAGACGGCACACCTCCACACGATGGTCAGCAAGACGGCACATCTCAACAGCGAGACGGCACATCTCAACAGGATGGTCAGCAAGACGGCACATCTCAACACGATGGTCAGCAAGACGGCACATCTCAACAGCGAGACGGCGCACCTCCACAGCAAGACGGCGCACCTCCACAGGATGGTCAGCGAGACGGCGCACCTCCACAGCAAGACGGCGCACCTCCACAGCAAGACGGCGCACCTCCACAGGATGGTCAGCGAGACGGCGCACCTCCACACGATGGTCAGCAAGACGGCACATCTCAACAGCGAGACGGCGCACCTCCACAGGATGGTCAGCGAGACGGCGCATCTCAACAGGATGACCAGAGAGACGGTGCACTTCGGAAGGGAGACGGTACACCTCCACAGCGACACGGAGCACCTCCACAACCACGCAGTCACACGCGATTCGCATCACACCAACAGATCCCTTCCACCAACCCAATACCTTCTCCCTCTCCATCCTCCTAACGGTCATTCAACACCGACAAGGAACACAGGCTCTGCTTTACCCATTGCAAAACGCGCATACTCCATTCCACGGGAATTCGAATAAGAGTCCCCAACACATGCATTCCCCGTTCATAGAACACCAGGAAACGAATAACACGCGATTCCAACAACCTCGAGTCCACATACGCATCTGACCATAGCCAGCATTCTAATCATCAATATCCTCATCCAATGAAACCCTTAATGACGGGATAGACAGGGACTGGAGTGGATTCCACGCCCTAACATGTTTCTTCAATTCCATTATGCGCGTTCAACATCCTTCATTCCACAATTGCTAATCCTCAACACCAAACAGGACTACCAACACTTCCACCAACCAACGTCTCTTGCCACCCTTCTCCACACTAATCGCAATGCTCCTTTCCAACCCATTCCGATTCCGTTTCTTCTCCTACTCTCCAACTCTTTTCTGTCCATCAACACCACACTCTTACACCCTCTCTATAACAAACACTCTCCTCATTTACCATTCACATCTACAACCATTCAACGTCAGTTGCTCGCACTTGCTCGCAATCGCGCATCACTCCCTCTCATCACTTCCAGAATTCCACCCCAACTCCGATACAACCCGAAATCAACCCGTTCGATACGACTCATCGAGAGTCTCTAGATCGGCACATTCCACTGGCATTGCCCTGACATTGCCCTGGCCATCACAGCCGCCTTCTCAATCCATTCCCGCCCTCTCTCCAACCCAGCGTGATCATCAGTCCCCATTCCCTCTTTGTAACAAACAAGCATTCCACACTATTTCTGTTATTCTGCTAACCTCATTCCACACTCTCGCTTTCCTTTCCATTACACTGACCTCCAACAACTCTCGCCATTCTCCTCTTCATTCTGTTTCACATACCCTGCCCTTCTCATTCCTGCTCTCTGTTTCATAGGTGGGGGGTACATCGCCAGAGACTCTTCAGCACCCTAATAATCACTTCTACACACGCCTCTCATTCCATTCCCATTCTTCCTTTCAATACCAATCCTCATCATGCTATCTCTCTCTCACGCTCTTCCAATCCATTCAATATCCCTCTCTCACTTCCAATCCATTCTTCCTTTCAAAATCCATCCTCATCGCTGTGCATCTCCCTCCCACCCTTCCCATCTCTTCTCCATCATTCACACATTCAGTCCCATTCTTCCTCTCAAAATCCATCCTCATCGCTGTGCATCTCCCTCCCACCCTTCCCATCTCTTCTCCATCATTCACACATTCAGTCCCATTCTTCCTCTCAAAATCCATCCTCATCGCTGTGCATCTCCCTCCCACCCTTCCCATCTCTTCTCCATCATTCACACATTCAGTCCCCCATTCCATTTCTTCTTCCACTCGTAATCGCCATTCTCTCAGCCCAATAACCATTCTACCCCTTATTATTGCCACTATGAGAGTGCGGGGGCTACATACGTATATAGAATAATACTACGGGCTTGACACTTTTCCTACCGATTTTGCTTCAGTCTCTCTCCCTTCTCCATCCATTTTCTCAACATCTATCCCTTTCTTTTCCATTCTCTCTTTCTATCTCTCTTTCTTTCATACACTTCTCTCTATCCCTCCTTCCTTATACCTGCTTTCGCTCTCCAATCTCTCAATTCACTACAATCACTCTCTATTCCTTTCATATTCCATTCATCACAATTGTACAATTCCATTTCCACTCTTTCCTTCACACAGCGTCCTCATCACTGTGCATATCCATCCAATACCCTCAATCTCTTGTCCAACAAACACATATTCAATGCACATTCCATTTCCATTCTTTCCTTCCCACAGCGTCCTCATCGCAGGACATCTCGCTCTAGCACCTCTATCCTCTCGTCCATCCATCACATATTCAATTTACATTCCATTCCCATTCTTACTTGCAGGGCACATCGGCATCACAAAGCATCTCTCTCTCACTCTTCTCCTACCCATTCTCCAGCTCGCTCACATTCCATTTCCATTCTCAGCTTCAACAGCCATCCTCATCACTCTACATCTCTCTCACGCTTCTCTAATCCATTTAGCACCTCTCTCCCATTCCATTTCCATTCCCATTCTTCAACATTGTCCTCATCGCTGTGCATCTCTCTCCCTACACGTCCAATCTCTTATCTATCACTCATACATTCATTCCCTCTTTCCATCTCCATTCTCAGTTTACAAACCCAGCATGATCGTTGTGTATCTCTCTTCCATCCCGCTAATCCATTCAGCATGTGTCGCTCATTCCATTTCCATTCTTCCTTTCAAAACCAATTCCTCATTGCAAAGATTCTCTCTCACGCTTCTCTAATCCATTCTACATCTCTCTCCCATTCCATTTCCATTCCCATTCTTCAACATTGTCCTCATCGCTGTGCATCTCTCTCATCCTCTTCCCATCTCTTCTCCATCATTCACACATTCATTTCCTCACGTCTTTCCATCTTTCACTTTCAATCGCCATTCTCTTAGCCCAATAACCATTCTAGTCGCGTTATTTGCCACTATACGTGTGCGGGGGCTGCATACGTATATAGAATAATACTACGAGCTTGACACTTTTCCTACCGATTTTGCTTCAGTCTCTCTCTCTTTCTCTTCACTTTTCTCAACATCTATCCCTTTCTTTTCCATTCTCTCTTTCTAACTATCTTTCTTTCACACACTTCTATCTATCTCCAATTTCTTATACCCGTATTCACTCTCCATTCTCAATTCACTCCAACCACTCTCTATTCTATTCACAGGCTACTCACAAATCACACACACATCACGAACACCACTCCAGTCCAGTGATTCGGTTCCAACAGCGTGAAACTGCCCAATAGCGTGAAACGCCCTCTCTCCCACTTCGCTTTCTCATTCTTTCTTTCATTCTATTCAACACATGTCTCTACATTCTCCCTTCCCTCCACGTACCTTCTCTTCCTCTCAAGCCTAGTTGCATTACCCCATACTGTTCTGGCATGCTCCATTCTTCATCCACACTGCGGATCTACCTCTACGGCACTGCATCGCAATCTGTCATGCAATGTCATCGCATTCTCTCATTTCATCCAACCGGTGAGTGAACAATCCGTCATGGCTAAGAAGGGTCGAAAACAATCTATACTAAAGTCCTAAGAGCATGACGCGAAGAAGGAGGGAGGGAGGCACTAACATTAATCGGAACATGACCCCGGAGAGGATACTATGTCTTGCAGCACTTTCTGTCGCCATCGCTGATCATCGCTGATTGTCATCGATTCTGTCTCATCTGCATTGCTATTGATCCCGGATGCTGTTATTCTGTCGTCGTCTGATCATCGTCTGATCATCACCTGATCATCGTCTGATCATCGTCTGATCATCACCTGTCTTCATCATCGTCTGATCATCACCTGATCATCACCTGACTTCACCAACCAGCATCACCTACAACCATCATCACGGTGGCCTCTACAGGTTTCACGCCACCGGGACGAAGACCGCCTGTTGTGTCTACCCTCTTCACACGACACGACACGACACGACACGACACCGACGGACACAACAGAAACGGCTTCGGGGTCACGGAGGTCCCGGTGGGGTTTCCCTGTACTGGCGTCAAAGGCGCTCGCAGCTCCGCATGAGGCGTGGATACAGTGCGGTTTCTGGGGGCACCTGCGGTGTGGCTTGGGGCGCATCGCGAACAGTAGCGCGACCATTGGCGACCACGGGAACGCTACGAGGCTGCATTCTCGCCTTTTTCCCCCTAACGGGGGTCGTTTTGGGAGTGTGGTGGCGGGTGGGAGAGATCGGGTGCCGGGGGCTCTCTTTCCCTTTTTTTTTGAGTATTTTTTTTAACAACTCGCATGGAATGCTCCGCTGCACTGTTCCTAATAGCAAGGCGGAGTGACGAAGTGCGAGGGCGTGCAGGGCCTCGTGGGGTGGACTGTATCGTCGACGCGGAGTGGACAACCGACGTCAGGTGGAGGCTCTCAGGGCCGCCAACCGGGGGATGGCGCGAGCCGTCTGCCAGGGAGCGAAAACTGCGAAATGCTATGCCGCGCTTGGGGCGGGTATGGAGGTCGATGCCCAGGGGTACGGCCGTGAACCTACAGCCATGGTCCGTGGAGTGTTAAGCTGTTTGTTTGTTTGTTTGTTCCTAACCAAGAACCACTCCAGAACCTACCCACTTACACTCCACCTCATCTCACGCTTCTTCACACTTTACATGTTTCATACAACAAAGCCTACCACATCACACACTTCCCACATTACCGCTAGAACCAGCTGACGGGCCTGGCATCCACACCCTTCTGACTCTACCAACCACCACTCTTCTGCTTCTTGTCACTTCCAGTACAAACACCCACCTCCTTCTTCTTCACCTCGACTCTCTCTTTTCCTTCTTCTCCTCGTCCACCAAGGAGGAAATCTTCTCCATTCACCCAGAAGCACTTTTGACAGTGGCACTCACCTTCTTTGTCTCCAGCCAGCTACTCCTTCTAAATATTCACCATGTCTCGCAGGCACCTTCCATCCCTCACACGCTTCTTCTTCCTGGCCACCCACTCCCAGACATATATCTCATTGCTCGCTGAACCCGAACCCTGAAAGTCAGCATCATTCACTCTATTAGAGGCGGGCTTCTGCTAACTTTCAGGGTTCGCGTTCACCACCTAGGAGTCACTGACAGGGCAAAGCGCTACACCCGTGGCATCTTCAGCTACTGGAAGGCTCTGCACATCCGCCTGTGTATCTGCACCTCCTTGTGAGTCTGCTGCACAAGGGGCTCGGAGAGCCTGCTCTTCACCTCCCGGCACAGGCTCCAGGGGTTCCCATCCCATTTCGGACACCGGATGGTTGAACTGGACACGTGGTGCCATGACTCCATTGGGGACTATTCCCACAAAATGGCGCTCAAGTTTCGCGCAAAGTGAATACATCGCATGACGCAAGACATCTCCTCATCCATGAACTCTATCGCTCTTCCTGCCTCTAACCATCAACGCTCCGGTAGACTCAACCCTTCAGGCTGGATAACCCTTCTTTCCATATCCCTGTTCCTAACCTTCATAGCATCCTACTCCATCCATCACCAGTAGTGCAGCATGGTCACTGGCATGGAGGGCCTCTGCCATGTCTTGCTAGGCTTCCATCTCTTCTTGAGTACCCTCCGAACGATGAATCCTCGCTATATCGTTTGCCTATAGAGTAAGGAGTATTGCTGTGTACCATACTTGAGCATCCCTTCAAAAGATCATGCACTTTATCCTGAATGATTCGTAATTCTCCATCCTTCCCTTCAGGACACGTCGCAACATATCTCTGTTGAAATTCAACCCATGCAGCCTACATAGAACCCACTTCCATCAATCATCGACATGGTACCTTCTTTCACGATCGTGTCTACCCTGGACCCTATTCTCTCCATAACCAAGCTCTCTCCACATCTCTGAGAAGATAGGACGTATGTCACCGAGATACTCCGGCTTCCAGGTACGGCTACGACCTTTATTTCCTGTAGGGGCCATGTTCTAATCAATCATGTTCGTAGAAGTCCAAAACAACCCATAGATACGATGTGCTATAATATACTCTGACGACATGCGTCGGTTGTTTGTCGGAACAAATAGCACAAAAGAAGTCACTTCTTTGGACGAAGATTTGGGGCAAATGGGACTGTTGAAGACCCTAACACCCGAATAGACCAGTCACCACCACCCGAACAGACAGACCCGTCAGAGACTCGTGAGAGAGACCAGTGACGGACCACCGACAAACAAACCTCACTCGAACAGACGCACCAGTAATGGACGACCAGACGGATGAGCGACGGACCAGTGACCATGAACAGCTATAGGACAGCGACGGGCCAGAGGCACACCAACGACACACCAACGACACACCAACGACAGGTCAGTTACACATCAACAACACACCAACGACACACCAACGACGAGTCGAGCAGACGCACGAGCGATGTACCAGTGACAGATCGACGACCATGGCCAACGACGCACGAACAGCAGACCAGCCACGGACGAGCAAGCCAGTGGCCACGACCCGATCAGACGCACGAGCGACCACGACTCGAGCAGACGCACGAGTGACATGACCCGAACGGATGGACGAGTGACAAGCGAGCAGACAGACCAGCGGTAGGACCCGTGACCACGACTCCAGTAGACGGGCCAATGAGAGACGAGCAGATGGACGAGCCAATGAGAGACGAGCAGATGGACGAGCGACGAAACACCGACCATGACCCGAGCAGAAGGACCAGCAGACCAGCGGAGAGGAATAGGCGACGAGCGATGCACGACCAGACGGATGATCAGACGCACGAGTGACATGACCCGAACATATGGACGAGCGACGAACGAGCAGACAGACCAGCGGCAGAGTAGCAGATAGACCAGTGATGCACGAACAGATGGACCAGTGATGCACCAACAGATGGACCAGCGACGCACCAACAGACAGACCAGCGACGCACCAACAGACAGACCAGCGACGCACCAACAGACAGACCAGCGACGCACCAACAGACAGACCAGCGACGCACCAACAGACAGACCAGCAGGCAGAGCAACGGCGGACCAATGGCAGAGCAACAGGCAAACGAGCGGCAGGAAAGACGAGGAGACAGACAAGCGGTGCATGAGTAGCAGATCGACGACCATGGCCAATGACGCACGAACAGCAGACCACCAACGGATGAGCAAGCCAGCGACCATGACCCGAGCAGACAGACTGGTGACAGAACAGCAGACAGGAAAGCAACGGGCAGAGCAACGGGCAGAGCAACGCGCGACGAACGAGCAGATGCACGAGCGGCCATGACCAACGACGGATCGGTGAAAGACGAGTGGCAGACCAACCACGGGGCAGCGACCACGACCCGAGCAGCTGGACGAGGAGACAGACCAACGACGAACGAACAGACAGACCCGTCAGAGACTCGTGAGAGACTCGTGAGAGAGAGGAGTGACGGACCAGCGACAAGCAAACCTGACTCGAACAGACGCACGAGCAGATGGATGAGCGATGGATGAGCGATGCACGAGCAGACGGACGAACAGATGGATGAGCGATGAACCGGTGACCCTGAACAGGTACAGGACAGCGACAGCCAGTGATGGACAAGCAGGCAGACCAACGATACAGCAGCGACGGACGAGCAGCGACGGGCCAGCAGACAGACGAGTGACAAGAAAGCGACGGGCCAACAGACAGACAAGCAGGCGGAGCAACGGGAGAGCAACAGGCAGAGCAACGGCCATGGCCAACGACGGACGAGCAGCAGACCAGCAGAAAGAGGAACAGGCAGACGAGTGACGCACGAGCGATGCACGAGCGATGCACGAGGGATGCACGAGGGATGCACGAGGGATGCACGATCAGCGACCCTGACCAACGGCCATGACCCGAGCAGACCAACAACAGACCAGTGACAGACCAGCAACAGACCAGCAACAGACCAGTGACGGACCAGCAACAGACCAGTGACAGACGCACGAGCAGACGCATGAGCGATGGACCGGTGACAGGAAAACAACGGACGAGCAGACAGACAAGGAGCAAACAACACCTCATGCAACTTCATTCCCGAAGCCTCATCTTCACTCGTCGTCGACATCAGCAATCAGTACGCAATCGGCACGAAGTCATCTCGATCTCCCACTCATGCAATGAGCATACAACACCACCTCGTCTAATTTCATTCTTGAAACCTTCTCTCCATACATCACCGACAGCGCGCAAGCACCACTCAATCATTTCGATCTCGTACTCATGCAAGGAGCATATAATAATCCTCACAAGATAACCTTCTTGAAACCTCATCTTCACTCATCACAGACATCGCACAAGCACCACACGTATGCACTGCGCACCCATACTCTCCACCCTGTAACCCTTCACAATCATAGCCAATAGCCTCCTTCTCTCCGCGCATGCAGAACTGAGGAAGGCACGATGGAAGGGTTGCTTCAGGAATCATACAGAGGGACTGAGAGGTGAATCAAATTTGTAGCATTCTGGAATTAGGAGGAGTGCGATTCCGTGCTGATCGGACCGCATCGCGAAGACACTCTCGGGAATCAGCCAGCAAGAGGCCACTGAACCGGGTGAAATGGACAACGTGCAGAGGACATGGAATGGTGGTGCGAGGTAGACAGGAAGACGAAAACAATACACCCTAGGTCTAACCGTGAACGAAATGGAGGAATGCAATTACGTGACGATTGTTCATTGCATAACACATGCGAAGTGCATCCCCATGACAGCGATGCGAGCATGTAGGAATCTAGGTCGCGCAACGCGTCGAATCAATCCTCGTAATGTGAGGAATCCAAATGGAGAGATTGCAATCTGGGATCTTGCGTGAATGTGTGCATTTTGTCTGGATGAAAATCGCTTCGATTGGTTGCAGGCTTCTGACTCTCTTCTGTTCGTGGATTTGCTGCATTTCGGGAGCGCGAATGCGAGGACAACAACTCACCTTTATTTCATTGTGTGAATCTTGAGTTAGGAAACAAACAAGTATCCTAACCGTCTTTGAGAACGTATGGAAGGCGTATTTGGATGAAGAGCAGATTGTTGCCTTGCTCTCTTCGGAGTCTGCACGACGGCGTCTTCGTGGAGAATGTCCCACGTGCCGGAGCCTGCTGTGAAGGAGAACGTGATGAAGAAGAATGCCGAGGAGACCCAGCACGACGACGAGGAGACAGGGTCGGAGCATGTCCGCAACACGACGGCACAGCATGTCCGCAACACGACGGCACAGCATGTCCGTGACACGACGGCACAGCATGTCCCCGACACCGGTAAGGAGGATGCCACGCTCAGCCACTGCCGGCTCATCTTCGTGCACCGACCCCCTAGCTGCGGCAAGACGAGCATTGCCCGCGGCTTCGCGATGACCCTCTACGGATCCTATGGATCAGGCAACGGCCTTCCCCTCTACATGAAGCCCGTGAACCGCTGGTGGGACGGCTACCGCGGACAGCCTGTGGCCAGCCTGTGGCCAGCCTGTGGCCAGCCTGTGGCCAGCCTGTGGCCAGCCTGTGGCCAGTCCCGATGATCCAAGTGTGCAACGGTTCCGCGAGCTCGAGCAGGAGGTGAAGGTCTGGGCGGACAGGTACCCCTTCATCGCTGAACTGAAGGACCACAGCATCCGGACCAACCCCGAATGGCTCGTGGTGGCCTCCAACTACCCGCTCGAGGAGCTCACCAATGCTGCCCGCAATCCGACCTTCTACCATGCGCTCTTCAGACGCACCGACAACGGCAGACGGCTCTTCCACTTCACGACCCACTGCTACAACCCGGACACCGTCCCCGTCGACGCGGAGACCAGACGACTCTACCACCGTCGCCTCGAGAGGTTCGTCGAGATTATTGCCAACAGTCACTGATCTGTTTGTTGTACAAGTTTCACATGCTTTGCAAGCGTGATTCACAGGGAGGAGGAGGAGATGCACTCCCAGGAAATGCACAGAGATTGAAGATCTATAGATGATGGAATAGACGCGATTCCGCACGGATTGGACGCGATCACTACGATCAGCAGCATTCGCGTGGCTCTACTCCCATTTCAATCTCTCTATCATCCACAAGAGATAGAGAAGATTGCAATGCATTGCAACGCTAACCCAACGCGCTACAAACTCCCCCTCCAATCCCCATTGAATTCGCAATGAACACAGGTCGGTATACGCGAATTCGCACTCGACAGCACTCGGATCCGCTCTTTCCTCCTCATCCCTCACGCAACGCATTCGCTATTGCACTTGCACACTCTACTATTTACACACAACAACATTCCATTCACAGATTTGCAGAATCGTGTCACAGTAGCAATCTCCACTCCACTCCACTCCATCCCACTTTCAAGTACATCAATTAGTACTACAATCTACACACTCATCAGCGGTGCTTAGAGTCACATTTCCGTTCCGAATCGCCAACATCGCGCTTCACCACTACATTCCTCCATCCAACCCGCCATCTACTCTTCATCTTTCCACTCTCACAACCACACCTTCTCTCTTTTCACCTCTTTTACTTTTCTGGACTTGTGGAAAGCGATCTAGACTAATCCTATGCGGCCGACACCTTTTCCTACCCATTTCTACTCTCCTCTTTTCATTCCCTTCATCATCATACACTCCAATCCATCCCTTCTCCATTCACTCGTCTCAAAACAAACACTCCATACCCATCCCAACACTTCACTCCTAAAGCCTCCCAAACACTCTCCTTCACAACAACCAAGGAAACTGTCTGCGAAGCCTCATGTTCCATTCTCTAACCAGATGCAAACACACCCTTCATGACCAAACACGGATGACGCACCAATCACCACCCTACGAACCACCACGACGCTCGAATAACTCCAGAAGGACGAGACTACGACACAGAACCCATCTGTTGAATGCGCGTGTGCACTGCACTGCATTGCACTGCATTGCAACACTGAACCCTGACTGAGATGGCAGAAGGCGGTAGACGGGCAGCAACGACGCACCTCGCAACAGCACCAATGGAACCAATGGAACCAATGGAACCCATGGAATCACGCGCTCGACCACACGAGGCAGCAGCGACGGTGACTACAACTGTGGAACAACGAGTGAGTGATAACAGAGTGACGGGACACCACGCGTGGGACAGAGTGTGTGTGAACAGCGTGGCGGCCAAACTCAACCAACAGAATAGGAATGCAGGGCGAGTCGAGTGGAGCAGTGGAGCAGTGGAGCAGCCGAGTCAAGCAGTGGAACAGCCGAGTGGAGCAGCCGAGCGACAGACCAGCGGCAGAGCAGCGACAAGTAAGAGACGAGCAGACAGGTCAGCGACCACGGCCCGAGGAGACGGGACAGCGACGGATAAGTGACAGAGCAGAGACTGACGAACAGACAGACCAGCGACGGACCAGTGAGAGACCAGCGACGGACGAACAGACAGAGGAGCGGGAGGACCAACGGCAGAGCAGCAGACAGAGCAGCGACCACGACCCCAGCAGACAGAGCAGCGACCACGACCCCAGCAGACAGAGCAGCGATATACCAACGACAGGAAAGCGGCAGACCAGCAGAAAGACGAGTAGACAAACGAGCAATGCACGCGTGACAGATCAACGGCAGACCAACGACGGGGCAGCGACGAGCAGACAGACGAGCGGCAGAGGAACAGGCATACGAGCGATGCACAACCAATGCACGAGCAGATATGGACGAGCGGACAGGTCAGTAACAGATGAACGATGCACGAACAGACGGACGAGTAACGGATGATCAGACGGACGAGCGCCCATGACTCGAGCAGAGCAGCGGCAAACGAACGGCAGGCCAGCGATGCACGAGCAGGCGGACGAGCAGACGGACGAGCAGACGCACGAGCGATGCACGAGGAGGCGGACGAACGGCAGACCAGTAACGGATGAGCGATGCACGAGTAGACGGACGAGCAGACGAGTGACCATGACCCGAACAGACGGCATTCCCTAACCATCAGCAACAGACATACGCGCAACCCTCCACAAGCACAAGCATATAGTGCCCATCCCATTCAAACCCAGGAACAAACCACCGGAGTAAGGCGGGCAATGCGCTTAACCGAAACACTCTCTAAACAGCAATCTGAATAGCGCTCTGTTCTATGCGTTACCCCTAACAACCAAAACCAACCAAGGCAGCAGTCCATTAGCAGCACGCAGGTACATTACCAACGGTGTAGGAGAGGAACCCAAAACACAGGGGATTCTATCTGTAATACATCAGCACATCACCAACTGGAAGCATTACACCTCGGGATACCGCAATTGCGATGTCTTCACAAACCCTACAAATCCAGTTCCTCTACTCATGAATCACAAGGGGGACGAATTACCTTACAGAACCCGCGAGACCAAGAGGGAAGCAAGGCAATGAATGGCGGGAAAGAGGTGTTGGTTCACTGCAGAGATTGCGTGTGCACTTTGCGTTCTGGGACTCCCCCATCCTCTCCAATTCGCATTCTTCCGTTTGGTGTAGCTGTTGCACGGCTCTGCACCCTAGTTGCTTGAAGGGATCCATTCGAGACGATTTGATGACATGTGAACGGTGATTCCAATTGGCGTGTGAAAGAAAACAGGAAGAAGGAATACATGGACACAGTACCGAGGGAACATAGACAGGATGAACCCTGTTTAACAGCGAAGTCAGCGAGATGTTCAGCGAGATGGCGCATCTCAGCAGAGAGACGGCGCACCTCCATAGCACGGTCAGTGAGACGGCGCACCTCGGCAGCACGGTCAGTGGGACGGCGCACCTCCATAGCACGGTCAGTGAGACGGCGCACCTCCATAGCACGGTCAGTGAGACGGCGCACCTCGGCAGCACGGTCAGTGGGACGGCGCACCTCGGCAGCACGGCCAGAGAGACGGCACACCTCCATAGCACGGTCAGTGGGACGGCGCACCTCGGCAGCACGGCCAGTGAGACGGCACACCTCCATAGCACGGTCAGTGGGACGGCGCACCTCGGCAGCACGGCCAGAGAGACGGCACACCTCCATAGCACGGCCAGAGAGACGGCACACCTCCATAGCACGGTCAGTGGGACGGCGCACCTCGGCAGCACGGCCAGAGAGACGGCACACCTCCATAGCACGGTCAGTGAGACGGCACACCTCGGCAGCACGGTCAGTGGGACGGCGCACCTCGGCAGCACGGTCAGTGAGACGGCGCACCTCCATAGCACGGTCAGTGGGACGGCGCACCTCGGCAGCACGGCCAGAGAGACGGCACACCTCCATAGCACGGTCAGAGAGACGGCACACCTCGGCAGCACGGCCAGAGAGATGGCGCGACTCCACAAGATGAGCAGCGAGATGGTGCATCTCCACAGCGACACGGCGCACCTCCACAGGATGACCAGCGACACGGCGCATCTCAGCACGATGACCAGCGACACGGCGCATCTCAGCACGATGACCAGCGACACGGCGCATCTCAGCACGATGACCAGCGACACGGCACACCTCCACAGGATGACCAGCGACACGGCACACCTTCACAGCGATATGGCACACGTGATTCGCATAACACCAACAGATCCCTTCCAACAACTCAGCACCCTCTCCCTCTCCATCCTCCCAACCAACATTCAACACCGACAAGGAACACAGGCTCTGCTTTACCCATCGCAGAACGCGCATTCTCCATCTCACGCGAATCCCAATAAGAGTCCCCAATACATGCATTCCCCAGCCATAGAACACCCGGAAACGAATAACACGCGATTCCAACAACCTCGAGTCCACAAACGCATCTGCCCATAGCCAGCATTCTAATCATCAATACCCTCACCCAATGAAACCTTCAACCACGGGATAGACAGGGACTGGAGCGGATTCCACGTCCTAGCACGTTTCTTCAATTCCGTTATGCGCGTTCAACATCCTCCACTCCACAATTGTTAATCCTTAACACCAAACAGGACTACCAACACTTCCACCAACCAACGCCTCTAGCTCCTCTTCTACACAATTATCGCAATGCCCCTATCCAACCCATTCCGATTCCGTTTCTTCTCCTTCTACCCAACTCTTTTCTGTCCATCAGCCTAACCCAACTCTTACACCCTCTCTATAACAAACACTCTCTTCATAAACCATTCACATCTACAACCATTCAACGCCAATTACTCGCAATTGCTCGCAATCGCGCATCACTCCCTCTCTTCACTTCCCAATACCCTTCCACACAGCCGTCCGTCTTCATTCAGCAATCACACGCCTCCAATGCAGCAACCATCCTCCTTCAACCAGCAAGCACGCACCTTCAACCTCTAAACCACCTGCCATCCCATCACGCATTCATAACTATCCTCTCGAATCCATTCTGCAACAACCCTCACTCGAATGCACTCCACACGCACCCTATTCCACTCGCATCCATCCCAAACGCTCTACCATCTCATTCTCTCTCCATATAAACCAACATCCCAAATCGCGTTCTCTCATCACCATAGGCATGGAGACAAACTATCGCCAATTTCAATCTTCTCCCCATATACTTCATTTCACATCTACAATCCATCCCACATACTCCGGCCCTCCATACCCTTCTCGAACCGCAACAATCCACTCTTCAATCCAGCCACTCTTCCATTCCATCCTCCATCCTCTTCTCATCCAGTCTACAATTCCACTCACACAAACACACCTACTCCCCAATTACCGACTCTACACGCCTTTTCTACATTCCATCCAATTCACACCACCTTCTCTTCATCCATTCAACACTCCGCTTCACATACACCAACGCAGTCTCTCCATTCGCTCTTCACCTCTATCCAGTCCCTTTCCTAACCGCCATCCATCTATTCATTCAACAAACAATCCAATGCACCTACTAGCCATCCTTTTCAAATACCCTTATGAAGGCCTTCAACACTTTTCCCCCTATGCCAAACTCATTTTTCACCAACAACCCATTTTCGAACCACAACCTCGCCACACTCCAACCATTCCATACACGGCCTCTTACCCCTCCTTCTTCTCTCCATTCACTCAATCACTCCAATCCACACACCACTCCTCCACTCTTCTTCTCACATCCTCTGCTCTCCATCAACACACTTTCAACCGCCATAGGCTCACTCTCGTTTTCAACAAACAACCCAATTCTATGCTCATTCACATCCTCCATCCCCTCCACATCCATTCCACCCTTCACATGCAACACTTGCTCATTCCAGTCATCAACGAATTCCAGCACATAACACAATGCACTGGCATCGTCTCAGTCCTCCAAGTCCATCCCCAATACCATCCCTTCCCAAAACACTCCCATCACGATCACGGTCAGGAGGAGGCATTGGACACTCTCCCACTCCCAATCGATACAGGAAGGAATACAGAATCGAATGGGCCAAAGTGTCCAAAACGCGTTTCCATGAATGTACATGTGCCATTTTGCGATTCTGACCATTCTGGGCTTTTCACACCATCATCATGGGGGATAGCAAAGACGCCCGTACAACACACTTTGAGCGCTATGCGACCCCTCCTCGTCGACATTCCATGAGGCAGGCTCTCCATCTCGTCTTCATAGCAGATGCACTCTTCACGTTGTTTTCACAGTGCATGCACACACTAGAGAGCAGTTGATGAGCAGATGCACTCTCCATCTCGTCTTCATGGCATACGCACGTCGTCTCCACACCACGCACTCTCTCCACATAACAACACACGAAGTAGTCAGCACGGCATGACACGCACTCATGAGATGGAAGAGAGCGACACAGCATGACACGCACTCATGAGATGGAAGAGAGCAACACTCAGGAGTCACTCATGGACAGCAATCTCGCACGGAGGAGAGGATACAGCAGCACGGATGGAGATAACATAGCCAACAGCGCTCTGGATTCACCCTCCACTCCACCCATACCAGTGAAATCGGCAATCATTCCCTCCTTCTCATAACAACCGCACAGAACGTCCAGGATCAACCTTTCCTTCAACTCAGAACAGCAGCAGAGACATACCCGTACCCCTTCCACAACACACCCTTCAAACAGCCCATAGAACACGCGGTGCAGCAAGCAGGACAGTCCTGTATTCAACACGATATCGATGGCCACAGAACAGAGAAGATCAACACCAACACCCATTCTTGCCCTCAGGAATAGCCTAAACAACTCCTTTCACACGAACATTCACAACCACAATCACACAATCGACCAGCACAGACATAACCCTGCATTTGCAGCCAACCATCCTCAAAACACGCGCAACCTCATTCTCACACATACACCATTCCACCACTTCAAAATCAGCAACATTGGACACAGTTTGGAATAGACGAGTGAAAACGAGAGTCTCTTTCCCCCATCACAAAATCGATTTCTTCATCCTCACACTTTTCTCTCGTTTCATCACCAAATCATTTCATATCCCACACTCATTCCATAGATAGAATGAAAGGGTGGGTAGAGGGAGTGAGTTGGGATGGAGGAGTGAAGAGTGGTACTGAATCGAGTGTACTGTCATACACAGCATGGAATAGATAGAATGAGCAGAGGAGGGGTTGCATTGGCTAATCATCGCTATGGCGAAGATGAGAATGGAATGAGAGAGAGGAAGGAAGGAAATAGAGAATGGTAAAAGGAGAGATCGAGATAGTGTGTGTGTGTGGAGAAAGAGCGTGAAGAAGAGGAGCGAGAATCGATCGATCGATTTGCCCCTGTTCAGAATCGCGTTTGAGGTGACCTCTCCGTTTTCGCTGTAATACACTCCACTGAGTTTGTGTGAGTGATAGAGTGTGTTAGTGATAGAATTGGCGTAGATCCTGTGATGAAGGGGTGTGTGTGATTGTGTGAGAAACAAAGAATGGGGAAGGAAAGGAAACCAACGATAACGGAATGAGAGGCATGGGGCTCGTTGTGGAGTCAAAATGGGAATGTACCCCATACCAACCCCAATTCGTTCAATTCCGCATAGCCAGCACCGCACAGATATCAGGATACACGCGCTGTTAAGAGGCAGGACTCGATGACAGCACACTGTCGAATTACCACCACCCTAACATCACCGACACAAGAACGCACCAATCATCAACACAGAACTCTCATTGCACGCACGAACCAACCCATCTCGCCGAACGCCCTTCTCAATACTCCATTCTCTTCCATCCAGTCCATTCAACCCTAAACCATTCAATAATCGCCTCTTTCAAGCTGGCTGGGGATCTAGACTCGCCACGCTTCCTCCCCTCATTTATGAACTCAACTCGCCAAATACAACACTGTGGTAATACAGGAACGCATTCTCACAACAGATCACTGGCGCAGAACTCCAACACGAACATCTCTGGCTTCCAATGCAATCGAATCGTCTGTCCTCACTTCAACAACCCTCCACTCCGCTCACTTGACCTCCTCCAGATCGGAAGGAATTCAGTTTGGGTTTAATCACATTCAATTCGGTCCAATTCGCAATCAACCGTCCCTATTCTTCTTCAGAGACCAACAGCTCCACACATGTACCCCGGAATGGGAAATAGCACAGACAAATCAGCACAATAGAACACTTCAAACAAGAATCCATTCGCATATCCAGCCTCCGAAAGCCACGCTTCGCGATCACCCGCCACACCCTCAAATCCTTCCATTCTAGCACCTACAGAACACTCTTGAACCAACAAACAAATACTCCAAATACCATCCCAATCGAGCAATCGCTCTCGATTTCCTCAGAATACAATTATGTCAGTAAAAGATAGGACGCATATAAGCAGTATGCTCCTATCCTTTCAAGACGTGCAACCGGAGAGGGATCAGCAAGAGAATTGCCTCGATTCACTCGCCCCGCCGCAAACTGTGCCTAGGAAGCGTCCGCCCTCCGTGTACCACGAAGATGCACTCCATCCACATTCTGCACTTCGTGAAGAACAAACTCGTCCGATTCCTAGACGCCGTGAAAAGGAATTGGAGAAACCCAAATCCAAGGTGCCTGTGCGTGGAAAGGCAGGTCGCCAAGGAGGGAAGAGTCATGAGCGAGGTGGAAAGCATCTTCGTGTGTATGGATTCTGTGGGCCCATCCGCGAGGTGTATGCGATTGTCAGGAGAGCGTCTCCTCTGACGACCGCCAGAGCAGCGAAGGTCGAGCTCCTTCAGAAGCATAGAAGGAACCCCGTCTACACCATCCAGGGTCCTGGTGTGACGGAAGACGGCTTCGTGACGAGTCTGCGCGAGCTCTTTTCCCCTGCCGCTGTTGCTCCCGCTGTTGCTCCTGCTGTTGCTCCTGCTGTTGCTCCTGCTGTTGCTCCTGCTGTTGCTCCTGCTGTTGCTGTTGCTCCTGCTGTTCCTGTTCCTGCTCCTGCTGCAAGTACCCGCACGACCAGACAATGTGGACGCCAAGCTGGGAAGAGACGGAATACCAGTCCGATGCCAAAGAGAAGGAGGGGCGCAACTCCCGCAACTCCCGCAACTCCCGTTACTCCCCCTCACACCGCTGCACAACAACCCGCTACTACCCAAAACTCACCACCAGCAAGAAGGCAACACCCAACAACCACCCAGTGGAGACAACCCGTCCAAGTCGTTATTGCGAACGATTCCTGGGGCGTGAACACGGGCATGCACACTGCGCGCAAGAAGGAGAAGGTCAAGTGGAGAGTGGCCACCCTCAACGTCAACTCCATCGCGCAGAAGGCGGAGAGCGTCCGGAAGCTCTGCCTCGACAACAACATCGACGTCTGCGCGCTCCAGGAAACACGCGCCTTCCCTGAGCCCGACCCCTTCCTCGACTCGGAGTACAGCGTCGCGAAGATGTGCCCTCCACAGATGGAGCGGGGAACGCTCGGCATCGCCATGCTCATCAAGAAGCCCCTGCTCTGGGAGGTGCTCCCATACTCCACCTACAACGACCTCTGGGTGCTCGTCAGCAACAAGACCACCTCCGTCATCTTCGTCTGTGTCTACGTCCCCTGCTGCGACAACCTCATGGCGCTACGAGTCAAGAACGACATCCTCACCAAGCTCACCAAGCTCACCAAGCGCAGCAATCAGGCGCCTGTCGTCCTCATGGGAGACTTCAACCAGCCTCCCACCAATGTCACGACCTGGTTCCATCAGCGGAAGGTCAATCTCCTGTGGGTGCCCCACAAGGGAGACGCGATCACGCACAAGGGGAGCAGTCAGAGCAAGGGCTCCACCCTGGACTACATCCTCGTTCCCGAGAAGGGCGTGCACTACGAGCAGGCCATCGTTCACATGGGCCGGAATGAAACCCTGTCGGACCACTTCTTCGTCTGCGCGTCGCTCTGGCTGAAGAAGGAGAGCGAGCCTGCTCCAGAACGGCCCCGCGTCAACCGTGAGAAGGTGCTGGATGACTTCTCTGCAGTTACCGATGACCCTCGCTTCCACCCCTCCACCTGCGCTAACACCTCCGTCGAGCAGTTCACTGAAGACCTGCTGGACGCCATCACGGAGGAGGGCTTCCTCCTGAAGAAGCGCGAGCTGTTCAAGCGCAAGACGCGCGTCTTCAACCACCGCGAGGCAACCCTTCTCGCAAAACGACGCACCATCCTGCAGCAGCGAAGACAGGGAGGAGAGAGGACGGAGAGGGACCAGACGGTGCTGAAGAAGTGTCGCCAGCTGCTGCGAAGAGTCACCCACAACCATCGCTTCTCCTTCGCGAGACAACTGGTGCGCACCAGCAAGCGAAAGCCGGCCGCCTTCTGGAGACACATCGATCAACGCATCGCGGGGTCCCCTCGCAAGCCCCTCATCATTCGGGACCCGTGCACTGGCCAAATCGTCACCCAGCCGAGACAGGTGGTGGGGGTGTGGAAGAGACACTACACGAACGTTGTCTCCGATGCAAGTGGACGGAGCAAGAACAGACAGTACTGGGAGACGATCCCTCTGACCCCCAACCCGAACAGCAAGCTGAAGGACAGCGAGGAATGGGACAGTGAGATCACCGAGTATGAGGTGGAGAACGTGGTGATGACGATGGGCAACGGGAAGAGCACGGGCGACGACTGCATTCCTGTGGAGGTCTACAAGAAACTGCTGCGCAACCGCAATGAAACCCTCACCTGCCACATCAACCAGCTGTTCGACGGACACATCCCCGAGAGCTTCATGACCTCGCAAGTCATCTCGCTGCATAAGAAGGGCGATCCGATGGACGTGGACAACTACAGAGGCATCAGTCTGATGAACGTCATCCTCAAGATCGCCTGTGCCGTGGTGGCCAACCGCATCACCCATGAGGTGGAGACCGACCACCTTCTCACACCCGCACAGGCTGGCTTCCGTCCCGAAATGCAGTGCACGGGACATGTGTCCGCCCTGCTGGAGACGATCAACCGCATCCAGAGCAACCTGACCGGAACGGGTCGGAAGTGGTTCCACGAGGGAGAGCACGCGTGGGTGTGCTTCGTGGACTTCAAGAAGGCCTACGACTCAGTCCCTCACGAGGCGCTGCTCTACAAGATGCGCACGATGGGCATCGGCGGGAAGGTCTACGCCTTCATCGAGAAGCTCTACGCCCACTCCACCATTGTTGTCGATGTCAACGGCTACACCTCCGAACCCATTCCTCTGGAGCGTGGACTGCGGCAGGGCTGCCCCCTCAGCCCCATCCTCTTCTCCCTCTTCATCAACGACATCCTCCCCGAGTTCACTGAAAGAGAGCCCTGGGAACCTCCCTGCCCCCACTTCCTCTTTGCGGATGACCTGTGCATCGTGGGGAGGAGTGCGGAGGAGCTGCAGCGATGGATGGACAAGGTGACAGAGTGGGTGAACACGTGGGGCATGACCGTCGGACCGGCCAAGTGCGGTGTGATGGTGGTTCCACGCATCGACGCCATGCTGGAGAACCCCTCTCCGAAGAAGTCGAAGAAGGAGCGCTCCTCCAAGGCGCGCATCAGCGAGGAGGAAGGGATCGCCCTGGAGAAGGAGATCAACGAGAGAGTGTGGATGCTGCAGGGAAATCGTATTCCCGTGGTGAAGGAGTACAAGTACCTGGGCGTGGTGATCCGAAACGACCTCAATCGCTCCCGCATGATCGAGGCCCGCATCCTCGCCGCCACCTCCGTCCTCAACCAAATCCAGTACCTGCTAATGAACCCCTCCATCCCCGCCTCCCTTCGTGTCCGCATCCTGAAGGTGAAGTGGATCCCCGTCCTCCTGTATGGCGTGCAGGTCTGGGGCGGAGTGAAGGAGGATGATGCTCGCGTGCAGCGCTTCGTCAACCGAGCGCTCAGCATGATCCTGCAGGGCTGGTCGGAGAAGAGCGTCTCCACGATGACGCTGCTGCTGGAGCTGGGACTGGAGCCCATCCACGTGACGGCCCTCATTCGGAGAATGGACATGTTCATCAGCGGTCGCTACACCAGCGCCATGCTGCGCAGTCTCATCGACTCGCGAAAGGCCTTCTCCACCACCCAGCAGACCTTCATCAAAACCACGGAGAGGGTCAGTGGTTCCTTCGTGACCATGATGAAGGAGTTCGATCTGGGGGATGAGGAGGTTGACAGGGACCTGAAAGCGAGGGAGTACGCGCGTCTGAACAACCGTTCCAAGAATCAGGAGCGGGAGTTCGTGTGGAAGTACTACAACGACAAGCGCGTCCTCGACATGGCGGTGTACACGTGGTTGAGGATGCTGAGTGAGGACAAGACCCTCAGCCTGAAGGAGTACATCTTCCAGGGCTGCGTGAGGAACCACTGCTACATGGATGCGTGGTACAAGCATCAGGAGCTTGGGAGGGGGTTCCAAGTGATGATGCGCATCCGAGTGGGCACTAGTGTCAGGGCTGAAGAAGAAGGGTTGTTCTCTGCTGTTTGAGGGAGGGATTCTCGTTAGAGTGGAGTGTGCTGGTGTTGGGAGAGGATGAGGTTTGTTTGGGAGTGTGGAATTGATGAATCGTGTGTGAAAGAAAGAGGGTATTTGAGATACTCTTGCAGAGCGGGAGTGATGTCTAGGAATGAGGGAGAGGAGGAAGGGGAACTCTTGGTGTGAACGGTTTTCTTGTATCTGAAAGCATATCTCCTGTCAAGAGTGACAGTGGTGAGAGAGGGCATGTCTATCTGTGAGGATAGAGAGACAGATAACACCCTCCAAAATGATGGAACGCGGATAGAAGAATGAAAAACAGAATCCCCCTTCAGTAGTAGTGAGTGAAGTGAGTTTCGGCAAGTCTATTCATCAGCTCATTTCATCACCACCACTTCGCATGATCAATTCAGTTGAATCATTATCCTTGAATTCAAATGCACTCCAACCAAGTCGAATGGAAGTCAATTCAGGCAAATCTATTCATCATTCTCTCTTCAAGCCGTTCACCCTCAAATGCTGCACGAGAACAATGAAGGAATGCACCACCACCAAACCTAAGCGATTTCAAACTGGGCAAGTCTATTCATCATTTCATTCTCTTACAATCACTATTCAATTCCAATGAAGCATAATAGAAATTGCAACTCCATTCATTCAACTTTCCCATTTCAATCACTTCCAAAGAAGGCACACTCTCAATCTCACATACGGAATAATCAGTGAAGGAATTACGACCCATCTTCAATTCTCTCAGTCTCTCACAATTTTTCAAATAGAAACGGCGATTTGGATCATAATCAAACTCATTCTTCTCTCTTGTGAAGCTATTCACCCCAATCACCACTCTCTCCAATCGATCCAATCCAATCAACTTCACTTTATTCACATACATAAAGCACTTATCACCAATCTCAATGCTCTTCAGCCGTGGAAACAATGACAAATCCAATATACTCATATTTTCACTATTACATCGATTACTAGGTACAACCAACTCTGTCATACCCTTTGTAATGGAAAAACCCACACATAGCTTCAAATGAAAAAATGTGCTCTGTTGCAATTTGGAGACAATGAATGGAATAGAAACTGAGCACAACACAATTGCAAGAATCAAACCAGGGATAACATAAGATACAATCCATTTCCAATTCTTCTCACACCACTCCCTTCTCACTCTCCTTTTCCCCCTCTTCACTTCTTTCTCTTTCTTCTTCTCCTCCTCCCTCCTCCTTCTTTCCTCTTCCTCTCTCCTCTTTTCTTCCTCCCTCTTCTTCCTCATCACCTCACCCAACACTTCATGACTCTCCAACAGACTCGCGTTCTCCATCTCCAACTCCTTCACATCCACAAACGCGAAGCGAAGGACCATCACACTCAGTTTCGGTAGGTTCACCAACCTCACCTTCTTCACATTGCGCAGAGCGCGCATCCGTCCCTTCAACTCACTCAATTCATCCAAATCTATTCCTTACCACACTATCCATACCCCACTTTGCATCACCAACTCATTCTTCTTTCTTTCATCTCCCTTGAACACTTCATTTCCAAGATGAAGCGTTCTCAGTCTCGCCAAATCTATTCTTCACTCCCATTCCTTCTCTCCCACCTTCAAACACCACCTTCTCACAATCCACAAAACAGCCATCGCCAATCTCCACTTCTTCCACTCCACAATCCCTCAGCACAAAACCACTCCAATGCACAAAACTGCCCTTCCCAATCCGCACACTCTTCAACCCATCACAATGACTCATTTCAAACACACCCGTTCCCTTCGTGAAGCACTCACTCCCAATCGCCACACTCTCCAAACACGCAAACCCACTCATCTTCAGTTCCATTACAAACTGAAAGCACTTCTCTTCAACAACCCATTCCACCAGATTCCGACACGCACTCAAATCCAACTTGTCAATATCACGGTCATTGCACATCCCCTTCATCACCTCAATCCGGTCTGCTTTCGTATCCACTTCATACAAGTCGTTGTCATCTGCGATCTGGAACACTCGATTCGTCTTGGAGACAGATCCTCTCTTCTCTCCTTCAGACACACCATTCAACACCGTAGCGTTCATCACATTCACACTCTCCGAAACTCCCGTGGATTCTGCGACACTTCCGATACTCTCTGCCATGCGAAACAACAATGCCGTATTCCCCTTGTCTTTCAATCGCTCCACCGAGTCCTTCACGAAGGGATGCTACTCTTCACTCCTCCTCTCCTCCACTCACATTCATCAACTCACTCACAGAGCTTCGATTCGCAACATCTTTCACCAAACACTTGCTCACAAAGTCCACAAACTCTGCAGACCACTTCGAGCAGGACAGGGTGGGCGGCTCTTTGTTCATCACTCGGTTCATCACCATCGCTGACGTGCACCCATCAAACGGGTTCTTCCCCTCAGCCATCTCAATCACCGAGATGCCCAACGACCACACGTCACTCTTCAGACACGTCTTCCCCTCGTACACCTCAGGCGCCATGTACTGCGATGTGCCACAGGTGGTGTCTCTCCGCGAGCAGGAATGCTCCAACTGCACTGCCAAACCAAAGTCGCCCACTTTGATCACTCCACTCTCTGAAATGAACAGATTGTCTGGTTTGACGTCCTACGCACTCATGCTCATTCCATTCTGCTTACACGATGGATGACATTGCGATTGTGAAGATACAGCAGTCCCAGCAAACAACAACTCGCAATCTCGCGTATGCTCTCCTCATTCAACTGATTCCCACTCTTCAAATAGTGGGTGATCGATCCGCAATGACAGTACTCCATCACAATCTACGCAACTTTACCTAACTCAATCAGCCTTACCCACACCTCATTTCCCACTTTCATTAGATCATAGTACCGCACAATGTACTTTGAGCCACATTCCTTCAGCATTTTCGACTCATTCTGAACAGTCGACTCATCCACCTTCATTTGCACCCTCTTCACAGCCACATAATCATTGGATGCCTTGTCCAGCGCCACATACACTTCTCCGAAGCCTCTACCCTTTCATTCCTCAATTCCAACTATACCCTTCTCCCAGTTTGTTCCTGAGTTCGTACCTACCTGCACTATTCGAATCCATTGTTCGTACTGATTGCAAAACACAATTGTGCTGATTCTATTCAAAAACGATTCTAGCCATTCGTTTCCATTCATGGTTTGGTTTACCTATTCACAACCCAACACATTCTTCTATCACAACAAACACAGTCCAATCAACTCTTCCATCCTTACAACCCACACATCAAGCAGTTACACATTTCATGGACATCCTTCATTGTTCGACTGTAGCTTGTCCAGCTCGAACGACGTCGCCTCCCACAGGTCGTGCAGCGCCTTCTCGTCCTCCTCCAGCACCACCGCGCCGTTCACCTTCACCTTCACGCGGTTCGCCACTAGCACCTCGCCACCTTCGTCTCGTCCACCTCCACCACCAGACCCAGCTCCTCGTTGAACAGCCACTCCATCACGAACACCATGTTGTTGTTCTCTTACTGCAGGTGGTGAGGCACCTTGTACTCGCACTTGTCCATCTTCACCTCGCCCAGCACACCATCATGGCACTCTCAGTACGCGTATCCGCGGAAGCCCTCTTCACAGCCCGCAGGAGAAATCTCACCCTCGCCCACCGACGGGTACTCGCCCATCGCGGGGCACGAGCCCGTGTTCGACGACTTGCAGAACTGCAGCATGTATGCGTTCGTCACCACGTCGGTGTTCGCCACGGCGTCCACCTCGAACTTGAACTGCTTGAAGCCCACCACGCCCACAGGCACGGGCCACGCCTTCCGGTCACGCTACGGCAGCGTCGGGTCGGACATGAACAGCATGCTCGTGTACTCATCCACGCTCTCGTACCGGTCGTGCACCGAGAAGCCGTAGCGCTGCGCATACTCGCCCGTGTGCAGGGCGAAGCTGTTGATCTCCTTCGCCATGAGGGTACAAGCAGAGATCGTGCCCGAGATCTCACCCGTGCTGCAACCCAGCGAGATGCCGGTGGGAAGCGCGGGTGTGAGGATGAAAACGGAATTGGAGTAGATCAGGCCCATCTGCATGTCCTTCATGCTGATAGGGTAGGTCAGCTCAGACACCTCCACTACCCTCATATCCGTTGGCAGATCCGCCTTGTCAAGCCTCCACGGACATGCAAATGCGTCACTCGTATCAATGCTCTCCATACAGTACTGGTTGTACGATTTGCTGCTTTATGACGTAAAAGAACACGCCGTTAGAATGAATGTCTTCCTTCTTCTCATGCCACGATTCCATGCATCCATGCAGATTCAAAACGAATAGCAACTGCAAACAACAATTCCATTTCATCCAATCCCCTCTTCTCTTCAACATTAATACAGACATAGGGATACAACGAATCACTACTTGCATGTCAGTTCCCATAGTCTTCTACATTCATTACGATACAAAGAACAGACGATAACCCTCTTCTTCACAAGAGCACTACAGAGAAAGAGAATCCTTCTTTCATTTGCATAGAGCACATAACCACTTCCAGCACGCACAATCCACTCGTATAGAAACCCAGCAACAGCAAATCACCACCCTAACTCAAACAGAACGAATACCCATCATCACAGAAGCGCCTTCCAATCCCACAAACAACACACGCAACACGAAACCCCTTCCCATATCTAATTCTTCGCAACCCACCCTAACTGAACACTAAGTGAAATGCAAACAAACAAACACAGTTCAAACCCTCACAGCCTTGGTCGTCTTTTTCACATGTGTCTTAATCGCAGCCTTCCCCTTCACGCCTCCCACCGACTTGCTCTTTCTCGTTCTCATCAGGATGAATACCACCGCCGCGATAACCAGAATCACAATAATCACGATTCCCATCATGGGCAAGCAATTGCCGCTCGCCTTCTGCCACTCGCCGTCTCTCTTGCCCAGCACACACGCTCTCTTCTGGGTGCCCACGTAGCTGCCCTGCATCGAGCACTCGTACACAGCCACCTCACCCACATTCGTTCTCTCGAACACACCCTCCGGCTGGCAGTAGCCCTTACGCACCGCCATAGTAATCTCCACAATCGTCTCGCCCGCAGGGTTCTTCCCACGCACTGTGAAGGCCCGCTGTTCCATCTCCCTCACCGGCTTGCCCGAGATCTCGCCCGTCGTCGCATCGATGCTCAACCCCTCGGGCAGCGGCGTGCTGCTCTGCATGAAGAACTCCGTGATGATGTTCTTGTAGCTAGGCTTCCCGCTGCTCACCTCCGTGTTCAGCACAAACTCCATGTTGCTGTTCTCGTACTGGATGGCCTCGGGAAGCAGGTACTCGCACTTGTCGTTCTTCACGTCGCCCAACACGCCATTCGCACACTCTCGGTACGCGTAGCCCTGGAAGCCCTCGGGACAGGCAGCGGGAGAGATCTGACCCTCGCCCACCGCGGGGAAGTCGCCAACAGCAGGACAGGAGCCCGTGCTCGCAGGCTTGCAGTACAACGTCATGAACGCGTTCACACTCACGTCCGTTGACGCCACGGCGTCCACCTCGAACCGGAAGGACGGGAAGCCCATCACCGCCACGGGCGCCTCCCACAGGTTGCGTGCTCTCTCCTTCGTCGACGCATTCGTCACAGCCAGCACCGGCAGTGACGATCCCTTCGAGGTACTGCCGTAGAGGGAGAAGCCGAACCGGTAGGCAGCGTTGTTCGTGTGGATGCCGAAGCGGTTCCACTTGGAGCCCTCCAGGTTCTCCACCGTCCACGCCAGGAAGGAGCTCACCTCGTTGGGCAGACTGCCGAAGGAAAGCGTCTTCAGCTCCAGCAGCCCTTCCTTCGCGCAGCCCGTCACGGGACTGGCGTCGATGGAGAAGAAGCTGTCCACAGCCACGGAGCAGTCGTTCACGCCGAACACGCCCGTTGCGTCGAACACGATTGCCGACTGGCCCGGAGCGCGGTGCACTTCAAAAGCCATCACGTTCTTACCAGTCACAGCACCCACCATCGGCAGAATCACGTGGAACTTGGAGAAGGAGGAATCGTGAACCGTCTGTGCCTCCGTGCTCGCGTCAAATCCCTCCGCCAGGTTGAAGCGCGCCATTAAACGACCATTGAAGTATGCCGCAATGCCACCCACATACTTCACACGCGCGTTCAGCACGTGGTAGTCCTCCAGACTGGGGATGCTCACCTCACGGCGGATGTACGCCGTTGTTCCGACGTGGTTGCCCATCGCCGCCGCCTTCACACTCTGCCACTCCGCATCATCAAACTCCACCGCCCTCCAGCCCTCGCTCACCGCATTCTCGCTGTTGAACAGTTTCCACTCGTCGACCTCCACCTGGAACGGCAGCAGCGAGGAGAACACGGTGGACACCCTATCCACCTTGGAAGGCATCTGCCCCATGTCGAAGATCATCTCGCCCAGGTCCACCGTCAGCCACCACCCGCCCGGGTTCTTCCAGCCGTCGCTGCGCGAGTCCAGCAGCTCCAGAGCGTACAGGCCGTGCGCCACGCAGAAGTCGCCGTAGTTCAGCCCGTTCGCCACCTTGAAGGCAGACACGGAGGACACCACCTCGCCGCTCATGGCCTTGCCCCAGTGCAGCTTGTACGAGCCCTCGCTCGGCCACGAGTCCGTGAAGGCCACCAGCGTGATCAGCGACTTGCCGCCCGTGCAGGCCTCCACGGACAGCGTCACCACTGCCGTGCTCACGCCGCCACTCACCTTCTTCGCCTGGATGGAGTAGGTGGCGGAGGGCAGCAAGGATGCCACACGCCCCGAAATCTTGCCCGTGTTCGTGTCGATCGACAGACCCTCCGGCAGTGCGGGCGTCACGGTGAAGTCGTAGTAGAACTCGGAGTTGGGGTACACCTCGCCCATCTCCACACCAGCGCTCAGCACCAGCGGCGTGGGGTACGACAGCTCCGGCACCACGCCGATGGCGTCCGCGCTCAAATCGATGGAGCTCAGGCGCAGCTGCTCTCGTCGCCCGTATTGATGTTCTCGAAGCGGTACTGGTTGTACGGCTGGCTGTTCTCCACCCACAGCTTCTTGTGCTCGCCCTTCAGCGACCACGCCATGTCCGTCACTGTCTTCAGCGTCGTCCACTCCTCCAGGTTGGTGTTGCGCGCCTTCAGCACGAACTCTCTCGGCTGCTGCGTGTCCTGCGTGTAGTACAGGTAGAGGGTCGTCGAGGAGATCCACTCGCGGCGGTCGTTGTTGAACACTAGCGTCCAGTAGTACGCGTTCATGGTGTAGCCGTAGTAGTGCTCCGCCACGTACACTGCACTGCCCTGGATGGTGTAGCTCGAGATGGTGTACGAGAAGACGCGAGACGACGACGGACCGCTCATCAGACGCACCGCGCAGTCGAACACGGAGGCTGTCTGTGTCGCCGTTTGTGCCACGATGGCAATGGCGATGGTGTTGTCTCCAGTCCGAAGGTAGTCAACAGCGACGTTATCCACGGAGGCAACGGTCCGCACGGGCAGCGAGATCTGGTGGTAGAGCACGTCGTTGTAGTTGTTCAGACCGAGACTCGTCAGGCTGAGGTCGCCCTCCACGCCGTTGCGGAACACCTCCACGCCGTTCATGTAGATCACGCAGCCGTAGATGTAACGCAGCGAGATCACGAAGCCCGCCACGCCCTCCAGCGACGCCACGTTGAAGGACTTCTTGTACAACTGGATCTGGTTGGAAGATGCAGAGAAGGAGCCGAAGGAGCCGCTCTCCCACCCAGCCGTTTCTGCATTGTGCCAACTTGCGGGCAGCACACCCATCTTGTAGAACCACGATGTCTTCGGGGCGACGGACCACTTCAGGTTCACGATGCGGTCCTCGGGCAGACCCAGGTTGGCGTCGTAGCGGATGCGCACCACCGTGTCCACCTCCTCTCCGTCCAAGATGGCGTACAGATACAAAAAGGAGGTGCCCTGCCAGTAGACGCTGGTGGAGCCCACGTCCACTTCATACAGCGAGCCGGTCAGGCAGAGCATCGTCGACCAGGTCTCGCTGCTCACTTGCCCAGAGTTGGCCGCCATAGCCAGCACCTCCTCCTGTGTGGCTTTGTCCTTGATGGAGAAGGATTCCTGGAATGCGCTCCAACTGTACGTGCGCGTCACTGTCAGCAGCGTACCCTCACATACCATACCTTCCAGCGAAAAGGAGCCTTGCAGAGTCACACCGCCCATGGTGCTGGTCATCACGAAGGTGGTATTCGGCAGTGCGGAATGCAGTATGCCGGACACCGTGCAGGTCGTCTCGTCCAGCGACAAGCCGGCAGGAAGAGCGGGAGAGACCGAGCAGCCCGTGATTTCCTTCAGCACGGGAGCGATGTGCACCTGGTCATACAGCGCGTAGTAGTAGGAGGAGGGACTGAACTGGATGGTGGTCGGCATCTGCGTGTTGCAGGTCATCGGGTGCACTTCGTACAGCTCCACTGTCGAGCCGGAAGAGCCCTCCGTCACGGTCAGACGGTAGGTTGTGTAGAGCTCGTTGTTGAAGTAGCCGTTGAAGATCTTGTTGGAGTTCGCCTCGTAGGTCGTTCCAGACACGCTGATCACCGAATGCCACGCATCCGCACTTCGCGAGCCTTCCCACTGGAAGGACTTGGGGGATGAAGTGTAGGCAGAGGCCGTGAACACGCGCAGGCTGTTGAGGGTCGGACGAGGGCCCGTGAAGCTGAAGGTGATGACGGAGGGAAGGGTGGTGGCGGAGTAGTAGGAGGTGCGCTTGTAGTCGAACAGGTTGGCGGAGGACAATCCCGTCGCATCGATGGTGACGGGGTAGGGGTACACGAAGCAGAGATGGGAGCTGTCCCCGGCGATGGAGGAAGCGACCGAGGCCACATACGCGTTGAAATCCACGACGGTTTCGTTGAGGGTTGGAAAGTGCAACTCCACAGCGAGAAGGTTAGGTGTGGAGGAGGAAATCAACGATGCAGGGAGGATGATGCCGTGATACACGGTCGAGTCGTAAGCGCCGGAAGAAGGGGTGGAAGGCGTGGCGGCTCCACTGTCCATGTTGTCGCGGAACACCTCCTTCCCGTTCACGTAGGCGATGATGCCGTAGCGGTAGTTGAAGCGCATCTCGTAGGCCGCCATGTTGTCAACGCCCGTGAAGGTCTTGCGGAAGTACTGAGTGCCATTCGCTGAATGAGCGTCTGTTCCCAGTGTCGCCGTTTCCCAACTGTCGCTGAAGCTCGCAGTGTTCCAGCCTTCAGCGACGGTCATTGCAGACGAATACAGTTTCCACTCGCCGTTCATCGGAATTGGGTAATCAAAGGAAAGAGTGAATGACTCTTCGCGATTCTCAATCATCATCGTCTTCAACACCACATTGCCGTAAGGGCCCGCCACTGAAATCCAACTATCCGCCGTCCAAGAATCGCCATAGGAGTCCTTTAACTTAAGGGTATAAAGGCTATTCTGCGACGATTCAAGGCAGTACTCATCGGTTCTCGTAGTTGGAAAAGGGGTCACTAAACAACAAACGAGTCGAGCCGGAGTAAAGCTCATAGGATTCTTCACTAGCGTGTATCACACACTTCTTGGTGATGGACATGCGGATCGTTCCCGGAGAACAATCCGCCGATTTCGCAATCACAAAGACTAAAAGATAGGCGGTCAGGATTGGGCGTACCCAAAGTCAGAAAGAAGAAGTCAGAATGGATCGATTCAGAACACTTTTCTGAATTGTGTTACGGTAGTACCAACCACCAAAGCCACCAATCCGACACGAGGAGTATCATCACTTCACTGGGGAACACCTCACAGTCAATACAATCTGGAAATGCCGTTCAGACACGAAAGGGCAAACACGAACAAGCTCAATAGAAAGGTGGGTCACGACAATGGAAGACACGACAAGATGGAGAAAGATGGCACGATATTAGCATGGGGAAGGTAATGGCAAGCAGTAGAACACGCCACGATGTGATAAGAAGTTGTCATCATAGGAAATCGAAACAGAGCGTATCCACTTTGCCAAGTATACGGATACATCATGTAATGGCTCCACATAGGGTTCCACATCAACAATACCATCATTAGATCCACCCAGCAAAAGAAACAGAAATAGCAACTACATCCGCAATACACCCACCGAAATGATCTTATAAGCAGACATACGAAAAGGACAGCCATCTCACATCATGAAATGCACAACAACAGCAAATCGAAACAACGATGACCAAAAGAAACTGCATACACATCTCAATCCACTACTAGACATGATTACACAAAGAAAAGAGCATCAAGAAGATTGTGATTGAAACAAACACCTCACACCCTCCTCCACCTGTCCCACCGTCCTCGTCACCGTGCTCACGCCATCCACGAACTTCGTTCGGAACAGCACATTCGCGTTCGTGAACATGCCCTCCTTCAGACTCACCACGATGAACTGACTCTGACCGAAGTGCTTCCGCAGCATGCGCCCGATGTTCTGCGTGTGGCTCAGGTCCAGCGCCGCGTCCACCTCGTCCAGGATGTACATCGGCGCGGGCTTGAACAGCAGCAGCGACAGTGCCAACAGACTGCGCTGACCCCCGCTCAGCTCCGACAACGACTCCTTCTCCTTCCCGCCAAACGCCACGCGCACCTCCAAACCCTCCAACACGTTCCCGTTGCTCGGCTCCAAACGCGCCGACGCGTCCGGCAACAGCGTCGAGAAGATCGACCCGAAGTCGCGGTTTACCTTCGCGTACGTCATCGCCAGCGTCTCCTTCTTCTTCACGTCCAGCTCCTCGATCTGGCTCTTGTCCTTCTCGATGATCTCGCGCTTCTTCAGCAGCTCCTCGTACTCGCTCTCCGCCTTCTCCATCATCCCCAACACCTTCTTGTTCAGACGACGACCCAACTGCTCCTGCTCCTCCTCCAACGCCACCACGCGGCTGTGCACCTCCTCCATCTTCACGCGCTTGAAGTCGTAGTCCCCGCCCTCCTTCCCCTCCTCGCTCCCCTCGCTCGTCAGCCACTTGTGCTCACTCAACAGATTCGCCACACGACGCTCCGCCTCGCTTCGCGCCTTCTCCAACTTCGCCTTCTTCACGCCGTTCTGCTTCAACACACCCTCCACACGCACTCGCTCACTCGCGCATGCCTCCAACGCCTTCTCCAATCCACGCAACTCCTCACTCTGACGACGCGTCTCCTCCTTCTTCTCACTCGCCTCACGCTTCACCTTCTCGTACTCCTCCTTCACCTCACGCACCAACGCCACCTCCGCCACACCCTCCGCCTTCTCCAACACCTCCAGGTTGTGCAGCGCCAACTCCAACGCGCTCTTCGCACTCCGGTACTTCTCCGCGCGTTTACGCATCTCACTCAACTCTCTCGAACTCGCATCCAACTCACGCTCCTTCGCATCCAACTCGCCACGCACCCTGTTCGCCTTCGACAACAGCGACAACACCGGCGCACCACCACGACGCGAACCGCCCTCCACAATGCCCGACGGCTCGAACACATCGCCCTCCACTGTCACCGTGCGTGCGTGGATCGCCGGGTTGAACGTCACCTTCCGCGCCACCTTCTCGCGCTCGCCCACCGCCTCCATCAACGCGCGGTCCTCGCGGATCAGCATCGCCCCCTTCTCCTGCAACTCCGCGCCCCACACCTCCTTCACACACATCGTCTGGAGGATATCCATCTCCGTTCGGCGCCGAGATCTCCTTCACCACCTTCCCGTTGCTTGCCGTCTCAGCATCTCACTCAACTCTCACCAGTGGGTAGTTGTCCGTCTCAACGGACAGCACCATGAACTGATCCATCAACTTGCAGGGCATGCCGAGACACTCGGGTGGGAAGGCTGAGATTTCAAAGCCAATGGATGACCGAGAAGTGGTCATTCAAGGCAAGCACGAGGATCATGCGACGCACTTCCATCAGCGTGTCACTCACGGTGTGTATTCAACATCACGGCTTCTTCTCATTATCAATCACCATGTACAGCCGAAGAATCAGTGATACGAGATGCAAGTGAAATGACGAGACCATCGCTTCAAGAACAACAGTAAAGAATAGATACTCTTCAGAAACACTTGAAATAACCTTCAAATGGGACACACGCCTTTCAGCTACAGCTACAGCCAATTCAAGTGACATATGGAAATGACAACCCATACACACTTCAAAGAGCCAGTCAAAATGCTCATAGGGTACGAATACACCAAAGAGCACATCCACAAAGCCTTTTCCTCAGCACGCATTCAAGCAATCACATAGTATTCATTCCATCAGATAAGACACCAAAACAGGGTAGAGAATGGATTACCATGTCAACACTCCGCGTATCCGTTTTACACAGTGAGCACAACTCACCATTGAAATAGCAATATCAAAAGAAGAAGAATCGACTAGGGAGGTATTGGAACTTCTAGATGAAAGCAATTTGACAATCCCATGATTTCACACAGAAAAGAAGAAACCAACTCAGCGTTACAAGCGAGAAATGAGGCAAAACAGGAATTGACTAAAAGCGTCCCTATTATCGTCAACCCCTTCATTCATTCTGAATCTGGCACATTTCTCTTATCCATGCATCATTCCTTGTTCATGGAGTTCAGTACTGTTGAATAGAATGGCAGCAACACGTATCCTTCCGTGATGGAGTGTTCCTGTCTCATGAATGCCTTTTCTATAACCTAACGAGTTGGACGTGAGATGTTCCATTCAATCGTGTGTGTTCCATATTCCTTGCTTTGTCGTATTCCAGAGTTCCGTGATGATTCTGTGATTGGGAGATCTTCTACCACTCCAGAACTGCAACTACAGTATCCCTGACCCTAAACTTGACTTGCTTCTTCCTGTGTGCCAATTCCTCTTTGTTGGTGTCTATCGTGTGCCCGTTATGATGCAAACTGTTCGAGTCATTGATGTCCTCAACTTCCCCATGAACAAGCCACTGGAAGAACGCATTCATCCACTTCGCACCCTCTCCACCGTGTACGCCTCACCGAAGAAGCACCACACCCCACTCTTCAACACCATCACGTTCACATATGAATCCTTCTGTCATGGAGTGATGGGACAACTGCACTAACTCTTCCAGTTCTCCAGCTCGATCCTGTTGATGCGACGCATTTCCTGCCAATCCCTCTGAAGAGTCCCATCATCAGTCCAGCCAATCGCTCCACGCCCGCAATTCGACGTGCACTCCTTTTCTCTCCCTCACGCATAGACGAAGGGCGTGCAGTGTCCAAACCGCGAGCAAGGAGGAGTGCACACCCTCCAGCCATTCCCGCCAAGTGAGACGTCCATTTCCCTCCACGACATCGACAGGATCCATTCACACCACCAGAGCTTCCTGCCGCTGTTCGCCATGAACCTGAGCATCCTCACCAGCAAAGACAGCCCATGAACAATCATTGTGAGGTATTTGTTCAACACATCTCAGAAACAAACACACCACAAACTACATTGATTCTTCAAAGTACTTCTCCAACGCGCCAATGTCTACACCGTGAGGGAACGAGCGAACAGACACCTTCCTTCACGACGGAGGTGCGGTGCTTGAAGGCGGACGGGGAGAGCGTCACTGTCGCCAGCTTCGGCATGTCTAGCGGTGAGAGGATACAACCACCACCCACGCTGAAGGTCAAGGACACGGGGATACACGAAGGACTTGGAGTCTCCACTCATGTAAGTCGTGAGCGAGGTCAGCTCGGGCATGTCTACGCCTCACACTTCCATTACACACCCACTCTGCAGAACCAGCTCGGAGGCGTCGTGATCCGCGAAGGCCAGCGCGTCCTTGCCGAGCCGAATGGACGTCAGTGCCGGCAGGTCTATTCATCACTCTCCTCCTCGTCGCGCACTCTGCAACGCCACATGCCTCGACTGCTGGAACGCCGCGCCGCCCAACGCCAGCGACTGCAGCTTCGGCAAGTCTACTCCTCACTCTCTCCCGCCAGAACCATCCTTCAGCTCCAGCGCCGCGGCGGCAAAGTTCCCGCTCTCCCTCTCCACGTCGCCCAGCTCCAGCGTCTGCAGCGCGTCCAGACCTGACAGCTCGAGCGTGGTGAAGAGCTTGAAGGACCCTGACCCGACCTTCAGCTCTCGCAGCCTCTCGCAGTCCCTCACCACCAACGTGCCGTTTCTGTGCATGAAGGAGTTCTCGCCCACCTCCACCGTCTCCAGACGGCTCAGGCCCTCCAGTCTCACCTCCTGCACGGAGCCAAAGGAGTCGTAGTAGATGGCCAGCTCGCACAGCGCCGGGTTGTTCTCCAGCACGAACGAGCGAACCATTCCGAAGGCGCGGCTGCCCACCTGCACGACCTCCAGCTGCGCGTTGCCCTGCACCGTGAAGTTCGTCGCCATGCGGAACGCCGACGGGAAGAACGCCAGCTCCTTCACCTTCGGACAATCCTTCAGCGTGAACGACGAGAAGTCCTGGAAGGAGTCCTCGCCCATCTTGATCGTCTCCAGCTGCGCGTAGCCCTCGAACGCCAGCGCGCCCTGCATCATGAAGCACGCGCGGCCCACCGTGAACTCGCGCAGCGACGGCAGGCCCTCGAAGGCGTCCACGTGGAAGCCCTTGAAGGACTCGCTTCCAATCTCCACCACCTCCAGGCGTGGGCAGTTCCTCACCGCGAAGTGCGCGTCATTCGCCCGGGTGAAGGACTCCAGGCCCACCGTCAGGCGCACCAGGTTCTGCAGCCCCTCCAGCACGAAGGACTCCACGCTGTGGAAGCAGTCGCTGTTGATGCGAATCGTCTCCAGCGCCGGCACATTCTCCAGCCTGAAGTCCTCCGTGGTGACCAGCGAGTTCTGTCCGACAGCCAGGGACTTCAACGCGGTGCAGTTCACCACGGCGAAAGTGCCCGCGCGCTGGAAGGATTCCGAGCCGACGGTCACGTTGACCAGCGCAGGCAGGTCCCGCAGCACCAGGCGGTTCGCGCTCTGGAAGCACTTCGAGCCGAAGGAAGCGCTCTGCAACAGCGGCGTGTCCTTGATCGTCAGCTGCTTTCCGTACTTGAAGGCGTCGGTGTCCAGCTCTCTCAATCGCGGGCAGTTCCTCACGGTCAAGGCACTCGAGGACTGGAAGGAATCGCCATAGACGCCCAGCGAGACCAGCTTGTCCATGTTCTCCACCTTCAGCTCCTCCGCGCTATAGAACGAGTCGCTGAACGTCAGTGTCTCCAGAGACGGCAGCTCCTGCAGCTCCACCGCCCTGAACATCCGGCACGACTCGTAAGAGAACGTCAGCGTCTTCAGCGCCGTGCAGTTCACGATCCGTGCCACGTCCCCGTCTGCGGCGCTGAAGCTCTTGGAACCGAACTCCGCCGTCTCCAGCCGGCCCAGGCCCTCCAGCGTCAGTCGGGTGGCCCCCGTGAAGCAGTCCGCGTCGATGCGCAGCGTCTCCAGCGCGGGCAGCTTCGCCAGCTGGAAGCCCTTGAAGTGCTTGAAGCTCCCGACCTCCGCCGTCAGCCGCTTCAGCGACGCACAGTTCGACACGGCGAAACTGCCCTCCGCAGCAGAGAAGCTCCCGGCGCCCACCCACACGGACTGCAGCGCGGGCATGTCCGAGAGAGTCACTGCCGTCGTGTTCCGGAACGAGCCCTCCTTCAGCGTGAGGCGCCGCAGGGAGACCGCGCTCGTGAGCTCGAACCGCGCGGCAGGCTGGAAGGCGAGGCGGCCCACGTACAGCTCTTCCAGCGACTCCACGCCCTCCAGCACCAGCGCCTTCGCCTCCAGGAAGGAGTGGTCGCCGAACGTCAGGTTCTTCAGCTCCGTCCGGCGGGTCAGGTCCAGGGCCTGCGCCCTCTGGAAGCAGTCCGCGCCGAACGCCACATTCTCCAGGAACAGCGTGCCGCTCAAATCCAATGTGAAGTTGGACATGACTCCGTCGCCGACGCTCAGGTCCGTCATCGCGTCTCACTGCGTCAGGCGGAACTCGCCGCTGCCATGCGCGAAGCTGCTCGCGCCGATCGTCAGACGCCGCAGCGCGGGCAGACCGTTCACGCTGAACTGCTCCGTGTTGACGAAGCTGTGCGAACCGATTGTGATGCTCTTCAGGACGGACAGACTGCTCAGATCGAGTCGCGTCACGTTGGCGAAGCTGTGCGAACCAATCGCGATGCTCTTCAGCGCGGGCAGAGCGGTGAGATGAAACGACGTGAAGGCGGCGAAGGCACCATCGCCAATGAGCAGCTCCTGAACGCTGGAGGCGACGAGCGAGAAGGCGCCGGCGGCGTGGGCGAAGCTGTTCGTCCCCACCACCACGCTCCGCAGGGAATTGAGCTGGGCGAGAGCCAAGTCCTGCACGTCGGCGAAGCAGTCCGCGCCGATGGTCAGACGCTGCAGCGCGGGCAGCCTGGCGAGGTGGAGGCGAGTGAAGGCGCCGAACGCCTTGTCCCGAACGGTCAATTCCGTCAGGGACTGGCAGTTCTCGACGCGCAGCTCGCCGGCTTTGCGGATGAAACTGCTCTCTCCAAAGAACACACTCCTGAGATGGGGAAGCGAGGAGAGCGTGAAGTGCTCGACCTCCGTGAAGCAATCCGCACTGATCATCAGCGTCTCCAGCGAGGGAAGGCTCTTCAGGGAAAGGGTGCTGAAGAAATGGAATGACCCTTGGAGGATGCTCAGCGTTTTCAGTGCCACGCAGTTCTCGATGTGCAGCTCGCCATTCTTTCTCGTAAAACTCTCCTCCTTGAACACGAGGCTCTCCAAACTCTTCAGATTGCGAATCCGCACAGTGAGAATGGAACCCAGGGAGAACGAGCCGACAGAAAGGCGTTCGAGTTTACGAAACGCTCCAAGATCAAACACAGTACTGTCCATGTCGTTACACTCACCATCGGGAATCACCAACTCCCTCATGCTGGTGGAGATAATAGTATCATTTAAGCACTCCTTCAGCATTCGGAGCGTCTCTTTGGCTTCTCGAGAAACGGGATCTCTGACGAATGCAAACACGAGAATCAGACCAACAGCCACACAAAGAAGAATCGAAATCGCAATGCACAGCGTTCTTCCTCCAAAGCGGCTCTTCTTCTGTCCCATATTCTGTCCTCTGTTGGGAAGCATCGGTTCCTGCACGGTGTGGACGATAACGGGGGTTCTAGGGCTCATCGAGGACTTGTGTTGCTTACGGATTCATAACACTCGTCTTCTGCACATATACGCCTCTAGGGTTGGAATTGTACATTCTTGAGAACAAGAGTGGCGTATTCATGGAATGAGACAATCACAGCGTTTCATCGATCACATCTTGCGATACGGTGCGTGGAATGTGTCCTCTCCTGAGTGGAATGGATAGTCTCCGTTGGAAGCGAGTATGATGACATTGACCCCTACGTGTTCGGGTATTGATGAACAATGAATTGGGTGTTTATCCTCTCATTCATTCCTGAACAAGGGTTGTTTGTTCAGTACAATTCATGTTGACTCCCACAAGTGTGAGATCTTTTCGATGAGACCACTTGGTCTTCTTCTTTGGTTTTCTAAGGATTGAAGAAGCAGTATTCACAACTGTGAGTATGAATGGATAGAGGACTACTTCGTCTACAGGATGCAATACAAAAGCAAGAGATAAATGGTGTATGTGTGAAGAAAAAGGCAGGGATCGGATGAACCACTCTTGAAGCGTTTGTGATTCTCAGAATGACTCTGTGTACTCCTTCTCCCATCGTGAGTGCTGTCTTCTCCAAATCACACAATTCCTTTACCAGACTGTCAAAGACGTGTAGGGCTGCTCTTGATGTATGAACCTGCATTTTCAAGTTGCAAGGAATGCTTGTGAACTTCAAAGCATCCGCCCTGTGCTCATTTCCCAAATCCGTTACTCTATTGCTGCACCATTTCAGTTTCAATCTCTATAATGGATACTATGAAGAATGGAATGCAGCATAACCTTCTTCTCGAGAGAGGCATCCAGTTTGTTCCTTGTTCCCCATTCACCGTTTTAGAATGCAATCAATCAATTATTGGAGAGAGGTGTATCGATTTCCATGCCGCTTTGCCCAGAAACTGCTTGTACAGTTCCATTCAACGCAGTCCAGAAGAGGAACATCGTTCTTCTCTTTCGTATTCATAACTGCAGTCAGAATATTGATTTGGTCTTTGGAAATGCCTTCCCTGTGTTTGTGGAGTGTGATTCTGGAGGCTACAGCATTCTCACCGATTCCCATTTCAGAATCATGATGCTGGTGTGAATCAACGCCCTTCCCGATGAGCTGGTGGTTGATGCGAAGCAGACCTGTCCATTGTATCCCAGTATCCTTCATACTCTCTCCTCAGTCTTAGAACAGCATGATCCCATCAGTAGCATTCAAGTCATGGGTGATTCTGCACTGAACGTGATGTGCGCTCTATTCCTGCCGCAGTGGTCAGAGCTGAAGGCGCACGAGAAGCCGATCCAGTCTCTCCTCCCTGTTGGACTCCGCCTTGTCACCACCGCCTGGGCGTGTCGCCGCTCTCCGTCGCCGAGAACGAGGGCTGTCTCGCTGTTCCAGCCGCTGTTCCAGACGCTGAAGGAGGAGCATCCTGCGGTGGAGGACAAGACGGCGAAACCACCATAGTGTTTGACTGCTTCAACGCGTGTCCTTTCATCCGCGAGAATGAGAAGGGACAGAGTGTGGCGATCGACAGGAGGCGCTGACGGTGCGAAGCAGGAGCACGACGCGGACCCCAGTGACGGGCTGTCCGCCAAGGCGAGCGTCGTGAGCAGGGCGATCCGTCCGTGTCTGCGTCAGGGCTGCAGGAGACCGTGTGTGGCGCATGCCCAGCAAACGGCGATCTGGCAGCCATCTGGCAGCCATCTGGCGGTAGAAGCGCTGGCTGGAGAAGATCGACGGGCTGGTGCGGCGCGAGGACAGCTGGGCGACCACTCGAACGAGCTGTGCAGAGGCGAGGTTCGCTGGGGTGAGTCATCCTCCGCCACTCCATGCGCATTCCCACGGTTGTCGCATTGGGAGGTGTTCGCTGTGCCACTCGGTGTTGTGGACAGCAGCCGCAGCAAGGTGTGCTGGGTGTTCGATCACTCGTCTCCAAGATTGCATCGAGTGGTGCGTTGCTGCCACATAGCTTCACGATCAGCGGGAAGAACGATCGGACGATGTACCGACTGGGGTTGTTGTTTGAGATGGAGAAGTCGTTCTCGTTGACGGAGGAGGAGTAAGTGATCGAGAGAGGTGATGAAGAAGCCGAAGCTGGTGAAGAATCCAGAATCTGCAGAATCGTTGTGAGAAGGAGGGTTGTGTATATTGGATTGGATGTGACGACGAATTACAGATGGATTGTTTGTTGACAAAACGGAGTTGTGTGTTGGAGAATCAGACTACACTATCCAGTGGATCCATAATGAGCGATCTGACTAGAATAGATGATTATGAGTTGTTGGAGAAGCAGAATGAAGGGTATGAAACAAACTGAGTGATTAAGCCATAGTGAGTGGTTTGATGAGTACAGAGCACGCAATCGAACTACAAATGAGATTGTATTGATGGCAAGAGTGAAGAATGGGTTGGATGTGAAGAGAATCGAATCACGCTTTACACGGCTGAAAGAATGCAGCAATGAGCATCTTGTGAGATATCTAGATATTGTGAAGAAGGATGACGAGTTGTGGGTAGTGATTCCTTCCAGAGTTGATAGAATAGATTGTGATGGAGAATTGTGATTGCTATTCTCTCTCACAATTCTTGGAACATAAGGATTACATGACTGAGGAGCAATTGCGTGAGATCGCTCGTGGTTGTTTATCGGGATTGAGTTATCTTCATGAGAGGGGCATCTTGCATGGGGTAAGTGAATGATAATGGTAATTAGTAAATAGGACGTGAGACCAGTGAATCTGTTCCTGACTGAAGATGGTGTGTTGAAACTGGGCTACTACGGACTAACAACACAAGCAGAGTGTTATTCCATTAAGGGTATGGATTGGGATGGAATTCGCAGTTTTGCTCCTGAAGTGTTTAGAGGAGAGTATGGAATGAAGAGTGATGTGTGGTCGTTTGGCACTGCTTTGCTAGAATTGATGGGTATAAGACCATATTACCGGTACAAGAATAACCGCTTACCCACAATGAATAGTCGTTTTGAGTCACCATTTAAGGCATATGACATCAACTCATCAGAATTGGCTGACTTCCTGAGGAAGTACTTTTATATAATGGATATGAGATGGAGTGTGAATGAGTTGATGAATGTGAGTATGATGTGATGGAGAATGATGAGTAGCATCCATTTGCGAAGGAATATGAAAGAGACACGTTGGTTCCATTGATGAAGATCCTGAAGTATCAAGAGTATTGTGAATGGATACTGAAGAAGAATAGGAAGGATTCTCATCTGGTGTTGCATAAGAATGGATTGTGCTGGTGTCATGAAGGGTTGGTTGAGAAGTTCCCTTCCATTGTAGTGGAATTGTGTTTGAATGGAGTAATCGAAGTGGATATTGCATCCCACACACTGTTAAGAGTGAATGGAGAGGATGTGAAGGGAATTGAACATGCTAAAGTGTTGGATTTGGATGATGATGGAGAGAGATGGGAAGGCGACGTGTTGAATGATCAGCCGTATGGTTGGGGCATGTTGTATGACAGTGAGAACAGAAGGTCTTATGAGGGATTCCGAATTGGAGATGTGAACGTGTGTTATGGAACTCAGTACTACTCTGACATTCAGAAGGTGGAGTATGAAGGAGGATGGCTTGAGGGAATGCGCTGGGGACGAGGCATTCAGTATGATCGGAATGGCAAAACAGTGTTTGATGGGAAATGGATTAACGATGAACAACTGAGCAAGCGAGTAGTGCTGAGTGAAGAGAATCAATTCCTTCACAATCACCTTGAAGAACTGATCGTAGAGAACAACAGTTGTAATGGACCAGAATGGACTGCTCTTGATTTGAGTTTCATTTCCCATTTGCGACTGTTTGAAGTGGGTGATGAGTGTTTTGAGAATGTGAAGGAAGTGAAGTTGATTGACTTATCCAAGTTGGAGAGAGTGGTGATTGGAAAGAATAGCTTCACAAAGGAGAAGGATAGTTGGGGTTATGATCCAACTCGTCATTTCTATTTGAAGAATTGTGAGAGGTTGAGAGAATTGAAGATTGGTCGTTATTCCTTCTCTGATTATTCAGTGTGTGAGATTGAGAATGTGCCTTCTTTGGAAGTGATTGAAATGGGAGAATTGACTGAAGGGAGTCACAATTTCTGGCGTACTTCTTTGGAATTGAAGAGTGGGATTGATGGAATGAAGTGATGAATAGACTTGCCCAGTTTGAAATCACTTCTGTTTGGTGGTAAGGCATTCTGTCGTTGTTCTCGTGTAGTGTTTGAGGGTGAATGGATTGAAGAGAGAATGATGACTAGACTTACCTGAATTGACTTCCATTCGATTTGGTGAATATGCATTCTGGTTCATCAATGATAATGATTCAACTGAATTGATTATGCGAAGTGATGATGATGAAATGAACTGATGAATAGACTTGCCTAAACTCACAACACTCACTACTGAAGGAGAAGACAGTCGCACATTCCTCTATCCTCGTTCCATCACTTTGGAGGGTATTTCCTATCACTCTACCCTCACAAGCAGACATGCCCTCTCTCACCACTGTCACTCTTGGCAAGCATTATGCTTTCAAACAGAGGATAACCCTTCATACCAAGAGTTCCTCTCCCTCCTCTCCCTCATTCCTAGACATCACTCCCGCTCTCCAACAGTATCTCTCCTCTCCTCTTTCTTCCACACACGATTCACCATCAATTCTCTCCAAACGAGTCATTCTCACTTCACAACCCTCTCTATCATCACACCACACTCATCCGCAATTCCCAATCAGAGAATGCGTGAGGAGGTGCCATTCCATCACTTTCCCTTCCACTTGCTCTATTTCCACTCCACAACTCTACAAATCACATAATACTCACACACTAACCCCAAACAAAACAAGAATCACTAATTCGGCCTCGTAATGCACACACAGCTCGCAAAGAGCATCTACAAAACTGCATTACGTAGAGCCGTTGCATTCGACAAGGATCCCGTGCTGAAAGTGGGGTTGTTCTCTTCTCCTTCTGATTGTAGTGTCTTATCACCCAAGAGTCCTTTGACCGGTACTACAATCAAATCAAAAACGGATCGACGAAAGAAAGAGACTACTGCAAAGATCGCCTGGACGCCTTTCTCTGGTTTCCATTTCACGCTCTTTCCACCTAGAAGTCATAATCAATTCTATTCCATGAATCGATCTCTCTCTGCATTCCTTCGGTCGCAAGTTCAACAAGCAGGGGAGGAAGAGAAGAACCCAATGTAATTCTCTCTTCATCCAATTCAGTAGTAGCGCATTTCCTGCTCTGTTGCGTCTTTCCGATTACCTTCATTCGTGCATGTTGTACGCCAGCAATTCTGGATTCATCAAAGCAAAGATGGAATCGACACTTCCTGCCCCTCGTGATGGTGCTATTCGATCCTCCCCTTTCCCCGTAGTGCGTGAATGCTACGATCGGATTCATCCCTCTCTGGAAACAGAGACAAGAGACCAGTACGCTGGCTATGTGCTCATCCAAAACCCTTCTGCGCTTCTTCAACTGAAGAACTGGGATGAAAACGATGATCGAGTGAAGACGCTGCTTTCCTCCTCTGTGGTAGCCCCGTCTCCTCTCCCTCATTCCAGATGTACCTTCTCGCCCCCATCCAGAACCAGTACCCGATGCTCTTCCTCAGCGAGTGCTTCCCACACCGCTCTCTCATTTCTAGTTCGCAGCACTCTGCCAAGAGCGCTCATGACATGAAGATCCGTCTGGTCCGTCTCGCCTCCAAACTGCGCGGCATACCAGACCGTTCTGCCAGCCGTGAGGCAGCCACGCCGAAGGAGGGACGGCGTCGTGTCCGCCTGACCTTGGATCCGCAGACGCAGCACGCGCTGGACGGCCTGTCCGTCAACACCCACATAAACGCCGTCAACACCCACATAAACGCCATCAACACCCACATTCCCCCGCAGGAGGCGAAGCTGGACGGCTACAACTGGAAGCACGTGCTGCTGGGCGGTGCCTTCTCCCACCCCGTGGTGCTGTTTGACAAGACGCGCCTTAATCCCGCTGCGCTGACGCAAATCGAGTACGCGGACGAGACGGACACCGTCGCCTCCTCCACCGAGTACGAGCGCCTCCTCCGCACGCTGTCGAGGACGGAGACGGACACGGTGCCGCTGTGCCTGGACTGCACGACGGTGTTCGCCTCATATCCTTCTGCCTTCCTCTGCCTACCCTTCACTATACCGTAAAGGAGATTGCGGAGGCCGTGGAAGCGAGGCAACTCTTCGCCGTCGCCGTGGAGGATGTGCGCAACCTTCTGTTTAACTGTACGCCAGACAGGGCGACGTGACGCGCAGGCACCATCGACCGACGCTTGATCTACCCGAATCTGCTGAAGCGGCTGGGCGGCGAGTTGGCGAAGTGTGCAGACGTCATTTACAATGTGCTGACCAGTCTTGACTGTTCTGTTTGCCACAAACACACGACAAGTCCTTGCGTTCGTTCAGGCGCCGCTGCACAAGGTGGTTGGTCCACAGGAGGAGAGAGAAGGCGCAGAAGCACAGGGGAACGAGAACAGGGAGACACGTCCACCCGAAGGTCCGAATCACCCAGTCCACGGGGAGACCCGAGAAGACGCTTCCGAAGGGCGACATGAGACCGTTCAGGCTGATGACCGTGCTGGCGAGCCGCGCGTCCACGCTCTCCATGGCGATGAGCTCGCTGAAGGAGAAGGGGATGTAGAGGAAGAAGCCCAGCAAAAAGGACAGCAGGAGGAAGGCGAGCGGCGAGGAGGCCCACGGCAGCGCGGCAAAGACAATGCCCGCCAGGATGGACGCCGCCTCGCAGATGTGCGCACGGGAGAGGTGGTAGGCGTCCGACACATAGCCTAGTCGTGAGGGCGAAAAGAGGGGGCCACCACACCACAGCGTGCCCAGAATGCCGCCGATCTCGATGCAGCTGACGGCGGAGGGGACGTGGCTGCGAGTGAGGGGAGAGGACGAGACGGACGGGAGGACGGAAGGGGCGTGGAGGAGTCGCGGAAACATCAGCAACCACTCGCTGGTTGAAGGTGCTCTGCGGGTCATGGGGAGGGAGAAGCGGAACAATGAACACAGCGCCCAGAAGAAGCGAGAGGGAGAGAAGAGACTGGCATGACGATTTGCCCTCACACTCCTCCTCCTTGGAATCGAGCGATGTGTACAACACTTAGAGAGAATGGGTGGTTGGAAGGAATGACTTCGTCAGGCCGTTTCGAGGGATAGAGAGAATAAGAGGCACATGCATTGCACAGGTTTGCAATGCTTAGCACATAAAAGAGGGAGCTCGGATTCCCGTGCACAGTCCGGGAGAGCGTGTTACAGAGAATGGTCCCGATGGAACTGCAGCAGCAAATCACCGACCAGTAGAATCCGCGCACTATACACTCAGTAAGAAGAAGAGGGGGTACAATCGTCTGGAAGCCACTGGTTGAAGACAATGCATAGGATCGGCCACAACGTTCCCATACACGCGTAGCCCACTACCCAGAGAGCGAAGAAAACAGAGTAGTTTCCCGTTGTAGACGAAGATGCCAGTCCTTCCAACGAGCAGAGGATTCCGACCATACCGAAGAGAAGGGTGTACATCAGAAACAGGTTTCCCTTCACCACATGACTCGTGATGAACTTGCTCAGTCCATACACGATAAAGGCCGTCGTATTCATCAGGGCGTAGTTGGACTGGGTGAAGAACCCTCTCTGGATGAAATGCGGAGCGCATTCTCCCAGGGCCCTCCGAACCATATTCTACCCCGTGCAGGACATAAAGAGAGGGAGGAGGATGTGAACGAAGTAGAAGGAACGCGATTCCTTCATGGGTTGGGAATGGAAATGAAGTATCTTTTGTTGAATGGATTGGGGTTGTATCCTCTTCAGAGTGTTATTTGTGAATTGTGAATGGAGATTGGGATGTAGATTGTGTGTTGTGTGATGAAGTGGGTACATGATGCGGAAAGGAGTATGTGGAGTTGGTAGTGATGAGAAGACCATGAATTCTTCATGATTGCTGATAATGGGGAGGATCGTCGATTAATGACTATGGAAATGAATGCTTCTGTTCTATTTGTTAATCACCAAAAGGAAACACCTCAGAGGAGCATATCTAAGAATTGATCACCACCCACAAATCGTCCTTGTGTATGAAACAAACGAGAGACTATTGTAACGAAACAACCCATACTACCTTCCTCGGGAAATACAACGCCTCCTCCAGTGCCGGAAACAGTCGACAGAGAACTGGACAAGTGTGACTATCTCACCAGGCACGGGAGGCTCTTCATCATCTTAGTACCGAGATGAATGAAGAAATCCAGTTGAAGAGAAGGTTTATGGACTGCACACCGGCGTATCGGCAGAAGCAGTTTTGTGAAGGCGTCAAGAGGATTACCGAGATGAAGGGATCCTTCTTGCACTTGACAAAGGAACAGTTAGTGAAGATTCTTGTTGCAATGTCAGGTGTGCCGCAAATCAATGCTGCTCCTGCCGCTTCTTCGCCGTGCCGATCACCACGAACGGCTCCTCGCCCTTGTCGTGGAAGGGACACACGCACACGGAGAAGGCCGCCTCGTTGTCCGCCAGCTCGAAGCGCTCCAGCGTGCGCAGCGTCGCCGCGTCCACCACGTGGATGCAGGAGGCCCACTTCTCGCGGTCGGCGGGCACGGGCGCGCCGCAGTCGTACTCGTTCACGTAGGCGACGCCGTGCTGCTGGTAGAAGGCCTGCTTCTCCAGCTCCGAGAAGGCGTGGTGCTCCGTCTCCAACAGGATCAGGCAGGAGGTGCCGGGGTAGGCCGCCAGCTGCCGCGGTGTGTAAGAGAGCGGCATGGACGCGGCGGCGAAGGGCTGACTGAGGCTGTCCACGTGGAGGATCTGGAGGTCGGCTCCGCGCAGCATCACCAGCCCGTCGGCGCACTGCGGCGTGTTGAAGCAGGCGGCGAAGTCCACGCTCTCGCACACCAGGGGCGTCAGCATCATCGTGTTGCCCGCGCAGTAGCACAGCCACGGCTTCAGGCTCAGCGCCAGCACGCATCGCTGGCCCTCCACCACCACCTTGAACAGCCGGATCGGCCGCGGACCCAGCAGCCGGGGCGACCGCGCCGTGCCCAGCTTGCCCGTGCGCTCATCCACCTCCACGCGCAGCACCGTCCCGTTTTCTGTGCCCACCGTGAGGAGGAGCGTTTCTGTGGTGTGGGTTGTCGTGCCAGTAGCACTAGAAGAACTAGAAGCACTGGGAGAACTGGACTGTCCCATACGCATACGATCAAGAGACAAATCCGATGGAATGGCATCCAGCGTGATCATCGAGATCTCCTCCAGCAGCGCCGTGGGCGCCAGGCTGTACACGCGGCACGTGCGGTCTCCGTACCCCACCACCAAAAACGGTGCGCGCAGGGTTTGTGCGGAGAGCGCGGGCAGGTCCAGCGCGGTCACCTCCTCCTTGCGGTTGAGGCTCTCGCGCTCCGCCCACGCGTACTGCTCGTCCAGCTCGAAGTACACCACCTCGCCGTTCGACAGGGCCACCACCACCTGACGGCTGTTCATCGCCGTGCACACGATCGACCGCCGGCTGGGGGGATCCCACACTTTCGTGTGCCCGTCCTCGAAGATCTGCCGGAAGCCGCCGGGACACACCTGCAGGTAGGAGCCGCCGTCCAGCACGCCCGCCAGGAGCGTCGCCTCGTCCGCCTTGAAGCCCGTGTCGTTGACCTGTTCCACAGCGTCGCCCACGGCCAGCACGATGGTGGCGTTGTTGAAGCTGATCACCATGAACTTGTCGCAGCCGCTGTGCTCGTCACGCAGTGTCCACAGCCCGCGCGGCGCGTACGGCAGCGTGTTCTGGGACAGGAGCGACACTGACAGACCGTGCTGCAACACCTTCAGCTGCGCACGGCTGCCACGACCACAGAGCGCGTAGAGTTGGGGAGAGCCCTCATCGTAGAGGTCAGCGGCGTGGAGTTTGATGAGGGGTGTGGAGTTTGATGAGGGGTGTGGAGTTTGATGAGGGGCGCGAGAGACGGGAGGAAGTGAATGGGGTTGATGTTGGTCAGTTCGCGCGGGGAGAAGAGCGGAATCTGCACGGAGCCATCCGCGCCGAGCAGCGTGGAGAAGGAGGCTTCGGCCATATCGCCGTCGCCGAGGCTGAAGAACTGATAGACGCAGCTGTGAGAGAGGAGGAGAAGTCGCACTGGTCGCCGACCTCCGAGGTGGCCAGCAGCAGGCCGTGCTTGGTGATGTGGAGCGAGGTGGCGACGGGGAGGGTGTCGAAGTACTGAATGGTCAGGTCGTGCACGCGCGCGTCGTCGAAGCTCAGCGTGATCTTGAACACGTCGCCCAGCTCGCTCTGCGCCAGGTAGAAGAACTTGTCCTACGCCTCACACCTCGCCATTGCCATCACGCGTTGGTGGAACAGGGCCCACGCCACGATTAGCACGCCCTTGTCCTCCGGCAAGAACTCGCGTCGCGGAATCGGCACGCGCAGCTCCGGGTGGCCCTCGTTGCGGTACAGCACCTAGTTCTCCGCGAACACCAGCACGCCGCCCGGACCGTCCACGCCCGGCACTACGCCTCACAGTGTTTAGGGATTCGCACCTCGCGCCAGCAGGTTTGCCGACCGCTCCGTCGCCTCGCTCCACTTGCGAATCACGTGGTTCAGACCCAGGTCCAGCTGGTAGAACGTCAGCAGCTTCTCCGTGTGCGCCGCCGCCTCGCCCGTCGGGTCCTCGTCCGCCTCCGCGTAGTTCAGCTCCAGGCAGGCGAAGATCGGATTGTCGTAGCCCACGTCCAGTCCCTCCGTCGTCAGGACGATGGTCTGTGATTTGTGCGCCTCCAGCGGCGAGGAAATGGTGACGTTGTTCTTGGAGTCGCGATTCAGCACGTACACGAGATTCTGCTTCTCGATCGCGCCTATGAGTTACTCAATTGCAAGAGGAAGACTGATCATGAAGGCGCGACCGGTGGGATCCACCGCCAGGTACTGTCCGGGAAAACCGCGAATCACGCCCACCTTTCCGAAGGTCTCCTGGTGGATTTTCTCAAAGGCGTTCGTTTCGCCGTTGAATCGCAGTACCACGATGCGTCCGCTGTCCGAGCCGATGAGAATGAAATCCGTGTCGTTTCCTACGCGTTGTTGAAATGGATTGGATTGTACCGGACAGACGGAAGGGCTTGAGCGACCGGATGAGACCGTATACCTCGTAGCTGCAGATCACGTTGACGTTTCCGCTTTCGTCCAGTCTCCACAGCTCGATGGTGTTTCCTCTCGAAATGATAAACTCCTCCGTCTTCGGCGAGCTGAAGTTGCCTATGTCCATCACATCAGCACAAACGGCACCAACCATAGATCGAGCGTTGCACCACCGACGGTTTGTGAATCGTGAGGTTGTAAAGATGCATTGCTTTGCTTTCTTTTGAATTGAGAGGAGTGGTGAAATGCTGGGAGGGGAGTGTGTGTTGTGTTTTCTTTTCTTTTGGGGGAGAGGCAGAGATGGAATGGCGAATGGGAGAGGAAGGGTGTGGTGAGTTTGTGGGAGCGTGTTGGTGATTGTGAGATGGGTGGTATTGTGATTGGGAGCAGATGGGTGGTGATTGTTGAATGGGTGTTGGAAGGGGGATAAAGAGGATTAGGGAGGGGTAATGGAATTGGAGGTTGAAGGAAGTGGGGTGTTTTGTGAGTTTTGGAGTGTGGATGGGAAGAGTGTGGAATTGGGTCCTGTGTGAGGGAGAGATGTTAGAGAATGGGGAGGAGAGGTAGTGGAAGCGAGTTTCGAGTGGAATCGGTGTAATGCGAGAATGAAGGTGCTGTACTTTGTGAGAATGAAAGGGTGAGAAGTGTAGATGTGGAAATCAAATATAGGATGTGCATTGTGTTGCATCCCGATTGTGAGGAGTTTTCGATTCGATTTCACTTTGAGATGGCATGGAATGGGAAGGATAAGGAGATATGGTGAGTGATTTCTGCATGGAGGGTGTAATGATGATTCTGGTGAATGGCGTTGTGAATGCAAGGGAGAGTGCGTTTTCGATGGAGAAGGAAGAGTGAATCCCATTCAGTGGATAGGACCTACACTGATAACACAGCGTTCATTGCGAGGAGGAGAGTGCTTTCACTATGGAATGCTCCAATCCACATAATTCTGATATGAACGCGATTACAACTCCCAATCCAAAGTGGGTTGTCTGGGAAGGGTGATATGTAGACTTGCTGGCCTGCGTCTGGAGGAATTGACGCTCAAACTGCTCTCCATGGCAGTGTCCCTTTTTCAGCTCGGTTTTGGGAAGGAAGGAACCGTGCTTCACAAGGGCGTGATTCGTGCGGGCTCGGTCGTGTTGGAGGTGAACGAGAAGAGGCTGGTGGTTGTGAATGTGGAGAAGAAGACGGTGCTGAATGTGAGTGGCATTGAGCACAAGCAGGTGCTGGATTTGAGTGATGAGGGAGAGAGATGGGAAGGTGATGTGCTCAACAACCAACCGTGTGGTTGGGGCGTGTTGTATGACAGTGAGGGCGAGAAGAAGTATGAAGGGTTCATGATTGGCGAAGCGTACGTGTGCTACGGCACGCGGTACTATTCGGACATTCAGAAGGTGGAGTATGAAGGCGAGTGGTGTGGAGGCAAGCGCTGGGGACGAGGCATTCAGTATGACCGCAGAGGCAACATCGTGTTTGAAGGCGAGTGGCTGAACGACGAGCATGAGATGGAGAAGAAGGTGGTGGTGAGCGACGACCGTCCAACCGTCCTGCACAACCGCGTGGAGGAGCTGTGCGTTCCGAGCGAGTCCCGCTTCCTGGCGGACTGGAAGAGCCTCGAATGCTCGCTCATGTCTCGTCTTCGCGTACTTGCGATTGGCGGCAACTGCGCGTTTGCAGGGGCGGTGGAGCTGGTGGGGGCGAAATGCTTGGAGAGCGTGGCGATCGGCGACAGTGTCTCCACCGCTCCGAAGCCCTTCGTCATCAAGGACTGTCCCGCTCTGAAGACGCTGGTCGTGGGCAACGACTCCTTCTCGTGCTGCACCTCCTGCGTTCTCCAATCCCTGCCGATGCTGGAGTCTGTGCAGTTAGGCACGATGGAGAGTGACGAGAAGAGGGGCTGCTTCCGATCCTCGTCGCTTGAAGTGAGGAGTATGTGTTGGGGTGAGTTCAGGAGTAGACTTGCCTGTGCTGAAAGGGCTTATGCTTGGAAATGGCAGTTTCGATTGCTGCAGTAAAGTCATTCTCGAAGGTGGCGGTTGGATGGATGCATTATGAGCAGATCTCCCCGAGTTGGTGTCCATTGACATGGGGTCTTATTCGTGCTGCTTCTATGATCACGAATGGGGTTCTCTGTTGGTCATGCGAAGTGAGGGCGTGTGATGGTGATGATGAATAGACATGCCGAAGTTGGAAGCGATTTCAGCACCTTCGTTTGGAAGAAGAACGGTCAACATGACGTTTCGCTGGGTTCGGGATGTGGTTGTTGAGAGTGAGTGAGTGGATGAGACTTGCCGTTGGTTCGCACGGTTTCGATTCCTGTCAAGGCATTCACGCATGTGAGTCATTCTGTGAAGAAGAGTGGAGGTGGGGAAGGGGGTTCAGTGGTAAATGCGGGGTCTTTGGAGGGTTGCGTTCCTGATGGTTCAGTGAGAGTTGGATTGTTTTGAAGAGGTGTTTGTTGTTCATGCGTCATGGGGATGAAGAGGTGCGTTGCGGGAATTGATCCCAGAACAGTCCTTCACAGTGATGTCGGTTGTTTGCCATGAGTGGAGAAGGCGGTGTACAAAGGGAAGAATCAGGAGTAGGGTGAATGGTTTGGAAGAGAGGTGTGTGAAAGAAGGAGGAAAGGAGAGATACTGTTGGAGAGCAGGAGTGATGTCTAGGAATGAGAGAGAGGCGGAAGAGGGACTTCTGGTATGAACGGTTTCCTTGCAGTTGAAAGCAAGTCTCTTATCAAGAGTGACAGTAGTGAGAGAGGGCATGTCTGCTTGTGAGGATGGAATGATAGGAAGTACTCTCCAGAGTAATGATACGAAGATATTTGAATGTCGAACTGCATTTAGCAGTAGTGAGTGAAGTGAGTTTAGGCAAGTCTATTCATCAGTTCATTTCATAACCATCACTTCGCATGATCAATTCACTTGAATCATCATCATCATCATCATCATCACTTCGCATGATCAATTCACTTGAATCATCATCATCATCACTTCGCATTATCAATTCACTTGAGTCATCATCATCCTTGAAAGTGAATGCAAAATAACCAAATCGAATGGAAGTCAGTTCAGGCAAGTCTATTCATCATTCCCTCTTCAATCCATTCACTCTCAAACACTGCACGAGAACAATCATGGAATGCATCATCACCAAAGAGAAGTGATTTCAAACTGGGCAAGTCTATTCATCATTTCATTCATTGAGAATCACTCTTCAATTCCAATGAAGCATAATAGAAATTGCCACCCCCTTCAATCAATTCTCCCATTTCAATCACTTCCAAAGAAGGCACATTCTCAATCTCACACACGGAATAATCGGAGAAGGAATAACGACCAATCCTTAATTCCGTCAGTCTCTCACAATCCTTCAAATAGAAATGACGATTTGGATCATTACCACCATCGTTCTTACACTTTGTGAAGCTCTTCTTTCCAATCTCCACTCTCTCCAAGTGATTCAATCCAATCAACTTCACTTCATCCACAAAGGCAAAGGAATAATCACCCACTTCAAACACCTTCAGATTTGAGAAGAATGATAAAGCCAATGCCGCAAAACACTTATCATTGCATGCATTGTTATCCACAATCATCACTTCCACACTTTGACTCATTGTTCTCAATTCGTCAACAGAATGAATGTTCGCATCGGGATTGCGCGTGGGAATGCTTGGATGATTCATCAATTCACCAATGTCTATTCATAACCCTCTCTGACTGTGATTACTCTTGTAGGACAATTGATTTCTACACTCAATTGCATCAGGAAGAGAAACAGTGCTGAGAGAGGGCATGTCTGTTGGTGAGGATGGAATGATAGGAAATACCCTCCAGAGTGATGGAACGAGGATAGCGGAATGTTTCACTGAAAATAACTCGGGCTTCATCACTAGTGAGTGTTGTGAGTTTAGGCAAATCTATGCATCATTTCTCTTCATCATCACCACTTCGCATTATCAATTCACTTGATTCTTCATCATACTTGAAACTGAATGCATTCCAACCAAGTCGAATAGAAGTCAATTCAGGCAAGTCTATTCATCATTCTCGTTTCAGTTGATTCACTCTCAAACACGGCACGAGAACAACTGCTGAATGAATACATGCCAAAGAGAAGTGATTTCAAACTAGGCAAGTCTATTCATCATTTCACTCTTTCACAATCACTCTTCAATTCCAATTCTGAAGCATGATAAAATATGAAGCTCTCTTCATACAATCCTCCCATTTCAATCACTTCCAAAGAAGGCACATTCTCAATCTCACACACGGAATAATCAGAGAAGGAATCATCACCGTCAATCTTCAATTCTCTCAGTCTCTCACAATTCTTCAAATAGAAATGACGGTTTGGATCATAACCCCAATCACCATTTTCCTTCGTGAAACAATGCATTCCAATCACCACTCTCTCCAGCTGACTCAATCCAATCAACTTCACTTCTTCCACATGCGCAAAACACTCCTCGCCCACTTCAAGTAATCGCAAACTGGACATGAGAGACAAATCGAGAGCAGTCCATTCTGGTCCATTACAGCAACCATTACTCACGATCAATTCTTCAATGTGGTTGTGAGGGAATTGATTCTCTTCATTCACCACTACTCTCTTGCTTAACGGTTCATTATTCATCCACTCTCCATCAAACACTGTGTTGCCATTCCGATCATACTGAGTGCCTCGTCCCCAGCGCTTTCCTCCACATATCCCCCCTTCGTACTCCACCTTCTGATTCTCGGGATAGTAGCTTCTGCCATAACACACATTCGCATCGCCAATTCGGAATCCCTCATACACCCTTCTGTTCTCACTGTCATACAACACGCCCCAACCATAGGGTTGATCATTCAATACATCGCCTTCCCATCTCTCTCCATCGTCACTCAAATCCAATACCTGCTTATGCTCAATGTCATTCACCTCCTCTCCATTCACGTGCAACAATTCACGAGAACCAACATCCACTTCGATCACTGCATTCAAGCACAATTCAGTTACAATAGAATGGGATTTCTTAACCAATCCTTCACCATACCAGCACAATCCATTCTTACACAACACCAGATACGAATCCTTCACATCCTTCTTCAGTATCCATTCACAATACTCTTGATACTTCAGCATCTTCACCAATGGATTCAACACTTCATTCCCTCCTTCACACTCCTTCACAAATGGATGCTATTCGTCAGTCTCCCTCTAATCACACTCACATTCATCAACTCATTCACACTCGATCTTTCTTCTTTCTTCAGAAAGCACTTCTTCAGGAAACGAACCCTTTCTGATGATTTGATGGTATCTGTTTTAAATGGTAACCTCAATTCTCCATTCATTGTGGGTAAATCGTCATTATCATGTTTATGATATGGTGTTATTCCCATCATTTCAAGCAAAGCAATGCCAAGCGACCACACATCACTCTCCATCTCATACTCTCCCCTAAACACTTCAGAAGCAAAACTACGAATTCCTTCACAGTTCATCCCCTTAATGGAATAACACTCCGCTTGGGTTGTTAGTCCATAGGTACCCAGTTTCACCACACCATCTTCAGTCAGAAACAGATTCACTGGTCTCACGCCCTATTCACTCATTACCACTTTAGAGAGCTTACCCCATGCATGATGCCTCTCTCATGAAGATACTTCAGTCCCAATAAACAACCACGAGCGATTTCACGCAATTGCTCCTCGGTCATGTAATCCTTATGCTCCATGAATTGTGAGGGAGAATAGCAATCAGATTCCTCCATCACAATCTATTCTGTCAACTCTGGAAGGAATCACTACCCACAGCTCCTCATCCTTCTTCACAACATCTATATACCTCACAAGATGTTCATCACTGCATTCTTTCAGTCGTGAAAAGCGTGATTCGATTCCCTTCCCATCCAATCCATTCTTCACTCTTGCCATCAATACAATCTCATTTGTATTTCGACTGCGTGCTTTGAATTCGTCAAACCACTCTCTATGCATCATTCCCTCAGTTTGTTTCATACCCTTCATTCTGTTTCTCCAGCAATTCATAATCACCTATAATAACGATGTCACCCATTATTGCTGTACTGGAAAGGGTATTCTGATTCTTCATTACTGCATTCTGTCAACAAACAATAATAGCGAGTTTCTTGTCATTACCACAATCCACTCCTTGCGCACCAGCAACCCAATCACGCACATCATCTGCCGATTGTTCACCAGCATCTTCTCTTCGTCCCTCCTGCACACTCTCCACACCGCCAACATCCATTACTCCCCAGATCACCTCGTCACTGCACGCATTGAACAGATCGCTGTTGAATCGCACCCACACACAGAACAACACGAATAACCTGTGGAATGATACACATCCTCCACATCCAGCATCGCCATATCCACTCCATCCATGCAGATCTTGCCGCCATACAGCGAGTTGAGTGACGCCTTGCCCACCTTCTCGTGCAGGTCCACGCCCTTCAGGATCAGCCAACCATCGCAGCAGCGCATCGACACGGACTGCAGCGCCACATGCCCCTCGCTCGGTCAGGCGGCACGGCGCTTCGGGCTGTTCCTTCTTGCAGCAGTCGCGGATGCGCTCGATGGAGAGAAGGCTCGTCGCACTGCAGGAGACGGTGTGGCACACGCTGCTGACGCTGGAGGACAGAGCCACACTCTGGTTGGCGACAGAAGCGGAGGCTCGGCAGGCACGGCGAAGCGAGTGCAGAACCCGTCGTTCGCCAGGAGGGAGAATCGCCTTGCTGTGAGTGTTGTGAGCAGGGCCTCGCGACCGCAGGGCGATGGAGTCCGCCCACTGGAGGGCGCCGAACAGACCGCGATGCACTGCAAGCCGGCACTGCCGCGAGGGAGGAGCGAATGCACCCACAGCCACGCCAGAGGGATCGTCGTGAATGGCGCGATGACCCGACCCGCGCCAACACGTCAGAAAGAAGCCACCACGTCACGGTTGAAGGGATCGGGATGCGGCCCACGGGGTTCCCGTCGAAGGACACTGGCGCTCACCGCCCATCCGTTCACGCACAGGCGCGAGAAGCCAGACCCGCACAGGCACTCACGCACTTGGCGCCTGCTCCCGTCCTGGCTCCCCTGCCCGAGATGCCTCCACACACAGCCCCTGCTCCGTCCCCACTCTGAGGGGCAGAGAAGGACTCCACGACGGCAGCAAGAATCGTTGCAGGCTCCAGACGGAACGATCCGGTGAGGTCACGTCGAAGACAGCGTGTGCGTCGTCGCCCTGCCACTCACCACGCAGGGGTCGCATCGAGCGTCAGACTGTCGGTGAGCTCGCTGCTGGAGTGGATGTCCCTCGGGTAGGCGGAGGGCGCCACGAAGCAGGTGGGAGATCGTAGTTACACCAGTGCCGACATCCTCGTGTGCAGGCGGCAGGAACTGAACACCCTGTGCACGCTGTTCTCGTACGGTGCGTCCATTCCGTGCTGGCGTTCGAGACGGGTTGGAGGATGAAGCCGCTGGGAGAGGCGATCGGACCGGTGGAGGCCTCACAGGAGAGGGTTGGTCCTCACGAGGTCTGTTCAGCGCGTGGGAGTGTGGCGCTGAAGCCGTGGGGCTTCTCGCACTCCATGACTTGATGTCCGAGGCGGAGGTGAGCGGCACGGTGTTAGGACACTCCATATCAAGTGTTGTAATTCGCTGTGCTCGTGGAGGTCAATGAAGGCATCAGGCTGTTTTCACTGGCGTTGAGGAAGTGAAGCACCACGATCAGCACGATGTTGCCAACAATCACTTCAAATGCAGAGCACATGGGGTTGTGGTACGCATAGACGTTTAAGGCTTCAGAGGAAACTGGAATGGCACGAGGAGACTTCGATCAGCAGCAGTAACGGGAGAGAAAGATGAATTGAGTGAAGATTGGATGAAAGGAGGTAGATGAAGACAATAATGAGAAGAATGGAAGGAAATGCGGTTAAAGCAGGTGCTTCGTGAGGAATGAAGCAATATTCCAAATGGAATGCATCGTAGTCATTCAAGCTCATGCAATTCATCTCCTATACCACAGAGCAGAAGGCAATCTGTAGAGAAGAGAGTATGCGCATCAATATGACACGGAATACAATGAAGCAGTACTGCATAATCAGTTCCTTCTCCTTCCTGTTGTTGTTGCGATTCGCAAGAAAGGCAAAGAGACTTAGCCGTAGCAGAGATGCCAATATGCAATCAAGAGCATTCTACAACCATATTCACTCTCCAATCATTGAAGCCGAGCATACAACAGGAATTACCACTACACTTGCACATCCAACTCCTTCTCATCATATTCAGCAATATCACAATACTCTCATTCCATTCAAACAGCTATGAACTCTTCTCCACTTCATCCACGTATAACACTTCATCCTACCCTAAACAAGACATATGATCCATCACCACATTCAAACTATCACAAATCCATGCATTCACGCAGTGCTAGGTCACTGTTTTGCTCCAAAACCCACAATTCTTCCAAAACGGCGAAATGGCTGATTTCCAAAGAGCAAAACTAATCTTCACATACTTCCATTCTTCACAGACCATGAACGCAATGCAAGAGCATGGCTACACAGTCATCGATAAGGTGAATAAAGAGTGAAATGGATAACGGAGCTAATGACACATAGAATGGCGATTGAAACCTATAAGGCTGTGGAGACGAATAGCAATAGGGTTGTGGTCATCAAGGCGATAAAGCAGAGGAAGGAAACACCTGCATTGCAGAATGAGCTGGAATCGTTCATGAATTGGGAGTCAAGCTTCATTGTGCAATATCTCAATCATTTCGAAATGGAGAAGAAGGATTGGGTACAGAAACCCATTCTGAGTGATGGATTAGGTTGTGACGGAGTACTGTGACTTGGGGTCACTAGAGGAACTGTTTGCAGCGAACTATCGAATGAAAGAGGAGGAGTTGCGAGACATTGCGTGCTGCTGCTTGTTGGGTCTTGATTCCCTTCACTCACGCAACATCATGCATGGAGTAGTCAGCAATTCATTCATCTCATGGTTAGAACGTCAAGCCATCCAATCTGTTCCTCACCAATCAGGGTGTTGTGAAACTGGGTGAGTATGGAGTGCTTCCGAGAACGAAACGACCCAATGGGAACAGGGCTACACTGTGGCATATGGCTCCTGAGGGATTTAGAGGGAAGATGGAGTTGAAGAGTGATGTGTGGTCTTTTGGCATTTCCCTATTTGAAATGGCTTCCGGGAAGAAACCGTATTCACCGAGTGGAAAGAACCCAAAAGAGACCATTCCCGATTCTTATCCTCCTTCCTTGTCTAAAGACAAGTGGTCTGCTCCTTTTAGAGATTTCCTGAGCAAGTGCTTGGAAAAGGTTGTGAATCAGAGAGCTTCTGTGAGGGAGTTGAAGGATGTGGGTACAAGAGAAGAGAATGACGAGTAGCATCCCTTCGTAAAGGCATCCATAGAAGCCATTCAGAGATGTGGCTATTCGGAGGCGATTCTTCAAGTGGCGAAGAAGTGGAAGAACCAGAAGATGTGCAATGAAATGATTGGCAGTGCCGTGAAACATTCCACTCTCTCCTTATTCAACCATGATGGATGCTGCTATCATGAGGGTGTTATGAAGAAGTCTGCTTCTGTGATTGTTGAAATGAGCAGAGACAGGGTGATTGAAGTGGATGTTGCATCCCACACACTGTTGCGTGTGGATGGAGAGGAGGTAAAAAACACTACATCTAATCAGGTATTGGACTTGAGTGATGATGGAGAGAGATGGGAAGGCGACGTGCTAAACAATCAACCCTATGGTTGGGGAGTGCTGTATGACAAGGAAGGAGAGAAGATGTATGAAGGATTCCGAATTGGTAAAGTGAATGTGTGCTACGGCACTCAGTACTACTCTGACATCCAGAAGGTGAACTATGTAGGAGAATGGTGTGAAGGAAAGCGATGGGGACGAGGCATTCAGTATGACCGACACGGCAACACAGTGTTTGATGGAGAGTGGGTGAATGATGAGCAAGCAGAAACAACAGTAACGATTACTGATGGAAATGGACTCTTTTTCAATCACTTGGAAGTGCTGATCGTGAGTGAGGGTTGTTGTAATGGGAACGAATGGAAGGCATTTGATGTCTCCCTCATACCCTGTCTGCGTGAATTGCAAGTGGGCAATCACTGCTTTCGGTGCGTTGAAGAAGTGAGAATGGTTGGAATGAATGTACTGGAGAAGGTGGTGATTGGAAATGTTTGCTTTACCTCACAAGAGGGCTGTATAGTTATTGGTACAAAGAATAGCTTCTTCCTGAAGGACTGTGCACGATTGAGAGAGTTGAAGATTGGTAGCAATTCCTTCAATGAGTATTCCGTGTGTGAGATTGAGGATCTCCCTTTGTTGGAAGTGATTGAAGTCGGAGAATTGAATGAAGAGGCTTACAATTTCTATTATGCTTCACTGGAATTGAAGGGTGATTCTGAAAGAATGAAATAATGAATAGACTTGCCCAGTTTGAAATCACTTCTGTTTGGTTGGGGTGCATTCCGTGAGTGTTCTCGTGTGGTATTTGAGAGTGAATGATCTGGAGAGAGAATGATGAATAGACTTGTCTGAACTGACTTCCATTCAACTTGGTGATAGTGCATTCCAATTCAAGGATGATTACTCAACGGAACTGATAATGCGAAGTGATGATGATGAACGGAAGTGATGAATAGACTTGCCCAAACTCACCTCACTCACGACTGAGGGAGGAGACAGTGAATCATTCAGTTTCGTGCGCAACATCACTCTTGAAAGTGATTCTTCCTTGTCATCACTCACAAGCAGACATGCCCTCTCTCACCACTGTGTGTCTTCCCAAGGCCTTTGAGAATCCGCATTCTCTATCCTACAACAGTTGAAATGATGGATGGTGATGATGACTAGACATTGGCGAATGGATCCATCATCCAAACATTATTCACTGCAACCCCGATGCCAACATACACTCATGTGATGATTTCATGACAATGGATCGAAGTGTGGAAGTGTTGGTTGTGGATACGTTAGCATGCAATACTCCTTCTTTCATGAAACTGGATTTGCTCTCTTTTGCTCATCTCAGGCAGTTTGAAGTGGCTGACTGCTCTTTTGTGTATGTGAAGGAAGTGAAGATGATTGGACTGAAGTGGTTGGAGAGCGTGGTGATTGGAGAGAATTGCTTCACAATGGAAGAGAGCAAGACTCCAACGCGTCTTTTATATTTCAGGGACTGTGAGCGACTGAGGGAACTGAGAATAGGTGATCATTCCTTTGAGAAATACTCATCATGGGTCATTGTGAATCTGCCTTCTTTGGAAGAGATGGAAGTGGGTGAATGGCGTAAGAATAATGATTACTGTTCTGAAAGTGCCTTGATAGTGAAGAGTAAACGGTTGATTATGAGCTTAATGACTAGACCTGCCCAGCTTGAAATTGTTGTTGTTTGGTGATTATGCATTCAATGATTGTCGTCGTGCAGTGTTCAAGGGTGAACAATTCAGAGAGGGAATGATGATTAGATTTGCCTGAACTGACCTCCATTCGACTTGGCAAGGATGCTTTTTGTTTCAATGATTGTGAAGAGAGTGAGTTGATCATGCAAAGTGAGCATGATAAAACAAGATGAGGAATAGACCTACCCAAACTGGCAACACTCACTACTGAAGGAGAGTACAGTGAATCCTTCATGATGCCACGTCGCATCATTCTTGATAGTCTTTGATTGTCATGATCACTCACAACTAGACATGCCTTCGCTCACCACAGTGCATCTTCCCAAGGCTTTTTGCCATAGATATCAGTTGTCGTTCAACAGCATTCATTATTGGGGAGAGTGATGAATAGATGTTGGTGAATTGAGCAGGCATCATAACATGCCCCATTCCGATCCCAGTGCGAACATTCATTCTATGGATGAGTTCGAGGCAATGGACAGAAGGGTGGAGGTGTTGATTGTGAACAGCAATACTTGTAATGACCCGTCTATCACACACCTTGATCTATCATCCTTCAAGCACTTGAGGGTATTCAAGGTGGGAGATAATTCCTTTGCGTATGTGGAAGAACTCAAACTGGTTGAATTGGAGAAGCTGGAGAGAGTGGTGATTGGAGTGAATTGCTTTTCAAAAGAAAACAGTCTTGGTCATTTCAGCTTGAAGAACTGTCGGCAGGTGAAGGAATTGAAGATGGGTCGTTATTCCTTCCGTGGGTATTCAGCGTGTGAGATTGAGAATGATGATAGCTTGGAAGTGATTGAAATGGGAGAACTGAATAAATGGAGTAGCAACTTCTACCGGGGTGATTGTGTACTAGGGAGTGATTGTGATGCAATGAAGTGAGGAATAGACTTACCCAAGTTGAAATCGCTTCTTTTTGGTGATAATGCATTCCATTGCCGCTCTAGTGTGACATTTGAAGGTGAGTGGGTTGAAATGAGAGTGATGATAAGACTTGCCTGAATTGACTTCTATTCGACTGGGCGAAGATGCATTTTGCTTTGGTTCTGAACGTGTATTCACTGTAAGGGGGAGTTTCGCTTTCATTCTCTCTGTAACCCCTAGATATTGGTGCTCTTGCTCGTTATGTTCATTGCCTTGTTTGTTCCATCCAATGTAGCTATTACAGTGCAGTGTTGTATCTCCTTTTGACAACAACCTTAGGCTTCGCATGAAACATGGGCACTACTATCTTACCTGCTCTTATCTCGTGAGTTGAGTATGCTAGTCCGTAGAATGCACCCTCAATGGTTTTCCACACTTTGTTTTGTCTCAGGCAATTGTCAGCCCTTCAGGAGAAGCAACCCTTGAACTCTTGCATCTACCCTTTGCTTTGTTTCATTATGAGAATAAGCTGAGAGAACCACTCCTCTTCATGTTTTGCCACAAACAACATAATGCATTCTTTGTCTCTTATGAAAGACGGAACACGTTAATCCTCGTTCTCGTAAGAAGGAATCCACACTGATTCACATGTTGTAGGAGTTCTTAAAGTTCTTTACAAAACACAAGGATACACTTCTGGTCCGCTGCAAAGATAACCGCTATCTGTCTCACTGTCAGGAGTACTATCTTCTTCGCATTGACACGACGAAGGACAGGTGCGAGGCGTTTTATCGCTAACCGTGGAGTGTCTTGTGGGGAGTGTAATGAGTTAGACATTCACAATAGAGGGTACACAGGAGTCACTGCAGTAATGCAAATCTCGTACCGTTTTGTGACACTCTTCACCGTAGATACAACCGCTTAAGCAGGCTACAGTTCCTGACTCAGAGGTGGAAGGGAAGGATCAGTGTTAGCATCCTGTTGTCCGAGGAGGAGTTGCCTGAATTCGCAAGAGCGATAGAGCCGTTTTATGGACTCAAGAGAATCGTCTTCTCTCTGTATGTGAAGAAGAACGTCATGTCTTCAAATGTGCCATACTATGTCTTGGAAAACACCTATCTCTTCAATGACAGCATAACGCCTATCCCATGTTATTCCTACTATCAGTCATTATGCAGTGGCATGTCCCCTTTTGCTAGTGGTGATTTGAGGATGGAGTGACAGTGTAGAAACAAAACGATTCAAGAGGGAATGAGGCCACAAAGAAGCCCCGTAAACTACCACCCGTTGCAAAGAGCAATCTGTATAAGACCAGAATGTGCAGGAACTTCATGGAAACGGGTTCATGCAAGTATGGGAGAGTGTGTCAGTTTGCCCACAGTAAAGCGGAGTTGAAGAAGTACTCCTATTGTGTTGATTACAAAAGTATCTGTTCCTCAAAAGCAGGATTACATGATGTGTGCAATTTCTGTATAGAAACACAAATCGTCTGTAACCATAAGGGGAAGGAACACTATTCGTTTGTGTTTCTACGTTTCATTTTAATCCAAGTTACATTCACTCTGTAGACTGTGATTCCCATTTTTCACACATATGGAACACTTCTCAAACCTGTGTTTCCCAACAAACACATCACACTCTGCCACTCCGCATCGTCAAACTCCATAATCCTCGCTCACCGCATTCTCGCTGTTGAACAGCCTCCACTCGTCGACCTCCACCTGGAACGGCAGCAGCGAGGAGAAGGAGGTCGCGACGCCCGCCCCTACAGGCATCTGGCCCATCTCGAACAGCATCGCGCCCAGGTCCACGGTCAGCCACCAGCCCGCGGGGTTCGTCCAGCCGTCCTGTCGCGCGTCCTTCAGCTCCGCCGTGTACAGCGCGTGCGGCAGGCACCAGTCCGCATAGTTCAGCCCGTTCGGCACGGCGAGCGCGTCGCTGGACTGGACCACCTCGCCGCTCACGCCGCGACCCGCGTGCAGCTGGTAGGAAGCCTCGTGCGGCCAGTAGTCCGTGCGCACCACCAGCGTGATCAGCGACTTGCCGCCCGTGCACACCTCCACGGACAGTGTGATTAACGCGGTGGAGGAACCACCGCCCACCTTCTTCGCCGTGATCGTATAGCTCGCGGCAGCCATCTCCATTCTCGCTGTGCCCGAAATCTTGCCCGTCGTGGGATCCACCGTAATGCCCTCAGGCAGCGCGGGAGTGACGACAAAGTCAAAGAAGTACTCGGAGTTGGGGTACACCTCGCCCATCTCCACGTCCTTGAACACGGTCAGCACGGGGCTGTACGCCAGCTCGGGCACCACAGCGGGCAGCACCTCCATGCCCAGGTCGATCGCACCAATCTTCCACTCGCACTCCGCCTCATTGCCCGTCCCAAAGTTCTCGAAGCGGTACTGGTTCCACGGCTGGCTGTTCTCAATCCAGATGCGCTTGTGCTCGCCCACCAGCGACCACGTCATGCCCGTCACGTTCGTCAGCGTCGTCCACGCCTCCAGATTCGTGTTGCGCGCCTTCAGCACGAACTGTCTCGGCTGGCGCACGCCCTGCGTGTACTGCAGGTACAGCGTCACGGACGAGATCCACTCGCGACGGTTGTTCTCGAAGGTGAGGGTCCAGAAGTTCTCGCCGCACGTCTTCTGCGCCATGTAGCGGGAGGAGTCGAAGTTAGCTGGTAGTGTGGGGGAGATTCCCATTAGCGACGCTGTATCGGTCTTGTTCGCGTGTGATGCGAGTGAGTCGAGATTACCGGAAAGAATAAGTCATGCGATTGGAATTCGCTTCTTTTGATTCTTCTTAATCAGCACGTGTGTTCGTTGCATGAAATAAACGCATCAGAAGGAAGGAACTCCTTTCCTATTCAATACAGCAAGGAAACAGAACCTAGACGATTAGCAACGCAGTTAGCGCTGATTACCTCTGTTCGATTGGATCTTCCGCGATGAACAGAATGGATAGCCCAGTGGAAGAGAGTAACGAAGAAAAAAGATCATGTGCCTGTTGTTACAATCAAGAGCGCTGCTGTTCAGCTCTAGCAAGTCCATTCCCTCAAACTCGAACACAGACAACAAATCTGACTTCCTTGAGAGTATATAGAGTAGATTCCAGCTAATCTCCTTCTCAAATGAGGACTATGCCTCGATGACCTTCAGGGAGAGCTCAAACCCTACCGCCTTATACATATCACATAATAACTACCATTTCGCCAAACTTCCACTCCCTCCATTTGCTTTACTGCCGCGATATGCAAATGCAGTATATATGTGTGTAAAAGACCATAATCTAGTATCGATTCTTGATAGGTTTGGGGTATTATTACTGCCCCCTTGTTGTGCTCCTCCTGTTCCCAAATAGTGATTAACACTCGTTACTCCCTCGAATGATATGCATAAGTTGTGTTTGAAAGAAACAGAATGGACAATAGAATGATTAACACAATGCGAAGTGATGAGATTCCAGCTGTTTGCTGATTCTGTGGGAGACTACATGATGCTGGAAGATGATGATCTTCATCATCTTACGGGGTGAGGTACTACCACTGCCTCATCACCAAGGCTATTGGATAATAAGCATGATCAGAATAGACATGCCGGTAGGAAGCCTATTCCTTGGTTTCCCAGGAAGACACAGCTCCAATCAGCCGTGTGCTCAGTGCAAACTTCGAAGACGAGTCTACGATCCGTGGATCTACGACATCCTCATGCGCCCGGAGTTGTGCATGCACCGACTCCAGGAGAAGATGAATACGCTGATGACCTCTGTTGTCGGTCTTCCCTTGAACCACCCGCTGCGTCTGCTACGCTTTTCCCTGTGGCTCGCGAACCACCCTGTCGTCCGTCATTTCGGTCCTTCCCAAGGTGCCTGAAGTGACTCTTCCGGACGACACGGACTGCTTCGAGGAGCTCAAGCCCAGGCCCCTACGGGAAGCAAAGAACACTGTCAACGAGTACAACCTCAGGCGATTCACGTTTCTTCCCGTGGAATCGGCCATCTCCATTGACATGATGCACATGATGCACAATCTGTTCGACCACTTCGTTCCTTTCCTACTCGGCAAGTCGATTGATCTCATGGAAGAGGAGACGGCACCAGATGCAGTGGAGAGGTTGTTTTCCCAATATAACAAGGAGAAGAAGGTGCTTCTGAACGACATACTCCAGTTCTCGGACGGGAAACACCGAATACGAAATGGAGTGACTTCATCTACCAAATCAGTGTACTAACCACTTCCTTACTCGAAGCACCATCTGTGAAATAAAGAACTCAACCAAAAGTCAAGTTCTTCCCTTCCTCACGAATCCACCACTGCTTTCGAGCAAAAGCACAACCCCTTCAACGTTCACGGATCAGGCATTCCAGAAAGCATAATGCCACTTTCATACAGCAAAAAAATGCGTTCAGAAGAAAGATAGTGCTCTCCCACAAACTCCTCCATCAACACGGACTCAAATTCTTGGGATTCGTGGTTATTGATGCATGTGAAAGAAAGCATCATACACAACTCATTCCCCATGGAGAAATAGAAAACAAATGTGAACTGAGCAAACGAGCAATAACCGCGGGTTGCATGAATGATAACCAAAATCGCCTCCATTTTCGGACAGTTTCTCTCCCATCTTAACTGCGACTCCATTCTATCCTCTGTCCATCGTCATGAATACTACAAACACTAGGAATTACGAAATTAGGGAGAAGATCGGAGAAGGGTGCCGAGTAAAGCACTATCATCAGACATAGCGCATTTGGCAAGGTATTCAAGGCGTTGGATAAGAGAGCCGGTGTGTATGTAGCCGTCAAGAAAACCACGCTAATCGCGAATGAAGAGACGATCCTTTCTGAGAGCAAATTACTTATGATGTGCAACTCACCATTCATTGTTCGATACTGTGGAGTGGTGCGTGATCGAGATGAGCTCTGGGTAATCATCAACTTCAAACGGCTTACAGAGTAGATCATCATGGAGTTCTGTCACTGTGGATCCCTTGGTGCATTTATTCGCAGTAGAAACCGCTTAACTGAGGAGGAATTGCGCGAGATTGCGAGCTGCTGTTTATTCGGGCTGCATTATCTTCACAAATGCTTGATCATTCATCGCGTAAAGCAGAGCGTGTGGGAATGAATGGATAGGACATCAAACCCGACAATCTGCTCATTTCAGCAAATGGCTTGATCAAGCTAGGTGACTTTGGTTTGGCAGAGCGGATAGAGCACTCCTGTTCCAAGCTGAACAACCAATGTGGAACCCTGTGGTACAATGCTCCAGAAGTGTTCGACGACGAAACGGAGTTGAAGAGTGACATTTGGTCGCTGGGCATTTCGCTGATTGAGTTGGCGCAGGGGAAGAATCCGTATGACGGTTTCTCTTCCGCAAGAGTGACGAAGGAGGTTTGCTATGGCAGTATTCCTTCTCTCTCTTCTTCGGAGTGGTCCAGTTCGTTCGTTGGTTTCGTCAGCAAGTGTTTGGTGAGGGATGCGAAGAAAAGAGCTTCTGTGGACGAGTTGATGAGTGTGAGTGCTTGTGAATGCGTGTGAAGCGTAGCATCCCTTCGTGAAGGACTCCATCGAGAGGATCCGGAATACTGGCAAGTCGTTGATTCTGCGTGCACTGGCAGATCGAATTGGCGTTGATGGTTCTTCGGGTCCTTCGTCCACACCATCTGTGAACATTGCTCTCGATAGTGTTCCACCCAAACCAAGGGAAACGACCATCCATAATGGGAGTGAGTTCCAGAGGCTAACAATCTACGTGGAGGTGATCATCGTTGTACCCCACTGCTGTAATGAGAGTAATGTGATTGGGTTGGACTTCAGTCGTTTCAGTAACCTGAGGGAAGTGAGAGTGGGGGATGATTGTTTTGCAAATGTGAAGGATGTGAGTATGACTGGATTGAAGAAGCTCGAAAAGGTGGAGTTTGGAAAGAACTGTTGTTGCAACGCAATTGGAGGGTCGTTTGAAGTGAAGGAGTGTGAAAGGCTGAAGACTGTGAAGACGGGTGATGGGTGTTTTGTGAAGGTGCGTGTTGTCGTGTTCATTGGTGAGTCCCTTTTGGCGTTGTTATCAATAGACCTTCCGGTGCTGAAAACGGTTGATCTGGGAAATGATTCCTTCACTGGAGAGGTGAAACTGGTTATGAAGAGTGGTAATTAGGGAATGCAGTGATGAGTAGACCTGAAGGAGTTGAAGGAGCTGACTGGATCGACAGGAACCATGAAGAATGCAGTAGAGGCGGAGTTTGTGGATTTGCCGAGTTTGGTGAGTTGCCAGTTTGTTGATGTCTTTGTGAGCATTCATGCTGTCAAGGTGCAGAACGCGGGAAAGATGAAGGAGGAAATGGATGTGAGGAAGAAACCAGTGAATGTCTCAAGTGTTGGCGATTTCAAGGATGTGGATGTGGGTGTTGGTGTGATAGTGGTTGATTCAGGGTGTTGTAATGACAGTGGTTTGAGGGTGTTGGATTTCAGTCGTTTCCGTAATCTGAGAGAAGTGAGAGTGGGAGATGAGTGCTTTAATGATGTGAAAGAAGTGAAACTGATTGGATTGAATCAGTTGGAGAGAGTGGAAATTGGAAAACAGTGTTTCTATGAGTATAACAATTGGGCTTATCAAGGTCCAGATGGTCATTTCTATCTGAAGAATTGTGAGAGAGTGAGAGAATTGAAGATGGGTCGTTATTCTTTCTCTGATTATTCCGTTTGTGAGATTGAGAATGTGCCTTCTTTGGAAGTGATTAAAATGGGAGAATTGAATGGAGATGGTTACAATTTCCGTTATGCTTCATTGGAATTGAAGAGTGATTATGATGGAATGAACTGATGAATAGACTTATCCAGTTTGAAATCACTTCTGTTTGGTTATGAAGCATTCAATGAGTGTTTTCGTGTGGCATTTGAGAGTGAATGGCTTGAAGAGAGAATGATGACTAGATTTGCCTGAACTGACTTCTATTCAACTAGATTATAATGCATTCCAATTCAAGAATGATAAAACAACTAAATTGATCATGCGAAGTGGTGATGATGAGATGAATTGATGAATAGATTTGCCTAAACTCACAACGCTCACTACTGAAGGGGAAGATAGTCACACATTCGAGAATTCTCATTCCATCACTCTGGAGAGTACTTCCTATCACTCTACCCTAACCAGAAGACATGCCCTCTCTCACCACTGTCACTCTTCCTCGTGCATTTGAATACAGAAATCAATTGTCTTACAGGAGTAATTGCAATCAGATAGAGTGATGAATAGATGTTGGCGAATTCATCAATCATCCTGCCTTTCTTCGCAATCGCCGTGTGAGCATTCATTCTGTTGACGAACTGAGAATAATGAGTCCAAATGTGGAAGTGATGATAGTGGATAACAATGCATGCAATGATAAGTGTTTTACGGCATTGGTTTTATCTTTCTTCTCAAATCTGAAGGTGTTTGAAGTGGGTGATGATTGCTTTGAGAATGTGGAAGAAGTGAAGCTGATTGGATTGAAGCATTTGGAGAGAGTGATGATTGGAAAGAGATGTTTTAGAGAGAATGAGTTTAGGGATGGTCCAGATCCAAATCGTCATTTCTATTTGAAGAATTGTGAGAAGCTGAGAGAATTGAAGATTGACTGTTTTTCCTTCTCTGATTATTTCGTGTGTGAGATTGAGAATGTGCCTTCTTTAGAAGTGATTGAAATGGGAAAAGTGAATGAATGGAGTTGCAATTTCAGCTATGCTTCATTGGAATTGAAGAGTGATTCTGAAAGAATGAAGTGATGAATAGACATGTCCAGTTTGAAATCACTTCTGTTTGGTGAAGGTGCATTCGGTTTATGTTCTCGTGCAGTATTTGAGAGTGAATCAACCAGAGAGAGAATGATGAATAGATTTGCCTGAATTGACTTCCATTCAACTTGGTGGTAGTGCATTCCAATTCGAGTATCATGGTGACTCAACTGAATTGATCATGCGAAGTGGTGATGATGAAATGAAGTGATGAATAGACTTGCCTAAACTCACATCACTCACAACACTCACAACTGAAGGGGATTACGGTAGTAGTACATTCCGTTATCCTCGTTCCATCACTCTGGAGGGTATTGTCTATCACTCTATCTTCACAAACAGGCATGCCCTTTCTCACCACTGTCACTCTTGACAAGTATTATGCCTTCCGGTGGAAGAGAACCATCCATACCAAGAGTTCCTCTTCCTCCTCTCTCTCATTTCTAGACATCACTCCTGCTCTTTCTGATTATCTCTCATTTCCTCTTTCTTTCACATACAGCCTCTATCTGTGTCAATGCCAATCATCACCTCTCTGTCACTCCTTTCCCCTCAAATCAATACACCTGTAGTTCACTCTTATTCAATAACACTCGTAATTGCAGTAGAATTGAGTTAGTCAACACAATTGCACATGCCCATCTCATCTACCTCCAATAGCATTACTAAACTCCTCAGTAACACAGCAGACAACAACACAAACAAAAAGCACCTCACTCACAAATGAATCACCATTCTCTCTATTACTCCCCCAAGCACCCTCTCTAATAACGAAGACACACCAAGCACCAACAACACCCTCCAATTCACCCCCACATCCCTCCATCATCCCACCCTTCCCCATTCCTTCATTCCCCATCCCCTCAAGCACACCCCCATCCTCCCATACCCAAATCACCCACTTTCTCACAATCAACAACGATTCACCAACAGAACACCGCAATCACCCCAACTCCAACTATCCACACACTCTACCCTCAACAACTCCTCCCTTCCCACCCACAACGATGGGGGTTCCCAATCTCGCCTCCACGCCTCCCTCACCCATTTCCACCCAGGGGGTCTCCACAGGAACAGGCATTATTGCGTTTTTCAAGGTACGGACGGGGTTCCTTCTCTCCAATCCAATTCCATTTCCGTGTACACTCGCTCATCTCTCTGTAGACACCCCATAAGAATGATCAGCGCCTTGCTGTTGATTGATGCGAAGGGAAAGAATATCGTGTCTCGTTATTATCGGTTCGTTCTTCTCTCCCCTCCCCTAATCCAATAGTGCGGATGTGACGAGAGAGAGTGCTGATGCCTTCAGAACAAACGTGATTGCCAAGAAGGACACCGGCAGCAACCCGCCCATCACCTACATTGACGGAACCACCTTCATTTACGTGCGCAACTCGGATCACTACATTGTGGCCGTGACAAAGAAGAACGCCTCTCCTGGTAACCCTTTCCCCCTCTCTCCCTGACGGTTAGGCCTCATCTTCCACTTCCTGTTCCACCTGGTGAAGATGTTCAAGAGCTACTTCGGCACGGACTACAAGGCCGTTCTCGCTTGCCTCCCCTCTTGACGCCTAGGATGATCTCCGTGACAAGTTCTCCGTGGTGTACGAGATCTTCGATGGTACTTACTCCCCCTTCCACATCACCCATAGAGGTGCTGGACTACGGCTACCCGCAGAACTGCGCCATCGACCTGATGAAGCAGCTGATCCGCCTGGGCAAGGCCTCGAACGAGGTGGAGGAGGACGCTTCGACGATCACGTCGCAAGTCACCGGTGCCATCGATTGGTAATCCCATTCAATATACCTTATGGGTAGGCGCCGCGAGGGCATCACGTACCGCAAGAACGAGATCTTCATCGACACGCTGGAGAGCGTGAACCTGCTGATCTCGCAGACGGGCGCGGTGCTGCGCAGCGAGGTGGTGGGCAAGATCGTGATGAAGGCGTACCTGACGGGCATGCCCGAGTGCCGCTTCGGCCTCAACGACAAGCTGCTGATCTCCAACGAGAAGAAGGCGAAGGGCGCGCGCCGCGGCAAGGGCTCGGGCGTGGAGATCGACGACTGCTCGTTCCACCGCTGCGTGCGCCTGGGCCAGTTCGACCAGGACCGCACGATCACGTTCATTCCCCCAGATGGCGAGTTCGAGTTAATGAAGTACCGTGTGACGGAGAACATCAACCTGCCGTTCCGCATCCTGCCCGTGTACGAGGAGATCGTGGGCGCGCGGGCGGGGCGTGAGGCGTAGAGCGAGACGACGCTGAAGATCAACATCAAGGTGATCGCGAACTTCAGCAAGCAGGTGTCCGCGCAGAACGTGGAGCTGAAGATCCCCGTGCCGCCCAACACCGCCAACGTGATCCCGAAGGTGGGCTTCGGCTCGGCAGAGTACAACTCGGCGGACCAGACCATCGACTGGACGCTGCGCAAGCTGACGGGAGGTCAGGAGACGACCTTCTCGGGTAGGGATGCGAGGGGCGGGTGAGGCGTAGCGGAGGTGAAGATGCTGAAGATGACGAACGACAAGGTGTGGTCGAAGCCGCCCATCAACGTGATCTTCGCCGTGCCCTCGTTCACGGCCTCGGGACTGCACGTGCGTTTCCTGAAGGTGTACGAGAAGTCGTCCTACCAGACTGTGAAGTGGGTCCGTTACATGACTCGTTCTGGCGATTACCAGATTCGTCTTTAAGACTTCTCTTTTGCTCGCGTTCATACCGTTTTGTAACTATTGCTGGTGGTTGTTTTCTATGAAATGAGGTGTGATCTTGTTGAATTGGGTGTCCACGGTGTGTTACTCCTTTCCATATCTTCGTTGATGTACAGTGTTTCAAGGGAGAGATAAAACACAAGCAAAGAACAAAGGAAGGTTCCAGAAGAATCGAGAAAACAAACAAGCCAGATCCAGTATTACTTTTCAATCTTTCAATCTGACGATGGAATCGAGTGCACCCAAGGAGGCAGCGACTGAGAAAACAACGACGCAAACAAAACCCGACATTACGCCTTCCAGCTTCTTCATCAACATCAAGAGTATCAACTCCGATGGGACAATTGATGGCATGCAGGATATCCGCGTTGAAGTGAAGCGCACCGATCTCATTGCGGCTGTCAAGCAGAAGTACATTGATTCGGGACGTTGCAAGTATCCTGACTACATTGTGCTGCAGTTCAACGGAAAGGAGCTGAGCGACAACACGACGGTGATGGAGAACGATCTGTTTGCGGATTGCACCGTTTTCCATCAGTACTCCAACGTCAAACCCTTCTCGAAGGTGGATTACGGCAAGTTGGCGAAGCAGATTCATGAGCAGGCGCTGAAGGATAAGTAGGTGTATAGAGTGTTGCTCACCATGTAGGGATTATCACCACGCTGGATTCGACCCGGTGCTGGGAACGTGGGATCAGCAGTGGGAGAAGGGCGACGAGTGGGAGTCCTATCCCACGGTGATGGTGCCGGACCAGGAAGAGCGTAGGTGGTGATGGAGAGGGTTGAAGCGTAGTCAACAAGAATGCGGCGATTGTGCCGAAGAAGGCGCCGTCCTTCAACCCTCTGGACACGAGCGAGTACCCGAACCGCGTGTTCAAGAACATGTTCGTGTCGGTGGTGGGCGGCTTTATCTTCCAAGTGATGCACCGCATGGAGGGCAAGTGGAGCGGTCTGAGCGCCGTGCCCGTGGGTGTGTCACTGGTGGACGGCGATGAGATGGAGGAGGAGGAGGACGCACCCGTCACCACGTGCGACCTACGCTTCGACAGCCACGGCTACTGGGTGGAGCGGCGCAGCAACGTGGACCCGACGGGTCTGGTGAGCACGCGCACGATCCGCTACACGCCGATCGGCAACGGGAAGCTGCGCGTGGAGATGAGCGACGGCATGTACGCGGAGTGCAAGGTGGAGATGGTGGAGATGTCGCCCTACCTGCTGATCACCACGGCCGTGAACGCGCACACGGGCAAGCCCGTGCTAGTGGAGTCGGTGACGATCCTGGACAACACGCGCCGCGTGAGGACCATTCAGGACTTCTCTTCCGTGGGGAACATGACGGACGTGTACGTGATCAACGAGAAGCGCGTGCTCGACCCCTCCGCGCAGTCGATTGCGCCCTACGAGATGCTTCATACGAAGACGGAGTCGATCTAGTTGTTTTTCTATACCCTTTGTGTGTTTTCTTGGAAATGGGTGATGACTGTGATTGTTGGAGGTGTGATGTTGTTTCTGAAGTGTTGCTTGTTGTTAGCAGAAATATGATCGTCATAAACAGCAGCATCACCAATCCCAGAATCGTGATCATGGTCTTCCTTCACACTCCATTTCATTGTATAGTCACTAACGATGCACACCAACTTGGGAGACCTCAAGATCGAACTCTTCTGTGAATTGACTCCCAAGAATGCAGAAGTGGCTATCAAACGATTTAAATCACATCTAGAACTTTCTAGCCCTGTGCGCCAGCGGCTACTACGATAACACCAAATTCCACAGGTTTCCTCCTTTCTGTATATTCACGGTTGTAGAAACATGAAGGGGTTCATCATCCAGGGAGGCGATCCAACGGGTGAGTGGTTTGGGGAGAAGATGAAGTGAAGGAACGGGAAAAGGCGGTGAGAGCATTTCAGGAAACCCCGTAGAGGACGAATTCCACCCGAGTCTGCATGTTGGGGAGGGTGCTGGTTTCAATCCTAGTTCGATCGCCGCGGAATGCTTGCGATGGCAAAGAAGAAGCCGAATACAAACAAGAGTCAGTTCTATATCATCTATGAGAAGCAGCCTCAGTTGGACAATGTGGACACAGTGATCGGGAAGGTGATCTACGGGATGGACACCCTTCAGGCAATGGAGAACACTCCCGTGAACGAGAAGTACCGTCCCTTGAAGGACATCGTGATCACGGGGTTCACGATTCATGCCAACCCGTTCGCTGTACCATAGAGACAAGAAGAATGATGTGTTTGTTGAGTTGAAAGCGATATTTGAGACGGGGTGATATGGGACATGCCGTGCGCGCCGACATACACGGTTTCTCCACAGAAGGAGGCAAAAAGCAAGTCGAAAGGATGTCTGGAATGGAGTGAGTGATGTTCGCTGGGATTGACGGAATAGCGAGCATTTTCAGCAGGCTTTGATGCAGGAGCAGCAGAGAGCGATGATTATGGTGCGTGCTTCGCACTTTTTCGTAACATTATAGGAAGCTGTGAGAAAGATCACGAACGTGGCGTTCGATAAGTGTATTCAGAAGCCGGACAGCTCGTTGTCTTCTCGTCAGGCGACGTGCATCGCCCAGACGACCACGTCGTATCTGGAGTCTAGGTATGCGACGGGCGGAGTGTTGAAGCGTAGCTCTTTCCTTGCCAACAAGATCATGAATAAGCAATAAGGGAATGTAGATGTGGGGTTGTTCACTTTGCTGTGTTTGTTTGAGAGGGTTCCTGTTGAGGGAATGATGGCAATTCTGCTTTCTGTTGCTTTGTGTGGGTGCATTGGGGAAGAGGCAGTACGGGGGATGTGAATGGAAAGGTATTTGGAGCAAGGGGAAAAGGGGTGAATCCCAACAATTCGAGTCCGTGTTCTCAGGTTGGCTTTTTCAGTAATAGCGCGATGCAGAATACGATCTGTATTGATTTTGGAACATCGAACTCGTCTGTATACTATTATAGGGAAGGGAAGCTTGCTCACCTTGATTTTGATCAAGGAAGCTGGTTGCTTCCTTCTTACGTGATGTATTGGACGGGACAAGCAGTTGTTGGTACTGCTGCAATGAGGAGCTTTGGGAGGGAGAGATGCTATGTAATCGCGGCAGTGAAGAGGATTATGGGACTGGATTACGATGAATACATGTCTTATGGAGATCCAAATATGTTCGGATGTGAAGTGAAGAGAGGGGATGATGGAATGCCCTACTTTGTAGTTGATGAGAAGGGAACTCTGAAGAGTCCCATTGAAGTGGCAAGCGAATTGTTTAAGGCCATGAAGGAGCAAGCAGAAAAGAGAATGTGGGTTAAAGCGGAATTCGCATTCATTACGGTTCCGGCTGATTATTCGACTCCTCGTGTTCAGGCGATTCAGAGGGCAGCTGAAATGGCCGGTTTGAAGGTGACCAAGTTCATCCGAGAGCCCACAGCCGCGGCGCTGTCCTGGTGCATTCCTAATGAAAACAGAACTAGAAAGGGTGACAAATTCCTCATTTATGACTTTGGTGGGCGTACGTTCGATGTGAGCTGCATTGAGTGTGTGGGAGACTATCAGTTCAAGGTGCTTAGCACGAAGGGCTTACAGGGCGTTGGAGGCAATACGATCGACAGTTATTTGGTCGAGGCGGTGATTGAGTTCATGAAGAAGAATGGCATTCCTGTCATTAACCGTCTGGAGAGGGAGAGAATCTACCACCGCAAGATTCGCGAGATGCGCAGGAGATGCGAGGAGTCGAAGAGAATCCTGATTGGTGGTACAGCATACGCACAGGACGAGAGCGAGTACTTGAAGAAGAATGAGGATCAGGTGATGACCATCGACTTTTCCGGCATGATTCCGGGTGAATGCGACGATGTTGATGAGGAGGAGGCGGAGTGCACCATCAATCTTCCCCAGTTCGACTCCATCATTGAGCCGCTCATCAATCAGACCATCGAGTGTGTGAAGGAGTTGTTGAGCGAGTTGCACCTGCGGCCGTCGGACATCGGCTACGTTCTGATGGTGGGTGGCTCGTCCAAGATCCACCAGACCAAGCGCAAGATGGTGGAGCTGTTCCCTCAGAGCAAGTTCCCTGACGTGGAGAAGGAGTCTTGCGTGTCCTACGGCGCGGCAGTACTATTAAGGAGCCAGTATGACAAGAGCTCGAAGGTGCAGGTGAAGGACTTGCTGCCGTGTTCATTTGGTTTGCAGTGTCCAACCTGTGTGGTGCTGATAGTGCTGAAGGGAGACGAGATTCCGTGCGAGTCGAGTTCATTTCAGGTCATGGTGAATGGAGATGATGAGTGCATTCAAACCAGCATTTGCCAGTACGACGGCAATGTGGACGAAATGAGAGACATGCACCACCCGCTAGTGAACGTCATTAACTGTAAGAAGGTACATAACGTGAAAATCCACAACCCCCATCCCCAGCGCTACAAGACACTGGCATTTAAGTTGCTCGTACATGAGGATGGTCAGTTGGAATTGACATGTTTGGACCTAAGCACAGGAAGGATGCTGGAATCGTCCATTTTTTATCCTTTGCTAATTGTATAATACCCATTTTGCATCCAGCTTGCTTGTTTGAACAAACAGACAATCGCACCCAATAGGGGTCATAGAAACAATCAGAAATGTCATATTCTTCATAAAAGGGGTGATAAAAGCCGTCTCTCATGTCTGAGAAAAGCAAATCTCTGCGATCTTGACTGAGCAGCGAAAACTCAGCATCCAATGCAAAAGGGACATCTGGGACAGCAATGGTACCCATGTTTCCGTTCTCCTGAACGAGTGATGTCGCGATTGGGGATGAGCAGTGACTAGAAACATCCATAGTTGTCTGTTCCTCACACGACGGACTCCCATTCTCTCCGTCACTTCGATTCATGCAATGCGAAGGATCTCCATCAGATGCAACGGTCTTCTCCTTGGTGGGTGTAGAATCCCGTGATCGGGTTTTACACACCAGCACATCTCCCATCGCACCCTCTCCAGACTCATCGAGGGAGTAATCCACTAATTCCTCCTCCTCCTCCACTACGGTCTTGATCCTTTTCCACTTCTTCAGCGTGTTCTCGGTCCGCTGCCGAAAGCGGTTCTCCTTTTCATATCCTCCATAACCCAGCAATGTCATCAGCTGATGTACCAACTCCACGTTATGCTTGGGGCAGGTGTAGTTACACAGCCTCATGAGCATATCAATAATACGGCTCTCCAGCTTCCCGAAGGTCCTTCGCACCTTCGACCGAGCGATCTTCGTCTCCTTGGTAATCTTCCGGCGGTTCTTCCGAATGAAATGCTCCACTTCATGGACCAAATTCACTGTTTTGTTCATGTCTGCAATCTTCGTACATAACTCGAGCACCTCCTCCAAATGGGAAGCCACCATAGTCGTACACGGTCTATTTTGCTCTCGTAATCTTTCTTTAGTCACCACCGATTTAATGAAACGGTCTTTTGTTTATCGCAACGGCGGAACTTTGGGCGATTCCCGATTTCAATTCACCATTAGAATAAACAGCAGAAAGAGGTCCGATATGCAAAGAGTCGGTACGATAAGGAAGAGGCGTGATTCAGAAGAGCCGTCACGTAGCACTATGAATATATAGGAATATCATACCTCGTCCTATTCTGACAGGAATGGGATGGAGAAAACGCGGACTCGGAGAACCCAAGGGATGAAGAAACGGGGTATGGATCCATTCATCCCGCATTTCTTCCCAATTCGATAGGTTATGATTGCACGCATACAGACCATCTCACATGCGCAGTATCTACAACTATCGGTTCTCTCCATTCTTCATAACCGAATCAATGCATGAGAAGCAATCACAAACCTCCGTCTTCGCATACGACAAGAGTAGGAATGGAATCACTCCATTCCACAATCAATCGACCATCCGCAAGCCATACAATGGCAGTGCATTTCAATAGCAAGCAGGTCACTTCCCATAAAGTGAATTTGAACAAGGAGACAAACAAACCATTGATTAAACCGAGCAACAGCAGGGAACACAGTCCTTTACAAAGGATGATTTGGAAAGACCATCCTCAAAGGGAAAGGAAGCGGGGAAGTGGGGATTGCCCGTCAAGTCTATAGGTTACGCCAACTCCGCATCCTTACACTCCAGAGACTTGGACCCCGTCTCCATCAATGGATACGAGAAATCAGGAAGGATGGGATAATCTCCAGTGAATCTCTCCTGCTGGCGTTGAGTCGTCTCGTATTCATCGTCATCGAAGGGTTGCGCAGTCGTGATGGCAGTCAATTCTGTATCACTCTCCATCAGCGTACTGCCTTCCTTCAGAATGGAAAATGACATTTCCGCATTGTCAGAATCGCAGTCACACAAAGGCAGGTCACCGATTAACCATTCTCCCTCGTAGTGCGTGCGATCCTTTTGGGGACTCGCGACTTTGTTCACAGGTATGTTCTCGTTCGTCAGCACATCCATCCGCCTCTGTTTCCTTCTTGTTGCATCATGAGCCTTGCGTGTTTTCTGTTTCGACTGCTTCCCCTTGTTCGCCTTCAGGTAATTCTCCACACACTGGCGTATTCTCTGGCTCCCCTCTCCATACATGTTGTACCCCAGCGTTTTCATGATTTCCTTCAGAGCGGGTACATATTCTTTTTTCATCTTGAAGGATAGGGGTCTCAACGCAGTCAATACAAGGGTCTTCTCATGGTGTCCAAAGAGAACGCGGTTACCACTTCTATCCACCCTTGTTTCATCCTGTATACTCTGCTGGTGTTCCTCACAGTAGTTCAGGATCGTTTGGCCGAGTGACGGCATATGGGCTGCTCTTCCGAATGCACTACATAAGCGTTTCACCTCGTCCCATTTGGTATTCATTCTTCATAGAATCACGAGGAATTGCTCTTTTCCTGTGCAGCGGAAAGACAACTGAGAGAATAACCGCGGGAATCAATCGAAAGAAGAGTTAACGAATTGTTAGATAGTGGCATAGGAATGTGCGTCCTCTGACAGGTTAAGGTCAATACTGGAGAGTAATGAACCGGGAGTGATGGATTGTCCAAGTGATGTCTGATGAGGAATTGCCTTGATTATGTAATCACCCAAACACAGAGAAAAAGAATCAACACTCCCTCTCCAAGAATAACGCAATCCCATTACCACCCCTCTCCTTCCTCCCACAGAACACCCTCCACTCCCCCTTTCAGAAGAACACACTCAACACAACTCTGCTCCCCAATGCCAGAAAACCTCCCTCTTTCTTCACCGAAACGCCCTTTCTCTCCCCGAAAAGCGCCAATAACCATCACTTTGACTGCCTGATCATGTCAAGCAAGAATAGATTCTGGGTGGGAAGCGATTCCGATGACGATTCCAGCGAAGACTACTCCTATTCTGAACAGTCCGAAGAGGAGGCCCCCAAGAAGACGCAGGAGAAGTCAAAGTACGTTGTCGTGTCCGAAAGCGATAGCGAGGAAGAGAAGCGTGTTGTGAAGAGTCCCAAGTGAATTCGGCCCCAAGGTGATTACGCATAGAGAGCGATATACCGAAGAACTGAACGACACAGTCAAGAGAATTAAGAACCACTACCGCATCAATGACTGGGTTCAGCTGTGTAATGGTAGTGAATGAGCATGGGAGTGTGATGCATAGACTACGATTCGATGAAGAAGCAGGTCGAAGACCACGGCAAGGTGATGTGTGAGACTGTCGTTGCTGTTTTCCCTCCTGACTTCTAGGGCTATCCAATTGCGTTCATCCGCGAGTTTGTGCGTATCGACGACGCCATCACCAACTATCCCAAGGCAACGCTGAAATCGCTGTCGAAGCCCGTCGCCATGGCATTCAACCGTCTGAAGCAGACGGTGAAGAAGGACATGAAGGACGACGCCTTTGCCTCCATGATTGAGGAGTTCCGTAAGAATCCGATTGAGGAAGAGGAGAAAGTGGAGGAGGAGGAGTCTGAGAGTGAGTACTCTTCCGAATCCGAGTCCAATTCGGAGTCGGAGTCTGAATCGGAGAGTGATTCTTCTGAGGAGTCTTCCAATGACTATTCCGATGAGGGATCCTCTTCTGATGAGTCCTCTTCTTCTGAAGAATCCTCCGACGAGGAAGAATCCTCCGACGAGGAATCCTCTAATGAAGATGATTCGGATGACAACTCCTCCTACTACTCCTACTCCAGCGACAGCTTCGCGAGCGACAGTAGCTCGAGCGACAGTGAGATGGAGGTGAACCCGAAGCTGACGGGCCGCGCGAAGTGGGTGCTGCAGCCGAAGGACATCGAGAAGGCGAAGCGCAAGGAGGAGGAGCGGCTGAAGAAGCTGGAGGAGAAGAAGAAGAAGCAGGAGGAGAAGGAGAAGGAGAAGAAGGAGAAGGAGGACGAGGTGGAAGTGGAGGACACCTACGAGACGCCCGAGAAGCTGGTGAAGGCGCTGCTGCAGGTGCTCGCCGCGCGCCACCGCGTGCCCGAGCGCCGCGCCAATGTGCTCCAGCTGCAGAAGCTGCTGCCCTTCGCGCGCGCGCTGGGCGCCAAGTACGAGCTGCGCGTGCTGTCGCACCTGGTGTGCCTGCAGCTGGCCGGCGTCAACTCCGACGCCGCCATGCCCGCCGCGCAGTGGGCTGCCTGTCTGGCCAACGTCACGCGCATGGTGAGAGTGATGATATCACATCAAGGATAGCTGACGCTGGCGACGGAGACGCCGGCGCTGACGCTGGAGTTCTACAACGTGCATGAGGCAGTGCGGAACGCGGAGGGCCAGGTGGCGAAGGAGGTGGCGGAGCTGGCGGCGAACGACACGCCGGCGCGCATCGAGAGCGACTTGGCGCACATGGTGCTGATGCTGCACGAGGACCTGCTGAAGGCGTTCCGCGCGCTGTCGCTGCACGCCAGCGAGTACGCGGACCGCCTGCGCGATGAGGTGCGGCTGGGCGAGCTGGCGCGCGCGGTGGAGGCGTACTACGCGGAGCAGCCGCTTCTGCGTGTGATGATGGCGATGGTCCAGATCCAGCTGCTGTGGCAATGAAAGGAAGAGGTGAAGTGTAGGCACTACCAGACGGAGCGCATGCACGCGCAGCTGTGGGCCGCCGTGCACCCCGAGCAGCCGACGGAGTCGGTGCTGGTGCGCGTGGCGGCGTGCTGCGCGACGGTGTACCGCGAGGGCACGGCGTACCAGCAGCAGACGGCGGCGCTGTACCACATCATCAGCCTGTGCCTGCACGACCAGTTCCAGCGTGCGCGCGACCTGCTGCTGATGGCGCGGCTGCAGGAGCGCGTGCAGGCGGGCGACCAGGCACTGATGATCCTGTTCAACCGCGCGATGACGCAGCTGGGGCTGGCGGCGTTCCGCGCGGGCAGCATGGTGTACGCGCACAACTGCCTGGACGACCTGGTGAACGTGGGCTCGCGCAACGGACTGCTGCGCGTGCTGCTGGGCCAGCAGGGTTCCCAGGGCTCACAGAGTGCGCAGAGCGAGGAGGAGATGGTGGTGCCTGCGAAGCGCGTGGTGCCTGCGCACATGGTGATCATATCCTATTGGGGTGAGGCGTAGTGGATCAGCACGGAGCTGGTGGAGAGCTGCTACCTGCTGTCCTGTGTGTTCATGGACGTGGGCTACATGATCGCCGACGTGCGGGTGGCGGCGCGGGGTGAGGCGTAGCGCTCGAGCATCTACAAGGTGTCCGCCGTGTTCAAGCGCGCCTACGACCGCTTCTGCAAGCAGTACGAGATGGCCGCCGACTCGCAGGCCATGCGCGTGCTCGCCGGCTATCACGCCATCCTCGTCGCTCCTCTCTCTCCCTCACACCTAGAAGGGCGACTGGAAGCAGGCCGTGGCTCGCTTCGCGTCGCTGCGCGCCTGGCAGGCGTGCTCTGCGGCGGACCGCGCGCGCATCCTGGCGGCGCTGGAGGAGAAGACGAAGCGGCTGGCGCTGCAGGCGTACGTGATCGAGCGCGGCGCGTGCTACCGGTCGATGACGTGCGGCGAGCTGGCGAGCGCGTTCGAGCTGGCGGAGCGCGTGGTGCGCAAGGAGGTGAATGCGTTGCTGCTGCAGGGGCTGGTGAGCGCGTCGTGGGACGAGGAGGAGGCGGTGCTGCTGTTCGAGGAGGCCGTGCCGAACCGCGTGGAGGTGCTGGCGGAGCAGCTGCTGGAGAAGGTGAACGAGCTGATGGAGAGCAACGAGCGCGTGAAGGAGGAGCTGAATGGCGAGAAGCGGGAGGAGAGCGGCAAGGGGAAGATGAAGCACGCCACGGGCGTGTTCGGACAGCGCGGTGTGCGGAGCAAAGTGAAGGTGAATCGGGGTTGCCGTGTTTGTTGTTCATGTGTATTGCTGGAAGTGTCAAAGTGGGATTCTGCCTCCCTGCGTGTGACGCTCGTAGTTTCTGCCAGAGTGTGGATAGCTGTGATGAGTAGCAAACCGTCAGAAGCGAATCAAAGAGATGAGCAGTCAATGCCCAAAGAACAATCAAAGAGATGAGCCGCCAATGCCCAAAGAGGAACAGCAGCAACTCCAAGAAATAGCAAAACACCACACGAAAACAGAACATCACTCATTAACAAATCTACAATGCAATCCACGGTTGAGTTTCAGATCTGCTATCCCAACACCAATGGTAAACACGCACACCCTCAAATCACGCATAGAAGAGCTGGGTCTCACACTGGATACACTGGGCAAGTTCGTGATTGTGACGCAGTGCTCTTCACAGAGCGAAGAGTATGGACTGCGATACCAAGACCGCATTATCAAAGTCCAAGGCATAAACTGCGTCGACCGTATACCAAGCGACGTGGTGAACTATATTCGGAGGTGGTCGTAGGGTGGATCTGTCAGCGTAGATACCACAACCAGAACCTTACTATCACATTCCAGCGCTCCTTCAAACCAGAAGAAATGGACAGCATCAACAAGTCCATCTCGGCGCCGCTGCAAAATGACAGCGTGTTTTTCGACGGTTCCTTCCTCTTCCGAACCGGCTTGTACTCCTCTCTTCCTTTCACCGAGAAGTGCTTCCCCTTTCCTCCTGTAAAGGATAGAGTTATTCGCATCATGAGAATCACCGGTCCGCTTCTTCCCCTGGCGAACAGCATCGTTTTTCCTTCTTAATCATGCGTAGAACTGAGCCTCATCCCGTACGGAATTGCGCTGATGTGGTACCAGCCGTCCTCATCGCCCATTCCCTATGCGGCCACGCCCTTGGGAGCCCTGAACCTGCTGCCCTGCCTGTTGGATGTCCGCTCTGGAACCAACGGTTTTTTCGTGCTTCACTTTGACTGCAGTCTGGACGTCCTCCTCACCGTCGAAATCTCCAATGGGGATAAGGAATAGAGCAAGGAGAAGAAGGACATGCTGAATATCATCGAGACGATGACGCATCTCTTCAAACGCGACCTGTCTCACCTCATCAAGGCGATTAGCAATTCGTCTTCCGGACCGAAGGAAACGTCGAAGCCTGTAGAAGAGGAAGAGGTAGGAGTGGGAGAAGAGACTGATGAGTAGGAGAATCCGATGCAGAGTGGGTGTGATGATGGATGCTGATGCGTAGCGATCGATTTCGGCGAGACCGAGAACAGGTAGGTGTGTTGTCTTCTGCTGACAGCTAGCATGACCACGCGCAATCTGCACTCCACGCGTAGCACCAATCACTCCAGTGAAGAATAGTCAACATTCCGTATCCCTTGAAGATCATGGACTACATCCTCCAACTGTACAGGAACGAACTGGTGCGCGGTCTGCACGGACTCAAGGCGCACTGTGCGGACGGCATGTCGGACTCACCCGTAGTGTCGGACCTGATTGCCACGGGGTTTCATCCAGAACAAGTAGTGCATTCGTTGACCGCTCTCTTCTTCCATTGCCGCCACACCCTGCCTCCAGAGGCCTGGGATTCCGACGTGCGGCGCGATGTGCAAGACATCATCGTGGAGGTGGCGAAGCACAACGCCGACTACAGTAAGAGCGTGGGATAAGCGTGAACAGCAGTTCGTACGACGTCGGCACAGCCGTCGGGGTTCTACGTGTTCAATTGCGGTGATAAGGACATGGAGGGTCTGTACATGATGACGCGCGAGACCTTTGGTGATCTGCCCATCTTCATCATGAAGAACGGCGCGCGGCTGTTCCGGCAGGTAGGCGCGGGCGGCGCGTGGGACGTAGATTCACCAGGGGCGGTCGACGTGGATTCTGCAGAAGAAGGGGGAGAACTCGGCGGTGTACTACATCCACTCGACGGAGGTCATTCCGCCGCGGTTCAACTGGGTGTCGCCCGACGGCAAGAACCTGCCGAGTGGGCGTGGGAGAAGGGTGTGATGTGTAGCCCCGGTAGTGCAGGCTGTGAGTGGTACTGTTTGGTGTGTTTGTTGCTATTTCGTTTGGGTGTGTCTCGTCACTCCTCAATGCGTTACAGCTTCAACGAGGAACACTCAATGAGGTTGCAGATTGATGATAGTTCAATGCGAAGCTGTCAAAGGGGTCACAGACAGGAGTGTTTCATAGAAACACCTTCAAACCCCTTTCAGGAAAGGATGAGCACTTCAAAGAAACACCCACACAAACAACAAGCGATAAAGCCAACAAACATACCACACCTAAGAACTATAACTGCGATACTGATGGCTACCCATCACTTCCTCTCCACACACTCACAACGTCAAATACCCCAACTCATCCACCTCCACGAAGGCGCCCAGATTGCCCACATAATAGCAGTAGTTCGGCGCGGAGAACACCGTGAAGACCTTGTTGTGGTGATTCGCCGTGTATCCCTATGGAGAACCAGAATGAAAGCTAATACGGTCATCACGGCTTCGTGACCACGAATCAGGTACTTGAGTTCGTTGAGAATCAGGAAATCCTCCGATTCGTTCGGGCCGTACGTTTGGCTGATTCCACGCGTGGACACATTCCAACCATTCTCCTTTGCCGGGTCCGACCAGAGGAGGTCGCAAAACAAGCCTTCCTGGGAATGAAGGAATGATGACGCCATGAAGCAAAGGATATGACTGGAATCTCCTGAAATCGGTCGATGACGTCAATGTCACGGATGAACTGCAGCTTCGGACTGATGCCGGCATGAACCGCGAACACGTGCTTGTTTACGACTGCGCAAAGAGGAAGGCAGTCGAAGGCCTTCATGAACTCGTTCCAGACAGAATCGTTGCCGTAGTAATTCAAACACTGTTGGTAGAAGCCGAACCTGTGAATAATGCATAACACACGCACATACGATCGCGACAAAAAGCGACTCTCATGGTTTCCGCGAAGGAGATAAATGCGGTTTGGATACCGCACCTTTAGCGAAAACAGCAACACGACACACTCAATCTATTCTTCATCCAAATACAATATTCAAACCGAATGATATCCTCGATCGACATAATCGCCTAAAAACAGAAAATTCGTGTCCGGAACGCACCCAGCAATGTGGAACAGCTCCACCAAATCGAAAAATTGGCCGTGAATGTCGCCGCATATAGTACACGGGGTATCAATGCATAGCACGTTCTTTTCTTCGTGCAGAACTGCAGACACCTAGAAATCACCGAATCGTAGCGCGAAACCCACCCTCTCACACAGCTGGTGAATCTCCTCTGGAAGCAAACGATCGCCTCGGAAAGACCGTCGAATCAACTCATCCTGTTCTAGGATGAGCGATTTCGATCCCTCATCCATCCACAAAAACAATTGTGTTCTTCCAACAGAGAGATATCCAAGCAACGAGGGTGGGGTATCCAAGAAAACAGAGAGAGGCATCCAAGAAACGAGGGAGGGGCATCCAAGCAACGAGGGTGGGGTATCCAAGAAAAGTGAGAGGTATCTAAGCAAAGAAGAAAGAGATACATCCAAGAAACAGAGAGAGACATCCAAGAAACAAGAGAGACATCCAAAAAAAACAACCACACACTAACAAAAGGGAACTAGAATATGAACGAATAGCGGCTGTCCCCAAGCTCATTGATATCAGCCGTGTTGAGCGGCGACTCCTCCTTCTGATCTTCAATTTTAATCGCACTACCCTTGTTGCTATCAATATACCTCTGCGCCTCCTCGGCCACCTTGATTGAACGATCATCCAGTTCAAAACACATCAAACCCTTACTCCTCCAATCGTCAAAATCCTCAGCCGTCAACAGCATGGAGTTGAAATCATCATCCGGAAACCCATAGGAACGGAATGCATCCAAATTGTTGTCGTCCAATGTTTCCTTAAAATAATCCGGGTCCAGAATCTGAATAGCATCGTTGTGAAGATTATCATAACAACAGGAGAAGGATGGTGACAATATGGCCCCCTTCTCTTCTTCACCGGCATTAGGGAGTTGTGACATAATAGGCTTCTTGTCCTCTTCGGTTTTTACAGGAAAAGGAAGCTCAATCGATGGAATAGGTGCAATTGCGGACACTTCAGGTTCCGCCTTCGCTTCAACAACCGGGTCATAGGGATAGTACACCTCATAGTCCCCATCGCTATTGTCTAGTCTCGCAAACTCATTCTGTCCTCCCAAAGGAGATCGCTTCTTCTTTGCTGGCCCTCGTATAATCCTCTTCTTTGTCTTTGCATTCTTCAGATAGTTCTCCATCCTCTGACGAAATCGCGCCTTATTCTGATCATAGCCAGCATAACCGATCGCCGTCATTACCTTGTTCACCCCATCGCGATTCGCCTGCGTACACCGATAAGCACACAATTCGATAAACAGATTTGCCAGCTGACCCTCGTAATTGCCATATGTCCTACGCTTTTCAGAGCGCTTGACCTTCGCTTCGTCAAGCAGGCGAACATAGTTCTTCTTCATAAAAACGGCCAATCGGTGATAGACTTCCTCGGTTTGATTCACTTTTGCAATGGAACGACACCGATCGAGTACTTTGCTGAGAACTGGGTCACTCATCACTAACTGGATTCCACAATTGAATTGATGGTGTTGTTTTCGGAAATGCGCTTTTCCCTTCGATTCCGGGTTGCAAAATCGTGACTTTTTTGTCTAATGGAAAACTCTCCTTCTTTAGCGTCTTAACTCACTTAGCACCAACAAACACACCATTACAGATAAGGGATGAGCGTGTTGTAGTGATTGCCCAGCGTGAGGTACTTCTTGTGGTAGGAAATGTACAGCGGGATGCCCTAGAATGAATGCCGTGATGAGTACGCACCTGAATGTCCTCTCCAATCACCACCACGGGGGAGTCGGCACTGTACACGTGAATGGGTCGCTGCAGGGCCAGAGCCAGCGCGCGCAACTCCAACTGGCCTCCCCACTCTAGTGATAAGCCAAAGCAATTACCAAAACCGTTCGAACCCTCCACCTGATTACAGTAGGCTTCATAGTTCACACCATCCTCCAGGAAGAAACGGAACTCGTCCGCGTGGTCGCGCAGGTAGTTGGCCGCCTTCCTTCGGATGATCCGATAGGCGCTGCCCGATTTCATCTTTGCGTCTGTCTGGGCAAGCTGCTCCGCAATGGCGCGATAGAGGCAGTTGCCGTCCGCGGCCACAACCTTCACACGCAAGTGCTTGTCCTCCACTTGCTTGTTAATCGCCGCCATCTCCTCGTCACGCTCGCGATTCTGCTGCTCGAGCACCACCTTGTTCTTCTCGTCCTGCTGCTGCTCCTTCAACCTCCGCTTCTCCTGCTTCTTCAGGTACTTCTCGCTCACATGCGGCTTGATGTCCTCCATCCCGGAAATGAAGCTCAGGATGGGGTCGTCCTTCGCCAGGCCCATAAGGCCCGTGGGGGATCCACGCTCGAGGGCTCCTTTGCATTCTCGCCATGAACTTCTTCGGGCTGCTCCGGTTCCGCAGGACCGTTTCGTTCTTTGATCTTTTCCTCCACGGCCCTTTTCACCAGCTTCACGTGCCTACGCTGAAAGCGAGCCTTCTCCCCCACTTCTTGCCCTTCTTGTGACTCTCCCACGTGGGCAGATTGACGGCCGTCACGTTGCACAGCAAACACTGCATGCGACCCTCCAGCACGTTTTCCTTCAGCACTTCCTCTTCGATTGCTGCCTCCATTTCGAAATGGGAACCTTCTCCACGGACGAAACAGTTAATGCAACAAACGCGCCACATGATATACAGAAAAGCATTGCGTTACTCTAGTTCTTCAGCTCGTGGTCCGGCAGGTGCGGCAGCTTCGCGAACTCCTCCTCGTCCGTCTCCACCACGTCGTACGTCAGGTCCTTCAGCTCGCGAGCGTCCTTTCTCGGCACCACCGCGGGCGCCTCCTCGGGGTCGTCGTACTCGGGCGGCAGTCTGTCGTAGATCAGGCCGCGGCGGTGCGGAGTTCACGCCGTCGGGGTTCGGGTTGTACGAATTCGTAATGTCGCGGGTGGCCTCGTCCTCCGCCTCCGCCGCGTCCACCAGCAGCTGCTCCATCGACTTGCTCGTCTCCACAGCGTGCGCCGTGGCGCTCTACCCATCAAGCATCATGCCCATCACCACCTTCGTCAGCGCGTCGCACATCGCTCTAATCTCCTCCTTCTCCGCGGCGGTCAGGTCACGCACCTTGCGGGCGGGAATGCCGCTCCACAGCTCGCCGCTGCCCACGGTCTTGCGGGGCGTCACGACGGAGCCGGGGGCGATGGCCGCTCCCTCGCAGATGTGCGCAGCGTCCAGCACGGTGACGCCCTCGCCGATCAGGCAGTTGTCGTCGATGGTGCAGGCGTGGATGATCGAGCCGTTGTCTATTCCTCATTGATTTCAATGGATATGACCGATGACCACGTTCTTGCCAATCACCGTGGGGAGATTGTAGTCCACGTGGACCACCACATTGTCCTTGATGTGGGAGTTGTCTCCGACCTTGAGTCCACTGAAATCCGCTTTGCGTCAGTACTCCCAAGTCAAGACTCACCTCGCAGCGTGCTGCCGTAGCCCACGGAAGAACAACAGCCAAGGGTCACGTCTCCGGAGACGGTGGCACTGGTGGCGACATTGGAGGCGCAGCGCACGCAAGGCCTGCTTTCTCCGTATTTCAAAACGCGAGCAGAAGGCAAAACTACGCATCACGCGCGCTGCAAGCACGAAAATACGCTCTTCGATAACCGCCTTCTTTCCCTGCATCCCCGCACCCATGCGATCAAGAGACTTCCCCAAGCCCTTGCACATCTTTCCAAAAGACTTCAACAGAACAGCCATGATTTGAGCAGGCAACTACGACATCAGCGGTGCAATGAAACGAGTACACAATGTGTGTTTCTGGATTGGGGTGAGGAACCAAACAGGAAAAGACGAATTCACATTTACAGTCACAGTCAATGGTACACTCTCCTCCAGCAACTCCCGGTTCCCGTCCACGGTCTGATCGAAGCGGTCCTGCTTAAACGCCGTGAAGAAGAACCGGTTCAGCGAGTACACGCACACATTCAAGCACCCCTACGCCTCACGACCCCGACCGAGGGCAACCAGCAGCGGAACGGAAAGAGACACCACATCGAAGGGGAATGGCCACTCCTTCTTGCGGAGGAAGAGGAAGGTGCGGTCCCACGCACTCCACACCACGCAGAATACCGCCACGAGGAGGTAGGCGAAGCTGCGAAGGAGAATGAAGCAATGCAGGTCCTCGCCCTTCGATTTGCGGCTGATGCAAATGTAGAGGATCTACGCATGATGTAGAGACGGAAAAGCGACAGTGTTCGTGAGGAGGATCAGCAGAATCGGAATGTAAAAGAGACCCAGCTGGAAGAAGTACGCCTTCGGAAGGTTGTTGCTAATCCAAGGCCTATAAGTAATGAGTGGACGGAGAGCGTACCAAACACGGTTACAGTCGCCAATCGCATCATAGTCGAGACACTGCAACACGAGGAGGAATATACAGGACAGCGTCGGAAACAGCCAACCCAGGAGCTGATTCCGCCAGTGCCGTGTCGGTATCTCGCTGTGATGCAACACGAGGTTATATCTATGGATCATTGCAGTCACACACGATGACAAATGGATGGCGTAGCAGCAACACCAGCAGTAGCTGGCGGTGTAGAAAAACTGAATCACGAAGCCCTATATACTTATCGTATATTCCCATGACCATACCTCAATGAGTCGAGCCAGTGGGCACTGGAAGACGGGCACGTCGAGCGAGGAGAGCAGAAAGGAGAGGGAACACGCAAAGTCGCAGACGTTGATCATGACCAAGTACCCCCTCGATCCCTTCCGCAGATTCTTGAAGGAGACGTAGAAAACGATCATCGTCAGCGAAAACGCCAACGAAATGGAGGACGACACACAAACCATCGTGGCACTGTGCGTGTGCATCGCTGTAGTTGACACTCCGCTGTCCAGCAGCCCCATGGAGTCCTTTTCTGGGAGATAGATATTGTGATCGGGTTTTGAATACAAACACTGTGATCGGGTTTTGAATACAATTCAGATTGGCTCCAACCCCATATCCTAGCGTTCGTGATGCAATTTGTTCGAATCCTTCTGCTATTCGTTGCAGCGGTGGCCGCGCTTCAAGACAGGCCCTGCGACAAGGAGCCGTGGAAATCGGAGCCCTGGTGCGACACATCAAAGTCCTTCCAAGGTAGATCGATTGCACATTGACTGAGAAATAGAAAGAGCGGAGGCGCTCGTGTCCAGAATGACGCTGGAAGAGAAGGTGGGTCTTCTCGGGAACACCGCCAAGGACGTGAAGCGACTCGGTGTCCCTGCCTACCAGTGGTGGTCGGAAGCGCTCCACGGTGTGGGCTCTTCCCCCGGCGTTGTCTTTGAGAAGCCGACTCCGTTCCTGTTCCTTCTTCGACGTGACGCCTAGCTACGCCACTTCCTTCCCGCAGGTGAGTCTGACGAGTCAGTCGTTCGATCGGCAGCTCTTCCGCAGCATCGCCTCCACCATCTCGACGGAGGCCCGCGTGATGAGCAACTTCGGCCACGCGAATCTGACCTACTGGTCCCCCAACGTCAACATTTATCGCGGTATTCGTTTCCGCTCGAATCGAGCGTAGATCCGCGCTGGGGCCGTGGTCAGGAAACGCCCGGCGAAGATCCCTTCCTCACGTCGGCGTACGCCGTGGAATTCGTCCGCGGCATGCAGGAGGGCGAAGACAGCCGTTATTTGAAGGTGTCCTCCTGCTGCAAGCACTACTCCGCCTACGACCTGGACAACTGGCACGGCGTCACGCGATTCGACTTCGATGCGAAGGTGACGGAGCGCGACATGAAGGACACGTTCTCCTTCGCACCACCCTTCACCGTAGCTTCCAAGTGCCCTTCGAGAACTGCGTGAAGAAGGCGCGCGTGTCGTCCCTGATGTGCAGTTACAATGCCATCAACGGCATTCCAGCATGCGCCGACAAGGAACTGCTGTATGGCACCGCTCGCGACGCGTGGGGCTTCGAGGGCTACGTCACGGCGGACTGCGACGCGGTGGACACGATCCATCACTACCATCACTACACCAACACCAGCGATGCTACCGTGATGCTGGGTGAGTGTGTGGAGGGTGTGTGATGTGCAGCGGTGCGGGCCTCCTGCGATATCGACTGCGGTGATTACTACCAGAACCATGTGGAGCACGCCGTGACGACGGGTGCGCTGCAGGAGAAGGAGGTGGACGCCTGTGCTTGTTCCGCGCCGGCGTGACGCGTAGCGATCATCAACCTGCTGAAGGTGCAGATGCGCCTGGGCCTGTTCGACCCACTGGGACCAGCAGGTGTACGCTCACTACGGTCTCGACCGACTCAACACGCCGGAGAGCCGCGCGCTGGCGTTGCGTGCGGCGCGCGAGGGCATCGTGCTGCTGAAGAACCAGGCCCGCCAGCTGCCGCTCGACTTGGCGAAGGTGGCGCTGAGCGGTCCGTTCGCGGAGGACGAGAAGGTGCTTCTGGGCAACTATCAAGGCGTGCCTGAGCACGTTGTGACGCTGGCGGAGGGTCTGAAGACGCTGCAGCCGGACCTGCCGGTTGTGCACGTGAGTGTTGGCGGGGTGTGTGAGGCGCAGACGTGTTCCGACGTGCACTGCGCAAAGATCGACGAGGAAGGTTTGCGTGCGCTGGCGAACAAGGAGATTGCGGTGTTGGCTGTGGGTATCAACCAGGACATCGAATCCGAAGGCGTCGATCGGTGCTAGTGTTTGAGGAGTTTCATCCATAGGGAGGATCTGCTGTTGCCGGCGGGCCAGCGCGCGCTGATCGAGGCGGTGTTACGCAAGACGCGTGCGAAGGTGGTGTTGGTGTTATTCTCGGGCTGTGGTGCGATCGATCTGAGCGCGTACGAGGCGGAGGAGCGCGTGGTGGGCATCGTGAGCGCGGGCTATGCCGGTATGATGGGCGGTCAGGCGATCGCGGAGATTCTGGTGGGAAAAGTCAATCCGAGTGGGAGAGAAATGGGAGTGTAACGCCCAGGCGGCCGGCTGGTGAACACGTATTACTTCGACGAGACGATCCAGGCGATGGACTTCCGTGATATGAACCTGCGCCCCAGCGGTGTGACGGGGCTGCCCGGACGCACCTACCGTTTCTTCACGCAGGAGGCGTTGTACCCGTTCGGCTTTGGTCTGAGCTACACGACCTTCGCGCATGCGCTGGAGGTGCGCGGCGAGCCGGCGGAGCGTCTGCGCAGACACGCGCAGCGCGCGCTGCGGCTGGAGGTGCTGGTGACGGCGGCGAACACGGGCGACCGCGACGGTGAGGAGAGCTTGCTGCTGTTTCGCGAAGTCGCCGCTGGTGGGCGTGGGTGGGGTAAATGAGGTTTAGGCGGGGCAGTTGGGCTACCCGCTGAAGACGCTGGTGGCGTTCGAGCGCGTGAAGCTGGCGGTGGGCGAGGAGAAGACGGTGACGTTCGAGCTGACGGGCGAGGACCTGCAGCTGGTGGACGCCACGGGCGCGTACGTGCTGATTCATGGCGAGTGGACGGTGTTCTGTGGCGAAGCCTCTGCCTCTTTTGCCATTTTGGGTGTTTGTTAGTTATTTGTTGCTATTGGTGTTGTGATTGCACTCTGACCTGCTTCTATTCCTTCTTGATACTACTCACTTCTATCCCATACGACAAGGCAACCCACTTCTGTCACTTCGTGACAGAAACAGTGACAGAAACAGTGACAGAAACAGTGACAGAAACAGTGACAGACTGAGAAACAAACACACCACTTATACGGCATCTGCAAGTAACTCCGAATGCCCTCCACCGGCGGCAGCGAGTTCACCTCCTTCGTCACGTCCTTCCCAAACACACTATACGCCACAGGGAACTTCAGCGCCTCCTGTACCGCCGCCATGATATCCTCCTTCTTCACCGCGTCGATCTCGCGCGCCCACTGCTCTGGCGGCTTGTGCCGGTTAAACGACAAGAACTGCTGCCCGATCTCCTCACAGTACACCGACCGCTGCTCCAGGTTCATGAACACCATACTCTTCAGCTGGTTCTTCGCCCGTATGAACTCCTCGTCCTCCGCCGGCTCCGCCGCCAGGCGCCGCACGTGATCGCACATGATCTTGGTGGTGGGCGCCACGTACGTCAGGGGCACCAAGCCTACACTGAATCAACCCACCTGCACCCACTCTGAAGGGTGATCAGACCCTGCGTACGGTACATCATCAGCTGCAGGTTGCACGACTCGAACCACCCGTACCGATTCATCACATCCTACGACTCACTCTCTTCAAAATGGGCGTTACGTTGTACAGACGACTGTACATGCCTTTGCCGGGACCGCCCGCACTGAACATACTGCCGCCGCCCATCAGCGTCTGCAGGAGGGTAATCGGGACCAGGTCTGCCATATGACCCCTTGTCCCAATTCTTACGCTTCGAGGTCCAGCCCGCGCAGTGCAGGCCCAGATTCACCTGCACTTGGTCCATTCCGTCCACGTCGCAATGGTAACCTCCACCCACCACGATCTTGTCATCGCCGGCGGGACGTTCGATCGTGGAGGGCGTGTTGGGGTAGGTGAAGTACTTGGAGACCAACTCAACGAAGGCATCGTGATTCACGCCAATGCCGACGACACGCATGTTGGAGGGAACAAAGTGCTTCTTCCAATAGCCGGAGAGGATGGCGTGATTTCTACGCCTCATTTACTTCACGGGAATTGACATCTTTGGATTGGGGTAGCGAAGCGGGTGGCCGTAGGGCGACTTCACTCCGTACATGGCGGCGTGAAGGTACTACGCTCGAATCCTCGCAACAAAACTACATCGGTGGAGAAGATGGAGTACTCTCGCTTGATCATGCTGTCCTCGTTCTCGTATTCCATAATGTGCTACGTGTCACGACGGGACGCCACACCCACGCTCGCCTCCTCAATCTCGTTGTCCAGAAGGCTCGGACACATCACCGACTCGGCAAGCATTTGGACGCACTTCTCCACGTTTCCACGCAGCGTGTCCACGGAGTTGAAGATGCTATCTCTGCCACTGCGGGTGATCACGTTGGCACCAATGTCTTCCAGACTCCTGCAGCATTAGAGAGTGCAGAGCAGCGCGCCTACTTGACCATGGCCTCTCTCGATGTCTGCTCCGTCGTTTTGAACGCCATCTTTTCCATCAGATAGGAGCACCCATACTCGTTCGCTACGCATCACGCCCGCCACCAACGCTCCACGCTGCTCGTCGATACTGCCCGAACCAATAAACACGCCAATCGAACTAACCTACACAATCAGCCAAACACGGTTATACTCACAGTTTCGTACGTTTCGCGCGTGGCAACCGTAAGACCGCACGGGAGAGTCGTCGAAAGCGTTTGAGGAGGGGCAAGTTCTCTAGCGGGCTTCAGCTTCGGAATTCTACGCGTAACGCCGGGCACACAAACACCTACCCGGGCAATTCCTCTGTCATGCTTAAATGGATCCGATTCTGCGTGGAAAGGCTTCTTCCCAGGTTTTTCCACGCTCGTGTGAAGAGGGTTCGCTGTGCCAACATTGCCCAAGGTAGTTTTGCCGCAACAAACAATGGATGAAACGCCCTCTTACACTTCAATGTGAATGTGCAGGTCACCACAGCCATCGACGTCCTCTCCCTCGAACTCTGCCAGGCCCATACAGAAGGAATAGTGACATCGCATCGTCACCGTCGCCACCCGCTCCATCTGATTTGTTTCGTCGTGCAGGTTCAGAATCTGTACTTGAAAGAAACGATTGAAGTGTACGGAGTACTTGAATGAGAAGAGCGTGCTCAAGCACGCACCCCACTTCCACGCGTCCCCCTTTCGGAACAGTCCCTGAGTGCAGCTGCACTTCAATCGGCTGCGGATCCTCGTTGTTCACGGTAATCAGCAACGATCCCTCCTCCATCGGGAAAAGCTTCACTTTGGGTTACTCCACTCAATATGCATTACACAGCACATTGTAGCAGTACTCTCCGATGCGTGTCCGCGTAATGCGCTGGAGAATGGTCGTCAGCAGGGACTTCCGCAGTTCTTCGCTGCTTGTCTGCAGCTGCGTCTCCAAAATCGATTCGACGGCGTGCTGAATCCGCTGCATGCTAGAATGAAGCACAGTCCGAGAAGCCACCCTTGCGATCCGGTGATGGATTCACCGTTGAAGACGAGCACTTCGCGTTTCAAATCCTTTTCAATCTGTGCTGGAGACGGCTGTGGAATGGTCTTCAACTCGGCGGCGTCGATCGCAATTTCAACGCTTTTATCTACCCTGAACTCTACTCAGAGCACAAACCATGCATTTGCTGAATGGCCTCGATGCACTCTCTGGGTCGACTCGCGCAACGCAATATGACATTTCGGATCGCATTGAAATCGGCGTACGAGGTGTTTGCTGAATCTAAATTGAACTCGTTGCGCTCAAGCAGCGACTTCACTTCTTCAGCCATTGCCATCATCCGATTCTCCTTGAGATCGGGGATGGATAAGGCCCTCTGCAGCGCAACCCAATAGCGCACCTACGATTCAGAAGGGAACGAACGCGGACGAGCAATAGCGATTTCATGCTGAGCGCATTTGACTGAATGGATAGCAGCTGGTCATATCGGCCGGTCACCTCCTGAACCTGAATCCATGACTGAGAGCAAGAACAGCTCTACCTTCTTTCTGCTTGCTTCGTCCACCTGGGTAATGCCCGTTTCCGCCTGGATAATGGAGGAATCCCGTATCTACGCCCATCAACGCAAACACGCAGTTCCAACCGATATGGAATGGATCTCATCGCGAATCGACGAAAGGCGAATTACTGGCCACGCTGTGTTGTCTTCCATTCCATTTCTATTCCGTTCATTACTATTCGGAATGTTATGGAGACCTCCATCGCCACTCCAACCCTACACGCATTTACTCTGTCGGTGCATCTCCTACGAGATTGGAGCCCGCTATGTTGGAACACGCGTTGACAAGTTCATTCGTGACAAGTACCCGAGGGTCACCTTCAGGGAGCGGGGTTTCAGTCGTAGATACCCTACTCTCTGATTCAGCGCGAACTGCGGGAGAAGAAGGTGTACGTGGAGGAACGGAACGGAACGGAAGTGAAGAAGTCGGGGTTGAAACGGCGAATCACGAGTAGGGTGCGTTTCCGTCCCGGAGACCACTTTTCGAAGCCCTGCACGATCCACCTTCCCGACTGCTTCTCCAAGATCGAGGAGGACCGGAGTGTCAAGCCCATTTCCCCCTCCTCTCCTCCCGTCCTTGATTTATCCAAGCGCATCCTCTACAGCGATGACCACCTCCTCGTGCTGAACAAGCCGGCGGGAGTTTGCTGTCAAGTCGTCCCATTTCCACTCCTTCAGCGTAGCCCTCTCCAGACACGCAGTTCTGCCTCTACTCCCTTCTGCAGTCGCTGTTTCCATCCAGCCTCTTCTACCCAGTCCATCGTCTTGATCGCGTTGTCCTCGCTTTCTCCATTCACTCTAGGACACCACCGGGGTGCTGCTGATAGCGAAGGACAGAGAAACGGCCAGAACCATCGGAATGGAGTTGGTGCAGCGCAATGTCGCCAAAACCTACATCGCTGCTGGGTTCGATCGCGCCTTCTCGAAAAAGCGACTCCCCGATGCTGGAATCATTCGCTCGCGCCTCGCCCGTGTTTGGAGTGCATTCTTCCCATTCAGCGGTAGACGGAGGATTACACCGGCCAACTCTACCGCGCAACGGACGTGAGTGTGACACCACTGCAATCACAATCGTTCCCACCGAAGGTGAAGAGCACGGGCGATGTTGCCATTACGGGATACTCTGTGTTGGCGAGAAAGGGACCGGTTGTGCTTCTGCAGTGCCGACTGTACACGGGAAAGACGCACCAGATTCGGGTGCATCTGAAGGACGCGCTGGGCATCGAGATTCTGAATGACGGCAAGTACGGCAACCGGCGGCTGTCTCGCAGTGTGGAGATGCCCATCGACAGGAAGGCTCTGTACCTGCATTGCTGGAAGATGAAGCTGCGCGTGAATGGCGTGGAGAGGACGGTAGGCTTTTCGCGATGGGTGTCACGTAGTTCACTGCCGAGCTGCCCGCACACCTGCAGTCCGTTTACCGCTATACGAATTGCTCGTTTCCTTTAGCATAGAGAGCGTTCTTTGTTTCCTATTACATAGAGAGCCTTGATCAGCTTCTTATTACATAAAGAACATTGTTTGCTTCCTTCAACACAATGATCATTGTTTGTTTCACAGAATGGTTGCAGCATTTTGGCGCGCTCATCCGTAGAACAACCTGAAGAAAATCCCGTCGGGACATCGCGAGTTCATCAGCGACACGGCGTTCGACTATTACGGGAAGCGCATGGTATCTGCCTCCGCGGACGGGTATCTGCGCGTGTGGAACCTGACAAACGATGAATGGAAGCTCCAGTGCGAGATTAAGGCGCACACGTCGCTGATCAGCCGCGTGGACTGGGCCCACCCCCTTTTCGGGCAACTGTTTGCTGCGTGTCTCCACAACGACTCCGTTGCCATATATCAGGAGACGATCGGGGACGACAAGAAGAAGACGTGGATAAAGCGCTGCACCATTTCCACACCGAGTCCGTCGCCTCTTGATATATCGTTCTGCCCTAGCTGCTTCGGACTGTGCTTGGTTGGCTCAAGCGATGGAACTGACGCGTAGGCGATCTGCTGCAAGGACGAATCCGTGTATATATATAAGCCGGTGGATACGTTTCAGATTTGGAACTGGCAGTGCGATTCTTCCTTCCAGGTGAACAAACCGGTGAACTGTCTTTCCTGGTGCAAGGCGCGCAATCACCCCATGAGCCTGGTGGTGGGAACGGACACCGACGTCCAGATTTGGGAGCTATCCGAGAGCCACATCTGGGAGCAGCGCAACATCCTCCAGGACGGAAACAGCGTCGTGAGGAGCGTCGCCTGGAGCAGCAACATCGGCAAGGACTACGAGACCATCGCCGCTTCCTACTCCGTGCGTTTTCGTTCCCATCTTTGACGTACAGGACGGCTGCATCCGCATCTTCCAGATCAGCCCCGCGGGGTACTCTCTCACGGGCTGTCTTCGCGATCATGGTCGGGACGTGTGGAGGATTGAGTGGAACCTTACAGGCACGATCCTCGCTTCGAGCGGAGACGATGACTGTGTCCGCATGTGGAAGCAGACGTTTGATGTGGGGGATGGACATGGGGAGGTGAGGAGTAGGGATCGTGGTGCTGCATCTCTGAAATTCATCCAGATAAGTGATGCACTGTTTGTTCGACCAAATCCCAATCCCACACATCCCCCCTTTTCATCCCCACCCAATCCATATCCTTTTCTCGCAGAATCCCTTTCCTTTCTTCAAGCTATCATGTCTGCGATCGATGGATGGGTGGAGGATGTCGAGGACGCGCTGTCGAAGGCGGAGAGCAGCTATCGCCAGATCACCGAGGATACAGATGCGGGAGAGAAGAGGATGCTACTGACAGAATCGAAGAATCTTGTAGTCTTTATTTTCCATACTTATCAAGTAGATGAATGAAGCAAAGGACAATCTGGATGCTCTGTCCGTGCAAATCAAGAAGTTGCCGAGAGATTCCCAGTTCAACTACTTAAATGTTGCAATCTCCACCACGCGTTTCATTCTAGAAAAAGGCGGCTTTCGCGGATCGGATCAAGGTCCTCCAGTCGGATCTGAAGTTCCAATTCCAGTCCATGGAGAGGAAGGATCTGCTCGGTGGCCCCAGTTGATTTCCCGCTGGAGTATCATTGCATAGAGAATGAAGGTGTTGAAGGAGGTGACATGCTGATCCAGCACGCATTGCAGGTGCTATTCCCTCCTTGGACTCACGCTGTAGACACAGGGAAAAACAATCGATGCTGCCAAGAACACGCTGCAGCTGCTGCAGGAGACGAAGCAGGTTGCGCTGGCCACGACGGAAACGCTCTCGCACCAGACCGATCAGATCAGCGGAATGAAGGGCGATGTGGAGGGAATCGACAACCAGCTGAAGCGCTCGGAGCAGGTGCATGCTGCATTTCCTTCTGACGGGGTAGTTGATTCGGACATACTTGGTTCGCATGATGACGGACAAGATCATCATGGGTCTGATCTTCTTCCTGGTGGTGCTGATCGTGGTGGCAGTCGTTCTCTACACCATCTTCGGCAAGAAGAACAATCCCACGGGTAGATGACATAAATCAGAGTGTGATGGATAGAGGCGCCAACAACGCCCCCATTCTCGGATATGGCGGTGAGGGGATTGGAAAAGATGGTGTCTGTGTATCTTAGAAAGTAGCATGGGTCGCTGTGCTGTGTGGGTTGTTTGTTGAAGGACACTCCGTTCAGGCTGTTTTGTGTTTGAGGATGAAAGGTCCCTAATCTCCATTAGGGTCATAAGGGTCTTTCCGCCGTTCTCCAACAGAAATAGAGGTTCAAACCGTTCAATTCACAGGATCGAATGCAAAGACTGAGAGAAATGATTCCCGGAAAGAAGGCGACTACGACGTCGTCTTCCACCGCTTCTTCGACGGCCGCTCCCGGCAAGGCTGCGCAGCCCCAGATTCTGGGCAGACTGAAGATGGGCCACCGCGTGATCCAGCTGAAGAAGAAGATTGGACAGGGTGGTTACGGTGCCATTTATCTCGCCATGGACGAGGACACGTATAAGGAGTACGTGCTGAAGAGAATGGACTGCAAGGTTTGGAGCGGGTGGCGGGTCCGTAACGGCGTAGACGGAGGAAATGGAGAAGCTGCTGGACAAGGAGTTCGAGGTCCTGCGTGTCGTGAAGGACCACCAGAACGTCGCCAAGATTTACGCTCTCCAGAAGAGAAAGGTGTACGGCGGCTGGGAGGGTCGTGAGCTGATGGAGTACTGCCCCATCGGCCTGTTCGACTACCTGAAGGCCCTGGAGAAGGACAAGAAGTTCATCCCCGAGGACGAGATCTGGGAGATGATGTACGACCTGGTGAGCGCCCTGGGCTTCATGCACAAGCAGGACCCGCCCATGGTGCACCGCGATATCAAGCTGGAGAACATCATGCAGGGCAAGGACGGTCGCTGGAAGTTCATCGATTTCGGCTCCGTCGTGTTCGGCACGATCAAGCTGAAGACGAAGGACGACATCGAGAAGGCAGAGGCGGACATCGAGAAGTACACGACGCAGATGTACCGCGCGCCCGAGATGGTGGATTTCTTCGGCGTGGAGGAGATCACGGAGAAGACGGATATCTGGGCGCTGGGCTGCGTGCTGTACACGCTGATGTTCATGAAGCAGCCGTTCCTGAACGCGAGCAAGCTGGCCATTCTGGGCGCCAAGTACACCATTCCCCCGCGCCATCGCTACTCCGCCCGAGCTGGTGGCGCTGCTGAAGAGCATGCTGACGGCGGAGGCGGCGAAGCGCGCGTCGGCGGTGGACCTGTTCAAGGTGATCAAGCCGAAGGTGGGCAAGCGGGTGCCGCACATGGTGCAGACCATCGCGAGCAACTTCAAGGACGAGTACGAGGCCTCGGAGGACGACGACGATGACGACGACGAGTTCGACGATGAGGTGATCACCAAGGTGAGCGTGGGTGCGGGCGTGGTGCGTGAGGCGTAGTCGTCCAAGCGCAAGGGCGTGGCGGGCAGAAAGCCGCAGTCGGACCGCATGCGCTTCAGAGAGAGCGACGACGAGGACGACGACGATTACAGACCTCGCAAGGCGAAGAAGGCGTCTCGTTATGATGATGATGATGACGACGATTACAGACCTCGCAAGGCCAAGAAGGCGTCTCGTTATGACGACGACGAGGACGAGGATGACTACAGACCTCGCAAGGCCAAGAAGGCTTCTCGCTACGATGACGACGAGGAAGAGGAGGAAGAGGAGAGACCCAGAAGAAAGCCCGCGAAGAAGGCTTCTCGTTATGACGACGACGACGAGGAGGAAGAAGAGGAGGAGGAAGAGAGACCCAGAAGAAAGCCTGTGAAGAAGGCGAAGAAGCCCGTGGAGGAAGAGGAAGAGGAGGAGGAAGAGGAGGAGGAAGAGGAGAGACCCAAGAAGAAGGCGGCGAAGAAGCCCGTGAAGAAGGCCAAGCCCGTGGAGGAGGAGGAGTTCGAGGAAGAGGAGGCTGCGGAGCCCGCTCCTCAGGCGGCGGATGAGATGGATTTCCTGAACTGGTAAACACGGGCTGTTTGTTGCACATTGCATCGTGGCTGTGACGCTGTAGTTTATGGAGTAATGCAAAGGTGGTTTGGAATTGCGAGGGGTGGTGGTGGGAAAAGAACGGAAGGAAGTAGTGGGAAGTCATCACGGGATGCAATAGGGATTTGACGTTTTGGGTACTGCATTTTGATTCTATACGGGCGTGGCTCTGCACACGTTTGATGGGGAGATGGAGAAACGGAACAATGGCAAAGCAGGATCACAAAACGCTATGAAGTACCTATTTGTCTTGTATGGAATGCAGTACTGTGAACCATGCATTTCTATCGACAAATGGTTGATTGATGGCAATCGCCAAACGAGAAGGCTCTTCTTGATGGCATAAAAGAGCTATGAGAGTGGGTGAAGTCTCACAAGAATGGGAAGACCCAATGCATGAAGAAAGCACTTACTCAAAATGGAGTCAGGGACCAACTCACAACACCCTACTGCAACGACCTAGGAGATCATCAGAATGACAGTGAGCATGTCCCAATTGTGCCTTTCATCTGCAAGTGTAGGACGATTGTACACCGACAAAGGAAATGAGGCTGGAATAATCCGACAATAAAAGAAAACGACACAGAAACGGGCGAAAGAAACGGACTGGCATCCATTAACCAAGAACCGCGGGAATCGAGGATTGACTCATCACTCTCCAGGCTCACTAATTTGGTGTGTATTCACAAGTACGCATCGCCTCCAAGTAGCAGAAACCCGCTTCATCAGAATCGAAGAGTATGCGTTCAAATAGCTGGTCCACAGAGGAGGACGATGTTTTGATCACGTGGGCATCCAAGTACGGACCTAGCGGATGGAAACTCATTTTACCGAAACTTCGTGAGAAGTCAGAGAGCGATTGTCCAACACGGTGGGGCTCCCTTGTTTTCGTCATTGAGTAGGTACGCAGTGCTACTGAAGCGACGCGGACTGAATCGGTTAAGGAAATTGTATGATATGTTGGATGTACTGACTGCAATTGCCGAAAGTGAAGGTGACTGGACGGAAGTGCACAGGACGCACGCTTCTACCCCTTTTCTTGCCCTTTTCAAGCGGTGGAGTCTTCTTGCCAAACAACTGAACACGCGCTTCGTATCTTCCCTTCTGGGGTCTAACACGCAGCATGCGTTTGGCAGCCAGTCGCTGAGTCGGGAGGAGCTGTGCAACGTCAAATACGTGCGATTCCTCTCTTCGCCTGACGGATAGTATCTGCGCATTCACAAGTGGCTCCGCTACAACACGGAGCTCCACTCTTGCACCCAGTCCCCCAGCGAGGTTTTTACGCCTGAGCACCTTACCTCCATCCTTCACTCCATTCCCAAGCGCGCGGGCAGCTCCTTTGATGCCTTCTTCACCTCTCTCTCGGACGACTCTCTCTCCTCACACGACTCCTCTGAAGCCTCCGACGACCCTGTTCCCTCACACGACTCCTCTGAAGCCTCCGACGACCCTGTTCCCTCGCACGACTCCTCTGAAGCCTCCGACGACCCTGTGCCTTCGCACGACTCCTCTGAAGCCTCCGACGACCCTGTTCCCTCGCACGACTCCTCTGAAGCCTCCGACGACCCTGTTCCCTCGCACGACTCCTCTGAAGCCTCCGACGACCCTGTTCCCTCACACAACTCCTCTGAAGCCTCCGACGACGCGACGCAGAGCAGCGACCCCGAGAAGACGGAAAGCACGGGCGTGGACGACGCGTCGGATTCGCTGTGGGAGCCGTGCGCTGTGGGAGAGAAGGAGGTTCCGAATTGCATCACCGTCGCGAAGTATCGACAGATGAAGAAGTGGCTGCGCGAGCGTCAGGGCGGGAAGAAGGACGCACAGGCTGCGAAGGTGATTCATGTGGTGATGAAGCGGTCGCGCGGGCGTCAGCGTGAGGTTGTGAGTGGGGCGCCAAAAGCCGCGGGGAAGAAGAGAATGGAGAAGGAGAAGATGCGTCCAAAGTGTGGTGTGAGTGAAGGAACAAGAAAGAAAAGAGAATGTCACGCGCATCATCATGATGCGAATGTGAGAGTGGCAACCAAAGCAGCACAGCCGAATCCAGTCGAAAAGGGTACAGACTTTCAACCCAATCCGTTTTCTTTCCACGAAACCAGTGGCAATTCGTCTCGCACGAGTTCACCTCCCCGCGAGACGCAAACACTTCCAATGAGTAACTGTGCTGCAATGCCGTTTTTTGAGCGCTTCCCTACGCAGCCGCAAGGCGGCGTGGGAACCCAAACCAGTGCATCCAACCAAACTGTTTCAATTGGACGCGCACCCATTCCAAACCGGCGCAATGGCGGTGCGGCGGAAATGGAGCCTTTTTCCGTTAATGGTCGTAATCCTATGTCCTTACCAGTCGAATCGCGTTCGACGCAAGCGCTGGAAGAGAGGGTGCATAATGGGGCGGTCTGCGAGGACGCTCCGAATCAGGTGATTCAAGGGCACTCTATTCTTCCCACTTGCTTTTCTCAGAACGCTCAGTACAGCACTGGTTTTACTCTTATTCAACCCGCCGTATCACCCGTTCATTATGTGTCTCCTGTCTATTTATATTATCCGAAAGTGAATACTGGCATGCAGTGTGCCGACGGATCCTATTCCTCCCTGATTCCGGCCTGCATGCTCTCTCCTGATGATTCCAGCCGCACATGCAATGTTTTACAGTCTTTTCCCCTTTTGTAAGGGAATGGCATGTGCCGTGTGTTTGTTCAACAAGCCAGAATCGCATTTGCCGATGGAAGCCCAGCTTTTGGAAGCCACACCGACGACCAACACGTACTGGTGGGACGCATTTGAGGATTTCTACTTCGGAGGGAGGTACTTTCCCTTCGGCCTCTCCCTTCTGTGCTTGGTCTACGGCCTTTGGATTCTGCTCATCCTCTACTTGATATCCTTTTATTGAGTTTGCCAATGACGTGCGGCGTCCTTGACTTTACCTTCCGGGCATTTTGACGTGGATCTTCGTGAAGCTGGTGAATCTCTTCCTCCGGGACGCAGAGTTGAACATAAAGTACATCTATTTCTATCCCCTCAATGGAGTCATTCGCCTATGTCAAGTGAAGCAGGTGCATTCTTCCTTTTATTATGCGTAGATATTGCACAAAGGATTACTTGTTCGAGGTCCACGAACTGAGCGTTTTCTTCCATATCTGGGGCGGCCTGGATAAGTGCCTGTCCATTCAAGCGAAGGGACTGGAAGTGTTCGTTTACGGGAACGAGGAGAAGTACAAGCAAGTCGTACGCCTTCCTGTTCGCATCGATGTGTAGGACGAGATGATGAAGAGCTACATTGCCAAGAAGAAGGCAGCGGAGGTGGATTTTAATAGTCTATGTCACGTTCAGAAGAAGAAGAATGCGAGTACGGATCATACCGGAAACGGGGAGAGACGCGGCTTCGCGGATGTGGATCGCGACGACAAGGTGAATGTGAGCATGAAGGACCAGAGAGCGCCCCCTCCCATGAATGTCGCTTCCGCTGCCTCCAACTCATGCCTAGATGAAGACGACACCCTACCCCTTCATCTACCGTCTGTTCCACTCCTTCCAGGTGGTGGTGCACAGTTTCAATCTGTATGCCGGCGCACCGTCGGAGCCCTTCCTCCTCGTCGTGCACTCGAAGCGCGTGATGCTGAGCAATCTGTGCACGAGCTGCACCAAGGTCCTTTTGTCGCCATTGCGTAATCATCAGCAAAACCGCGGTTTTGATCTCTATCGAATTGTGGCGAGTGCAGAGTGCCAGGGAATGAAGATGCGATGCCTGCGCCACCCCAGCTACCAACTCCACAGCGAAACCGGCGGAATGGCTTCGCCTCCACACGTGCTGAATTCCGTCGTGCACAACGTGGTGGGAATCAAGCAGGTGTACAAGCAGATGAAGACGTCGATCGAGGAGTTGAAGAACGTGATCGATTTGGATGTGCGTGGGAACAAGGACAACCACCGGTTCGACATACTGGGAGCGTTCAGTGGTAGGCTGTACGGTCACGCCGAAGAAGGGATCGAAATGACGGCTGTGCCGAAGGAGAAGAACAGTCACAAGAACGAGGAGAAGCCGAGCACGTCGGAATCGGATATCGTGGACGCGGAGTGGGTGGAGGAGGCGCGTGTGAAGAATAGACGTGTGGTGATTACGGTGATGATAGATATGCCTGGCATGATCACAACGCACAACAACCAAACGCACCCGCAGTTTGACGTGCACATCGCCGTCGAAGGCAACAACACCTACGTACCTTCCTTCCTTCTCCATCACCCATAGTACTCCAACTACAGCGCCGTGTTGTGCTACGGTCCGTTTATCAACAACACCCTTCTCAACCTGTTTCACTACTTCATGCCCGTCTACTACGGCGCATACCCTCTCTACACGCCCGTCGTCGGCGCCCCGCGGGAATACCTCGAAACGCGCTGCACCATCTCCATCAATTCCAACGTGCTGATTCGCGTCCCATTCCAAGCCACCACCAGTAGGCAAAGGCAATGGTGTTGAGGGTAGGTGAGGTGATCACGCCGGAGAATCTTCTGTTCGATCCGGTGCGCGCGAAGGAGGAAGTGCCCGACGTGGTTGGGGCGGTGAGCGAATCGCATTCCAAGGGATACGAGAACAAGTGAAACTGCATGAGAGGGATAAGGAACAGATCTCTGTTGTTGGAGGTGGGCAAGGGAGCCACCATTGTCGTCACCATTCCGAACATTCTGTTGAAGGAAGCCGACAATGTCACTGCCTTTCGCGTTCGCGCCGCCAATGTGAATGTCCGAAATCGGGGCGTTTTTGACGGGTAGGTGTTGGACCCGAGTTACATTCACCCGATTGCGAAGGTGGAGAAGTTGAACGTGGATTATCTGATGGGCTATCCTCTGGAATTCACCGGCATTTACAAAACGCAGATGAACGTGGAACTGGGGGGCGTTTCGCTGATTCTCTACTACAACCTGGTTAACATGGTGGTGGATTTACTTGGGAATTTTGGCTTTTACGGAAGCACGTCGTACGAGTTCTTCTGCAAAAGCGAGAACATGTATTGTTTTTCGCTGTCCGATGTGTCCGTCATCCTTCCCAACACGCCGAACAATGTGGTGAACGACGTGTCCCTGACCGACCAGTACGACCAACTCCACCTGGATGTGTCTTCCGCGTACGTGGAGGTGAACGCGCCCGTGTCGCACTACAAGGGGAACGGGTGCTATTCCTTCAACATCGTGCTGGGACAGCATCTCTCCACCGATGGTACACTTCCCTCTCTTTCTGACATTGCAGAAAACTACCCGATTTTGCTGTCCTTCAAACCACACCAGCTCGATCCGGTCGGTCAGATCCGCAACGGTCAGAACACCACACACTCCACCCCCTTTTGCGGGTGTGAGTCCATCACGCTGAACGGTGAATACTGGTACAACGGAGTGATTTCCGACGACTGTCAAGACTCCCTCTATCTCACACTGAACGCGCTGTTCCCGCGAATGGTGCTGTATCCGGAAGTGATTCCCACTGTGATCGTTCTGTGCGACAACATTCTGGGCGTGAATCTGTACACCGTGACGGAGAAGCAATTCCAGGAAATGCAGAATTCCAACCGATTTGTGTTCTATCACAAGTACTTTGATGATTTCCGAGAAACCAAACGCAACATCGTGAATGCCCGTTTTCGCCCTGATTTGTAGCTCACCACCTTTACCACCATTTCGTGCACCAACATTCTGATCGATTTCCCCAACTCTCTCTTCGTTCCCGTCTCGATGACGTTTGTTCCCGTATCTCTCTCCAAGCGGCAATCGGATGTGTCCGTCTCCTCAGAACAAGAGTACGATTTCGCTCGCTGTGAACAGTGTGGACATGGACTTCTCCACTTCCCCCTCCATCTTTGACATGGATTTGTCCACCTCGGACATCACCCTCTCCATTCCCTCCTTCAACGAGTGCTTCTTCCTTCTCCTCTTCATTCTAGATCCTCTGTTCTCTGCGAAAACTCCATTCACATCGACCCTTGTCATATTCACATGAAACAGCTCTACAACACCTACGCCTTCTTCCCCACCATCACCTATTATCGCAAGTGCATCGTCGACGTCGGCACGGTCGCAGGGCACGTCTCCTCCAAAGCCCTTCTCCGACTCGCCGGCGACGTGGACAACTGGGTATTCAATTTCGGCGTGTTAGGACAGAAGAAGGATGATTGTTCTTCCGTTCGCTCTCTCCCTTCTCCTTATCGTTAGCTCGGTCAGTTAATTCTCTCGGTATCTTCGTTAGCGGTGTTCACGCCCGTTTTAACGGAGGACGCGGTGAAGGCCGTTTCGCTGGTGATTTGCTACGAGGAGCAGTACTTCAAATTCGGGCCGTTTTCCGACAACATCACCATTCCCAAAAAGGGCTCGAAAATGATCGTCGACATGGAAGCCAACCACTCCTTCTCCATCTCGTCCGCCTCCTCCTCCGTGTTTCTCTATCTCCTTCTCACCACCTCCTCCGGCTTACAACGCTGTGCCGGTGTGGCGAAGATCGACCACCCCGCGTTCAAGGTGATGACGAAGGAGAAGGAGAACGCGGACGACGCCGAGTCCTACTCCGTTCTCTTCTTCCCCTCCAACCTGAACGACGCGTGCGCCAACAACCCCGTCGCCTCCGCCACCGTTCACTGTTCCCACGTGGTTCCTATGGTTCCTGTTGTGGAGGGGTTGTGCACTCACGAGTAGGCAGAGCCGTCGGGAGCGGCGCGCTATGCCCAGCGAACGGGCAGCTGTGTGTTCAACGAGGGTGAGGTGGAAGATTCGCCGGACGTGCCGGACGCGACGAATGCGACGACAGCGGCGGACACGAGCGTGCAGCGATACGATCAGCTGTTCACGAAGGCAGTCGACATGTTCGCGGTGCTGGGCAACAAGAGCAAGAACTTCGGGTACATCGGGAGTCGCGACAGTCTGTGTTCGCTGGAACGAATGAATGAGAACTACAACTACGGCATTCATTTCAGCTACCGTTTCCTGGTGGCGGACATTCGCGTCGCCATTCCCTCCATTACACTCCTCGTTTCCTTCCCCTCTTCGCTCGTGCCGAAGGTGCGGGCGCGGTCACCTGCGCTCGCCACGCCCATCAACAACTGTTTGTTCGTGTCGATCCCCAAGCAAACCCTCATCACCTACAACACCATCATCACACCCTCTTCTCGCTGCCGCACGGTGGTGAACGTCCCCACGGTGGTCGTGCGCGTGCTGAAGGGCGTGAACTACGATCTCCACTCGCAACGCACCAAGGCAGAAATGGAGCGGGAGCGCGGGTTTGTTCGCTTGGACGGCCTGCAGGGCATTGAGAGCGCGATTGGGCGACTGAGCGTACAACGCTTTCTCTGCGTGGGCGAGCTGTTGTGCACGGTGCGCATTGCGATGTAGGAACGAACAGGCGTGGTGTTGGGTAGATTCGATTCCACCTCCTCCATCCACGAATCAGGCTTGCAAAACGCCTTCATCACCAGCGTTGTAGTCGTTCTCTCTCTCTCCTTCACTTACAGGATCGCAGTCGAATTGTGTTCCAGAAGAACCGCGGGAAGCCGCTCGATTACCACTACACAGAGTACTCGATGCACTACAACCTGTGCTCGCAGCTCGCGTCGCGCATTCGCAACTTCAACGGCGGTGTGAACACGCCGGGCTACAACCAACTCCGTCAACAGTTCAACGCGCAGTTCAAGCAGAGGGACAAGGACGCCTCGGTCATGCTGGAATCGTCCCCGGCGGAGATCGCGCGCGATTTGGAGCGGAAATCGAGTCTGATTTCGCACCTGTTGGAGAGTCAGGAGCCGCTGAAGCTGGAGGAGACGGAAGAGATGCGATCGGTGAGCGGAGACAGTTTGGAGAGCTTTAGCACGGTGAGTGGAAGTGAGGAGGAGTTTGAGAGCGTGGGTACGAGTTGTGAGAGCGAGGAGGAGGAGGAGAAGGAAGAGAAGGAGGAAGAAGGTGTGATGAGTTTGATGTGCGGAGAATGGCGAGTGGGAATGAAAGAACCATCAGATGGGTTGTGGGAGTGAATGGAGAGGGTTAGGAATAGTGTAACGCCCAAGGCAGAGATCGCGTGCACGTGTGTGCATTCCGGTTCTGTCGGGTGGGTGGGTGAGTGTGGAGTGACGCGAAGACATTTGGAGCACGCCGGAGAAGGAGAAGGCGGTGGACAACCGAACGAACGCCACGCTATTCGAGCAACTGTACTGCCTGACGCACACGCTCTTCTCCGAGCAGGGAACCACGCAGCGCGTGTCCTTCGCGTCGTCTCAAAAGAAGCCGTCCAACGTGAAGAATCTGACCCTCTTTCCGACGCACGTGGCTTTGCGTGGAGGGCGTGAAATCTAGACGGTGTTGGTCAATTTAGACGATGATGTTTCCGTCACTCTGTCCTCGGACATGCTTCAAATGGTTGACGAGATGGTGGAGGAGTTATTCTCGCCCGAAACGACGCTGTCGCTTCTGGAGCGGTGGTCCAAACAATATCTGCGCGGACAGATCGAGGAACCGCGGGACAAGGAACAGTCGTATGCCTTCAACGTTCTCTGTTTGTTTTGGGGGCGTGTGTTAGGCGTAGCCGGCTTGCATCCGCTCAGCGTCGCGCACAAGACGAACTTCGTTTTCACGGGCAGTTCCATTCATCTCTTCTATCTCACCCCACTCGACTGCGAACCCATGTGCGCATCGGAAGGTCCAGCCCTCCAGCATCACCTTCTCTTGTTCGGCCTGGACATCAATGCCCTGATGTTCCTGAATCGGTCGATCGACGAGGACTTCATGAACTTCGTGGCGAAGAACAAGCAGGTCAATCAATCTTCGCTCTTCGCGTTCAACCAATCCGCGTCCTCGCACGCGCCTTCTGCGGACGGCGCCTCCGACAGTTTCAACTCCAGCGTTGTCAAGATGAACGGCGTTTCCTTCTCCGTACGGTACCGTTTCGTGCACTCGCCCAACACCGACGAAACGCCCATGAAACTCCTTCCGCTGGACAGTCGAGTGGGCATGCTTCGCGTGTGCTCGAAGTCCTCCGTGGTGAATTCAACAGCTCCGTTTGTGGGTGTGGAGGAGGAGAAGCCGACGCAGCTGTTGAAGTTCAACATGAACGTGGAGAAGGTGAATTGCGTGACGAACGACGAGATGATGATGCACATTGTGAAGGTATTGTTGCGAGACTCCGAGATCGTGGAGGAGGTGGTGTTGAAACTGAAGATGCGAAGTGCGTGCGAGAAGTACCAGTTTTCCATGTTGTTCTTCATGCTTCTTCAGCGAGTTGGGACATTAGGGCCCATTTATCCGTAGATGCCCCAATTGAAGGAACAGGACGACCACCCCTCTTCTCTCGACGTCATCTTGTCCTCCGCAAATCATTCCTAGAACGACTATGACATTTTCCCGTCTCTCATCACTCTTCCCAGTGCCTTCTCCTCCTCCTCCTCCTCACACGATAGAGTACGGCTGGCCCGTCATCATTTCCCTCTACTCTCTCTTCATCCTCCAGACGCCCACCTCTGCCCGAGAAGCCGTCTGTGCCACGCAAGAAGTGATGACGCGAATCCTGGCGTGCGTGCAGCAGAAGAACTACTGTATCGACTACGTCCGTGTGGTACGCTTCCTTCTCTCTCTTCATCGAAGCTCTCTTCCATTCTGCCCCTTCCTGCGGACCTCCAACACCTCTTCGATTCCTTCACCTCCTCCGATTCCATCTCGCTTCGATCTCTCGTGCTTCTTTCCGAACTCTCCGAGAACAAAATGAACTCCCAGAATCGTCCCGATTCTCGCCCTCTCTCACCACTAGGAGAGAAGAAGACGAACGTGGATTTGTCCTGTCACGTGTCCAACATCCTTCTGGAGGTGAACGCCAAGGGCTCGGTGATCCTGTCCATCATGAACCAATTCTTCAGCGTGGATTTCTCCAACAACACTCTGTACTCCGCTGTACTTCCCGTTCTCTTTGCTGACGTCTAGACCAAGGAAAACAACGTTCTGATCACCAATCGTGGTTTCAACCGTAACGCTATCTTTCATTGCTAACACACAGTGGTGGTCCGTCCCGCGGTAATTCCGTTCGTTCACGATCTCGTCATGCTGGGCATGGAGGTCCAGAAACAGGAGCTATTTCAGAATCTCACCTGCTCGAACGAGACGGAGCGCCCCTCCTTCTTGAGTTGGTGTGAGCTGCGAAAGTGGAAACTGATTCAGCTCTATGGTCTGTCCTACACACGGCATCACAACGGCGTGTTCCGTCGTGCTGTTTGCGCTGTGTAACCCGTAGTCACCTTCGATTCCTCGCTGATTCGCAAGTTCTACCCCGTCTTCTCCAAATCGATGCGAAGCCTGTCACGTCGCAAGCGAAACATCCACCAACAATTGGAGGAACGCCCTGACGACTACTCTGACTCGAGTGATGGTGGAAGCGAGTGTATGTCGTCACGCATAGATTCGGACCAGTCCGTGGTGTACAAGTCCGATACGCTTGGTTTCTCCGTGCCCTCCCTGACGACAGAGTTGAAGGAAGAGGGAAAGAGAGAGAAGAAGGCGAAGGTCAAGGCAAACACGTTGTTCCAAATCTCGCTGCGTGATTCGCTTCTGTCGTTTGCATCCTCCGATGCGAAGTGCGACTACATGTTCCAACTGTGCAACAAATCCTCCGATTTCTGCTTTCACATGAGTCCCGGCCCGTACCTTCAGCTGCGTCACCAATATGACACCTCCAAGGATTTCTCCACAATTGTGATTGATGTGAGGGAGAAGAGAGAGAATGAGACATAGATGCGATCGAGTACTGTAGGACTGGTTACCACAACGCCTACGAAAGAAACGCGGTTTGAAGAAGCGGAGAACAAACTGAGTGTTTCGCTGGGATCGCTGTCTGGGTACATTTCCGTGAGTGAAACGGCCATCATTCCTTCTCTATCTGTCGCCAACGCCTGTATGACCCTTCCCTTGTTCTTGTCGAAATTCGTCAGCATTCAGGACCTCTTCATGGAATATTCCAACGTGGTCATTCACCTCCTCTCCTGTCGTGCGACCAAACCCTCTTCTCACACCGCCCATCACCACTCTTCTTCTTCTTTATCCTTCACCAACACCATCATGGGTTCTTCCCTCTTCTCACAAGATCACTCCTCCAAACAATCTCTTCTTCAGAAGGGCGCTTCCAAAGTCCGTCAAATCGCCAATTCCGTGAAGAACTCAACTCCCTCCAAACCGGTGGTTTCGTCAACAGAACCACCCAAAAGAGCCCTTCTCTTTTCCCTGAATCTGGCCTCCACCACCCTGCGCATTCAAATCACTTCCTCTTCCTTCGTCTCCTACATCATTCACTCCCTGCAAATGGAATTCTCCCAGAAGGCTCTGTTTCTCACCATTCAAAAGCATGAGTTGGAAGTGTCCAAATCCACTCTCTCCTTCACCGATCGCATTCTCACTTCTCCCGCCCTTCCCGAAGTTTCCCTCCTTCTCCGTTTCCCCGATTCCACCTCGCCCTCCTCCGAAATCCGACCCGATTTGGGCTCTCTTCCGTCTGATCCGTCGACCGTTTCGTTGGCGGGAAAAGCGTCCAATCAGGAAGCGAGTCCAACTCCGATCCTGTCAAAGAAAGCCGTGTTGGGCAGTGCCGGTGTACCCGTGTCGGAGAAACCATCGCAAATGGTTATCGAGGTGGGATTCTTGAAGCTGGACTTCACGACCAAACAGGTGAATTCCTTCATTGAGATTGCGGTGCGAGTTTGGGGGGCCACTCATTTTTAGGTCGAGGCGCTCCAGTCGCTCACGTCCATTCAGACCACCGAGCACTACAAACGTTGGCTCGCCATTCTGAGCCAGCTTCGCAACAACGGAACTGTCTCGAACGCCAAACCCGGGAATCCCAAAACTGCCTCTTTTTACGCCTCGTACCCCTACAGCGTCAAAGAGCAGGCGGGAACACAATTGTTCACAATTCCCTCCAACTCCGACGCACTGGTATTGCAGAACCCGGCGGAGGAGGCGAAGAAGGAGACGAAAAACGGCTGGATTTCGTTGGTGGTGAGGATGGGTGGCGTGGAAGTGAACGTTCGCAATGTGATGATGAGTGAAACCACCGTGTTGACAGCGGGAGTGGAGGGCGTTTCGCTGGTGAGTGAGTTGCGCGAGGAAACGAAGGTGGGGGAGGAACAGGGGAATCACCCACAGATGGCGGTGGAGTTGAAGAATGTGCGGTTTACCGTGGTTGTTCGCCAGGCACAATACATGGAGAAAAAGGAGAGTAGTTCTGGAATCATGAATTCAACCCTAGCGACGTTCCTGTCTCTCCTGATCCCCTCCACGGGCGTCCAGTTCCGCGGAAATGCGTCGTCGAACCGCATGGAGCTGACGGTGCAAGAAACCGCGGGTAAATCTGACGGAGTCCTTCCAGTTCCCGCTTCTGCAGATGGTGAACCAGCTGAGCCTGCCTCGCACGGAGGAGAAGAAGAAGGTGACGACAGAAGGACTGTGAGATTGTGAGGAGAAGTTGAAAGTAGGTTCGTGCTTCGCGTGAACGTGACGGAAATGGAGGCGATTTTCACCACGGTGGAATCGGAAGCAGTTTCGCTGCTGATCCGCCAACTGCTGTTTGCCCAGAAGTCGCAGACGCGCACTCAAATCGGGGTGGTCCCCCAACAGCCGTTCGCTCTGCCCAGCGCCGACTCTGCAGTTCAGACCTCGTCCACCATGGTTTTATTATTTTCCGGTTGTTATCTAGCTGTTGTCTCTCTTCCAGACGAGTGTGAGCGTGCTGCCCTTCGTGGAGAAGGAGCAGAACGATGGGGCGCGGGCGCTGACGAAGTTGGAGTGAGTGTGTTGGCGTGAAATGATGCGCAGAATCCAGGAAATCGTGGCGAAGGCGAAGTTGCAGGTGAACACGGAGGGCGAGTTGTCGTCGTTGACGTCCATCAATCATCGTTTGCACGGCAGGGGGCGTTTCATTCTAGTCACTCTGTCCGCTCCCTCGCTGGTGGTCACAGACTCCGTTGCCATTCTCATCAACGTCATTCTTCGGCAATTGCACGCGCCTCTGCCCACGCCGCCTCAGCCCAGTACCACGTCGGAACACACAGAATCACCTTCTTCCTACGCGCTGGCAGAGTTCGAGCTGACGGCGGAGACGCGCGAGCCGAAGACCATCGTGGTCTGCTCGAACGCTTCCGGTGGACGTGGCAACCAATCATCACAGTCAGGTGCGTACAACAAGGTGTTCGAGTGGTGGTTCCCGTTGCTGAGTCTGTCACTTCACTACCAGCAGGAGGTGGAACAGGACCCTTGGTACGTGGCGTCTCTCTCTTGCCTTCTTTGACGCGGGGTCCTTCAACTTCGGGATTATCAACTTCGTGGGCACGGTTCTCGACGCCATTCACTTCCCTGCGGAACTGCCAACAGAAGTGCAACGACACAGCAGTCTCGACAACTCACTTCCCTATTTGTCGCAGTCCACCGTGCTCTCTGAGAACGGAGCGGGAAAGGAGCCGTCTTGTTCTCCTTTTCAAACTCCATCATTCCTAGTGATCTTTCACATCGTTTGCCAAATCCACTTCAAATCCTTCCTGCTCCTGACTGACTCCGCGTCGAAGGATTCGCCCAACGCTATCCAACTCCGAATTGATCGTATGCTCCTCCTCCCAACCTAACGATTATACCCTCTTCTCGTCTCTGTCGGCAGCTACGTGGTCGTGAACGACGATTTCTCCTACACCTTCACATCGCTTCACGCTTCTTGTGAGTGACAGAAATCGGCCTGATTTTGTAGTGGACGAAATCGTGGTGGAATTGAACCCACTCTCTCCCTTCTTGAAAACAACCATTTCATCCGTTGTTGGCAGCTTGTACTTTGTAATTGTATGAAGGAGAAATCACGTTCAGATTCCATTCGACACGCCTCCAAACCAGTGGGATTTTCTCGTCGGGGTACCTGAATGTATCAAAGAAGAGAGGAGATGAGGAATAGGTGAATTCCGTCGAAACCACCATTGTGCTGAGCCGGCTTGCCTCAAGCTACGAAGTGTTCGACGAGTTGATGCATCACATCAACACGCTCAAACTGACGCGGCCGCCGAACCCCGACAAGAAGCAGACGGAGAAGAAATCGCTGGAAGAGTACGGCGTGCACCAATTCCACGTCTTCGCTACGTGCAATCAGACGGTGGTGCGAGTGGATCTCACAGTAACCGTCAAATCGATTTCTGTCATGTGTTAGAAGGCGCTTCCGTCGATCATCACGCTGTCGATGTCCCAATTCCTGTTCAGAAATGCGTTCGACAGTCCCAATTCGGAACAGGCGTGATTCATAGCCGCCTTCTGCTGCTATCTCACAAATCAGCCCTATTCCGGTCACACCCAAAACCACCTCCTTTTGGAATTCCAGAAATTCGTCCTTTCAATGAAGGACTCCACCCAGTTGGAGTTACGGAAACGCCACGACAAGCGCGTGAATTGGGACATTTTCGTAATCGGGACAAGCTTCGCGATTCACACATCATACAAGGTGTTGTACTCCGCGTCCAACTCCGAAACGCTTCTGCCGTGTCCCAATTGCAGTTTGTCGGTAGGGGGCATTTGGGGACATTGAGGGAAGATTGAGGGAGTTTCGACGGGAAGACAGATCGACAAATCTCCGGCGTTTTTGATCGAGAACAAGGGAATTGAGATGACCGTGTTTTACGTGGTCCTTATGGAATTGGGTCATGTTTAGGAGCAACTGGACCCGGTTTATGTTCTCCAGCACCTGACCCTCCATCACTGTCACCACATCAACATTCTTTTGAAGGACACACGATTAGTGATGAACCAGAGTATGATTGACACGGTGGTTCAAGTGATCAGCGATATTCGGCACAATTTTGGACATTCTCTTAATTCCTAGGAATTACGTCTCACAAGAACTGTACCGAATTCAGTGTTCTTGTGGTCCCAACCCTTTGAATTCACGCATAGCCGTCAACTCGTCACAGAGTCTCTCCTATCAGTATTCCCTCAATCCAGACACCGCTCCGGCGTTCAACGAAGCCGAGGAAGGCATTCGAGCTGCCATTGCCGATGCGGTGATGATGATTCAGATCCAATCGCTCGATGCCTCCATGTTCGGTTATGTCATGAGAATGATGGGTAGTTATCGGGACGTGGTGGACTCAATCTGGTCCCAATTCCTGATCGACGGCATCTCTTTCAGTTACACGCAATCGCCGTCGAACAGCCTTTCTTCGCTTCGCCGCGAGTTCCTTCTGGAAATTGCCGAGGCGCAGCTGAACCAGATCGAGCGAACGCGACAACGCGATCTGGGCAAGAATGTGCTGAGCATTCCGGGAACGCGTTTGAAGATGATGGAGGTGGTGACGAACGGAAGAAAACGGGTCATCAACATCAAGGTGGCGGAAATCGGGGGGATTTATGGAGTAGCAGTATTTGACGGAATTCGACGACGTGATTCGCATTTCCACGAATTATCTGGATTATGTGAACCTGTTGGATACCTTCAACAAGTGATGAAGGTCAAGGGAAATAACGGTTAGGATTGTGAAGGAAATGAAGGAGAGTGATGAGAGCAATCGTGCCTTTGCCGCGCTGTTGTCGTCACTGGCGTTGCACGAGGCGCAGGGGACAAAGCAGAAACCCAAGCCGGACGTGGCGGTGGTGTTCACCTACCGTGAGAATGCGAGGCGAGTATGAGGCGTAGCGGACAGCGATCACTTCACCTTCATGCCGAAGATCGACTTCTTGGGAGACATGACCCCGACGCTAAGTCAGAAGACATTCCCGCCGCTGGTGAGAGAGGATGGGTGGAGTGATGGATAGTTGATGCGGTCGACGAATGACTACGTGGTGGAGGTGATGGGCGCGATGGTGACGGCGATCGATAAGGTGCTTTCGATTCTCGAACAGCGAAATGTGTGGTGTGTTTGTTTTACCTAGTCTTTTTTCTGTTTCTGGATTCTGATCGTATTCAGTGTATAACAAGATGTGTCAAGTATGTAACAGTGTATGTCATCTGTGAATCACCACATCCAGTACAGAAACACAGAAGAACGACAGTGACCAACAAACACACCACTTATTCTGTAACCCCGACACGATGTCATCAATACGCAGCAGCATGCACGCCGACTCGATCGCCGTCTTCATCGTCTGCGTCTTCACCTGGAACGTGTCCCACACGCCCAGCTCGCGCATGTCCGCAATCGTGCCCTTGATGCCGTCCACGCCCAAAAACACATTCCCCTTGTTGTGCTCCGCCTACACCTGACTTTGCAGCTTCTCACCCACGCGCAGTTTCGTGATCACGCGAATCGTGTCCGCGCCGCAGTTCTGGCACAGCGTGCGCGGAATCACCTCCAACGCCTCGCCCACCGCCGCGAACGGCAACGCGTCCAAACCGCCCTGCTTTTTCGCCTCCGCCTGCAGTCGGCACGCCACCTCCATCTCCGTCGCGCCGCCACCTGCACGTCACACACCCCGCCAACACCCACCGGGCAGCAGCCGCGGATCGAACACCACATTGCGAGCCACCTGCATGGCATCCTGCAGATTGCGCTCGATCTCGTTCAGCGCGTCCTTGCTTCCGCCGCGCAGCAACACCGAACATGCCTTCGGGTCCTCGCACTCCTCGATGAACGCATAGTACTCGTCCCCGATCTGGCGCACGTCGAATACGCCACAACGCGTACCCACGTCGCTCTCCAGAATCTCGTCCACGCGGTGCACGATCGTCGCGCCCGTCGCCTTCGCCAGCCGGTTGTTGTCGCTCTTGCGCACGCGCCGCAAGGCCGTGATCCCCGCGGTGACGAGATAGTGCTGCGCCAAATCGCTCACACCCTTCTCCGTGATCACCAGGTCGGGCTTCAGCGCAATCAGCGCGTCGCACATCTTCTTCACGGCAGCCTCCTCGTTCTTCAGCGCCTTGTCCCAATCCTCTGCCTCCGTGATTTCCAAATTCGCCACGGATTCTGCCTTCACGTATTCCAGCGAGCAGTCCAGCAGAATGATGCGTGGGTGGTCGATATGGCGGCGCATCGAAGAGTGCGTCACGTCCTTGTTCAGCATCACACCCTTCAGCACGCGACTCTCTGACAGCTCGCCGCCCGGAATCTGAACGACACCTCCCGCCAACTCGCCTACCTTTTCCACACGCACGTAACGCTTCAGATCGATCTCCGGGTTGCCGTGCGCGGGGTTCTTGTCCATGATCGTCATCACGCTGTCGAGCGCCAGACCGCACTACGCATCACATGGCATGACCATCGCTACGATCAGATCGCCGAAGCGCGCGCTGAACTTGGTGCCGATAGTGCTGCGCAGCAGGTTCATCATCACCGTGCGGTCGTAGATGTCGATCGGGACGGCGATCTCCTCGCAGATGTGCATCGCCGACTCCAGCGCCTTGTAGCACGCGCGCACGATGACGGTGGGGTGTATGTTGCGGAGAATGAAGGGCTGGGCAGCCACCAGCATTTCGCCAGCTATTCCATCAGATAAGTAGAAAAATTGCTACCCAATATAATCACGGAGGTCGTTCCGTCGCCCACTTCCTCGTCCTGCGTGCGACTGAGCTCGATCATGCTCTTCGCGGCCGGATGCGACACATCCACCTCGCGCAGAATGCTGTTTCCATCGTTTGTCAAAAGAATGCCGCCCATGGGGTCCAGGAGCATTTTCAGCATGGAGCGGGGACCCAGGGTAGTTCGAATAATATCGGCGACAGCCTATGTCGTAAAGCGCGATCCGCACAAAAGGGATACCTTTGCGGCTTCGATGTTGCCCAATTGCACTCTGCGGCCACTTTCACGCTTTGTGTTTTGATCTACGTGTAATACTTCTCTCAATTGTCATTTCCTACTTAATACCAAGACAGGCACTTGCATCGCTGTGGACTATTTGCCGTTCAAAAGGCAACGAAACGGCTGCCAAAAATCGGGATGATTTGGGATATGCCATGGATACAGCGCAGAGGGACTGGCATAGAATGGGAGAACCCAATGGGAAGAGGAAAGGGGAGAAGGGGTGGTGATGATGGATGATCACGTGCTCCCTTCGCGAGTGGGAAGATTGTACTGAGAACTCTTCCTTCCTCGATTCCAAAGAAGAAGCAGAGGGATCCCGCGGATCCCAATAATTCAAATCCACGTGTTGCCATCTGTCAAACGGAAAGGAGCACTTATTTCTCCGAAGATGTCTTCCGAAAAGAAAGGTGTGAACGCGGCCGAGCAGACGCTGGAGTTCGTTCAGGATCTCGTCGTTCGTCCGCTCCTGAATCACTTTTCGACTTGGGAGTGCAAACCGGTTGAGCGCATCGTCAGCACGCAGAACGCGTCATTGTGCTATTCGTAACGCATTTCTATCGTTCTTCACGTCAAAAGGCGCCTATTTAAGCTGTTTTCGTCACGCAACCAGCACAACGATAGCTATCAGGAGTATGTGTACAACCAGGAGAAGCAGGTACGTTGCAAAGGGAAGGGTTTCCGAATTAGGTAATAGACTCCTTCTACAGGCAAATGGCAAGTTCCTATCGAAAGGGCGGTATGAAGAATAATGTATTGGACGTGCTATGTTGCAAATGGGAAGAAATGGAGTACATTTCTCAGGTTATCTCCTTCATTCTGTCCTATATGGTACCCGTCTCGTCCCCGTCGCTCACTCGTAGAATCGCAACTACGCTTCTCGAACGGAGAAAACGCAGATTGGCACTGTGATTAAGGACAGTTTTGTTAAGTGTGTCTTCCTCCTCCTCAAGGACGATGTGATCAGCACTCTCCGAAATCAGATCAACCACTATCGGTTCCATCCGGAGAGCGACATTGCACCGACCGTTTCCAAGGCGGTGACGATTCTCTACGAGTGCGACAATGAAGAGGAGCTGAAGGTTGCTGCGGAATTTGAGGTGAGAGACACAATGCGGATTGACGGACAGAAGCTGGTCACTTCGGATGCCTACCACTTTTACTGCCACAAAACCATCAACAAAGCCTCGATGCAGAGCGTTCTCACCGATGTTGGATCAGAATCGTTGGCTGATGATTAGATCGATTCTTCCTGTTCTGTGGAGAAGCAGATCTGCGACAAGTTCGCCATCCACAACATCGAATCGACCCTGCAGGACACGGTGATTACCTGCCTGTTGAAGAATGAAGTGTGATTGCGCGATTCTCTTGATGTATAGTTAAAGGGCATCCTTGTCCGCTACATGCCTTCTCTGTACCCCGACGATCTCGATTCCCTGAAGCGCATCTTGTATTACGCAAAACACATGGAATGGATTGGATGTGCTTGCGGAACAGTTCAAGCTCGTTCTGACCGCGTCCGGCATGAATCTCTTCAACAAATACAAGGAGAAGATTGCCAGAAGCAAGAAGCCCAAACGGGTGAATTGGGACTTTGTGAAGGAATTGTCCCACACTTCCTACCAAACCTCTCTCGTCCTCTTCCTACATACTCCTAATCTCTAGACGATCAAAGCGGAATTGGAAGCCACGCCCGTCTTGTTCCAATCTCTGTATTCCGCGATCGGCTCCGTCACGGATCACTGCCTGAGCTCTGACGTCTCCGTCGCCTCCGGCATCGCGGAGTACATCGACCACATCATTCGGAAGGAGACGTGGCAATCATGATCGATCATCACGATTAGTCTGAGCGCTGTGAATCTGAGTGCGCAGCTGAACGAGCTCCTGTTCCTGTATTCCAACATCAACGCGAAGGATGAGTTCGTGAACACCTACAACATTCCTCCTTTCTCGCCGTCTTCTCTTCAGCCGCGTCCACAACCTCGACATGGAGCGGAACGTGATCTCGCTGATTCGCAGCCAGTGAGAGCGGAGCGATGCGGTGATGCATTAGCACGGGCGGTCTGACGGTGAGTACGATGGACAGCATCTTGGGAGACATCAGCAGCAACTACAGCGAGTTTATCCACTTGCCTTCTGTGAAGAGTAGCGGAATGAATCAGAAGATGCAATCTCTCCTCCACTTCCCCGATTTCACCTTCACCGTGAATGTGCTCACTGGAGGCGTGTGGCCATCGCTTCCAGAGAGCGAGTTCGAGAACATGGACAAAACGAACGAAATCCGATGTCCCGCGGAAATGGAGCAGATTCGGCAGGCCTTCAAAGTGCAGCCGGAAGACTCGGAGCGCACCTTCAAGTGGTCGTTTGTGCGTGGCTTCGTGACGATGACGGTGACGGCGGGAGGAAGAGAAGTGCTGATGCAGATGCTGCCCATTCAGGGCATTGTCCTCATGCAGTTCCAGAACGATGAGGTCTGGACGGTGAAGGAGCTCAGCGAGCGCATCAACACCAATGTGCAGCTGATTAAGCAAGTCGTGTCCTCGCTGGTGTTCTCTCGATTCCAAGTATCTGTTTTGGATGCTTCATTACATGTAGTTGCTGAAGAAGGTGGGTGGTGCAGAAAGCGGCATTTGCGATAATGATCGCTTTACCTACAACACGGAGTTCAACCCGCCCGATGACCATATCCGACTGAAGGGAGTGCGCCTTCTCTTCTCCTCTGAGGAATAGTTGCTGAACAGTCAGAAGATGGATCACGAGGCGAATGCGGTGATCAAGTACACAGAGTCGTACAAGGCGTGCATCGTCCGGATAGTGAAGCAGAACAAGAGGATCTCGATGAGGGATGTGACGGATGGACAGGAGAGTGAGGACTAGTTGAAGAAGCAGACGATGGAGAAGATGAAGGACTGGAACATAGAGGAGGACGTGGGGAATTCAGAAGGTGGATGAGGGATAGGACTTTGCCAAGTGCGTCGACTCCCTGATCGAAAGCGAGTACATTCAGCGAAATGCGCTGCGGACAGACGTGATTGAATATATCTAACCCTGTTTGTTGCAATCAACATATGGCCCCTAATCAGGGAGGAGCCGGAGCGGCTTTGGGGACGGCGTCGGTCAGAATGCCATCAATTCATTTCATCAAAAAAAAACCACTGTTGAAGAGCCAATGTCGAAGCCTGTTGTATTTGATGATATCTCCAAGAACGCGAAGGGTGGGTGGGACGAGGGAGGAGGTAACCGCTCTAGATGTCCTGAACGACGGCTACTTCGTGGGAAACAAAGCGACGATGAAGATCAAGCACATTGATGGCGTGGTATCAGGATTGACGCAGCGCCCTGATCGTTGTAGAACATCACCGCGGAAGCGAAGGCCACGAGCGGAAAGCCCGTCCTGACCAAGATTTCCGGAGACTTCGCTCCTTGCAACTACTGCAACGTGAAGAAGCTGTCCGTCGACACCACGGGCGCCCTTGTGGCCGATGTGGACTTTACCAGACTCGTGAAGTACACCACCTTCACGCTCAGGTGGGTTCCTGTGGAACGCGTGAGGAGTAGAACGCTGAAGAACTACAACGAGTTTGGAATGAAGAAGGTCGCTGTTGGCACGAAGGTGATGACCGGAAACGTCGCGTTCGACGCGTCGTTCGACTGCATGGGCAACAAGTACAACTCTGGCCTTGTGTACGCCGTATGTCTTGTATATCGCTCTGAAGCGTAGTACAAGAACCTGCTGATGGGCGTGAAGGTGTCCGGCGCTGGTTGCGAGTTCGCCGGAGCGGATCTGGCCGCCTCCTACAGATGCAACAATCTGCTGGTGAGCTGCACGGGCTACAACCTGTTCAAGAAGGCCGACATCGCCATGTTCTACGAGATGAACGGCAAGACGAAGCTGTCGACCGTCTGCAAGATGGCGTCTCTGCACGAGATGCCGAAGGTGGAGGTGGGTCTGGTATCCAAGCTGTCGAAGGACACGGAGCTGCGTGCGAAGGTGAACAGCGTGGGCGAGGTGAGCGGATTCTACAAGGCGACGGTGGACAACAGATTGACCTACAGCGGCTCGCTGACGGTGGACGCGGCGCACCTGAACGGCGGCAACCACAAGGTTGGATTCGGCATTGAGTTCATCTTTTAATTGCGCGTGTTTGTAAGAAACAGAGGAATGGCGCTGGTGGACCTCGTCTTCGTCCTCGGGCGAGCTCGATTCGTCGTCCGGAGCAATTGCTGCCTCAGGCAGCTCTTCTGTGAGCAGCTCTTCGGGAATGGGCTCCTCGATGTCGTATTCATCGCCAATGCCCTGCAGAAGCCAGCACCTATGCGTAACGAAAGGAATTGAGATATGCAGGAAAGAGGGCGCTTCAATGAAGGTGGTTCGTTTCCAGCCACGTACCTTGGCAATCTTGGGAAGAATGTCCGAGAAGTAGTAGTAAATGTGGCCAGAAATCATGCCGACGACGTCAGAGTCCAGAAGCCTACTGTCAAGGAAGGAGCACGATGGTACTTGCCGTAAGAGAAGTAATGGAAGGCCATCAGAATGTAGGGGAAGTACGGTGCCTTCATCGGAATGAACAGGAACTGGAGGTTGATGTGCGGGTTCTTGCGGCACCACACGTAGATGATCATGGAGTGCAGCGCCATCCCGAGGAACCCCGATGATGGATAGATGCACGATATGACCTACACTAAGAGTATATTATGGATAACTACAGTGATGGTGAAAATACCGATGATGAGCATGTACACATACTCAGCGGGTTTCTTATAAAAGCACGTCGTTTCGAGACGGACACTATATACAGCGCTCATATACAGAGTGATAAGGAAGTTGAAGGAAAGGGGGCCGATGTAGAAGTAGGATGTGAATAGCCGCCACCACTATTGCTAAATCCCTTTCCATCCCAATATAATACCTCGCCCTTTGTGAAGCAAAGTCGTTTGCTAAAGAAGAACAGTTGTGAATAAGAATTGCTGTCTAGAGCGTAAGCGATGTCCTTACTACGTTACACGAAGAGAGTGCTCCGAGAACAATTGAGATAATGCATGTGATGAGCGTAATAGGCGGAATGTTGCCTACTCTAGGGATGACGCGTCCATATTCCGCAAATCGAACAGTTCATTCAGGTTGATGTCCATTTCGCAGAAAACAAATGGAATCGAAGAGAGAATTGAACAAACAGCCGAATCACAACTCTACTTGCTCTTGATCATCTCCAAAACGTCCTTCGCGCTGCAGTTTCCCGCGCCCTGGCGCTGGTAGATCAACATGTACGCGTCGGCAGTGACCACTTCATCTTCGCTCATTCGCGTCACCAGCTCGTCATCGTAGCGGTACCACTTGTCTTCCCCGTCGTTGTTATCCTTACAGAAAGCGACGTAGTGACCGTAGTCCGCCGTACCGAAGTGATTGCACACCGCCACCAAATCGTAACGGAACTGCTCTCCGTTCTTCGCGTCCTCGTGAACGAATTCGCTCACGTCCAAATCCTTCAGCGGGAACACCACGCGCGTCTCCACCTTTCTTCGCCGATTCTCGAAATCGACGTTCATTCCGCCCAATTGCTCGTTCGTCACGTACTCGAAGCGAGACAGCTGGATGATCAAATACCGCGGGGATTTCCAGATCCAGGTGGTCGCGGAGGCAACCACGTCCTTCTGGCAATGAGGGCAAAACCAGAGACTATTTTTGTCATTGTCTCCCTTCTTCTTCAGCATCTCGAAACAGTCCCTCAGCGCCACGTCGGACTGCACGTTGTGCTTCTCCCGCCATCTCGCCGTCTTGCAGTAGTGCATCGACATAATCTTCATCGCATGCGCATCATGCAGCTCGTCGAGGGCGGCGTCCTCCTCCGGGTTGGACTCCTCCTTCTTGGCCTTCTCGAACATGTTCGGGCGCATTTCCCCCACATCGCCGTCAATCAGCAGATCGCACGACGGAATCGTGTCCTCCTCCTGTCGCAGAAGCGCGCTCAGCGGCGTCTCCGCCTGCTCCTTCCGGAGAAGGGAGTTCACGAACCACTCGGGCACGGCGTCGTAACCAGACACGCTGGCGTAGGGGTCGAACAGCAGGGGGAAGCCACAGCCGACGGTTGTGCCGGAGAGGTACTCCTCGTTGCTGTGGCACAGGCAAGAGACGTGACGGCGCTTGAGAGGGAAGGTGTTGTCCGCGTAGCCACGCTTCTCCCCGTGCTCGTGGCCGTCACCATCACAGTCACAGTGGTCGCAGTTACCATCACAGTGGTCACAGTGGTCATCACAGTGGTCACAGTCACAGTCACCCTCGTGACCGTCGCAGGAGGAGCAGTCCGTCATGTCCAAGTCCTCGTCCTCATCTCCCTCCATCTCGAAGTCCTCGTCCTCCTTCATCTTCCTCCTTCTTCACATCTCCCTCCTTCTCAACATCTCCCTCCTTCTCAACATCTCCCTCCTTCTCTTCAACAATTCCCTCCTTCTTCTCACTCCCCTTAAAGAACGAAGTGATCTTCGTCTTCTGCTCCACGGCAGGCGGCAACTCATCCTCACTGTCTTCGGTTTCCACGGTTTCCACTTCCGCGGGAACCATCTTCTCTTCCTCGCGGCATTGGTCCAAAAACGTGGTCAGTGCCTTTGTGATGTTCCCTCCAAAAGTTCCCGCCAACCGTTTGAACTTGGGCATGAACAGAGCGGGCACGCGCTTCAAGAACGCGTCGGCCGTTTCATCGGGTTTGTAGTACACAATTCGGGAACAATAATGGTCTATGGAGCAATAAGGCTGAGGCGTCCCAGTATAGGCAAGCAGGTAGGAGAAGCGGAGAAGAAGAGGCTTGTGCTCAGGAGAGGGTCTCTAGTGTTGAGAGTGACGAATCATGACGAACCACGGTACACACGAGATGCGAGATGGAATCGGTGAATTGCGAGAGAATGCTCTGAGGCGTGTTGGGAGGAATGTACTGCGCCTACACGTTAGAGAACATGAGCCGGAAGCAACGGAAGCGCAGTTGTCCTCGTCCACCTGAACGAAGAGATCAATCTGATCGGGCGTCACACCGATCTCCTCGGCCGCCTTCGCGTAGATTGCGCTGCACAGACCGTAGAAATCATAGTCCACCTCACAGTACTTGACACGACATGCACGGAATGGGATAAACTTCTTCCCCTTCTTCGTCGTTTCCGCCTCCTTACGACGCTCGTCCTCCCACGCCTCGTCATAGTCCGCCTCCAGATCGCGTTCCAGCAGAATGTTCACCACCAGCTTGAACTTCTCCGTTGGCATCGGCAGCATCAGCACGTTGTTCGGCTCGTAGCGCACGCGCATCTACTCGTCAGCAGAACGGCAGAATGCCACCTCGCCGCATTCCGAGCAGTGAATGCTCGTGCACGTCATTCCGTAGAGGAGGTCAACGATGGCACTTGCGTTGCGCTTCAGGAAAATGTCCCACATCTCCGCACCCTGGGTCTTCTCGTAGGATGTATACACGGGCGTCTCGATATAGGGCTTCTTCTTTATCAAATTCAGATCCTCGTGCAGAACGTCCACCAATTTCGCCTACACGTCAATCGCGGAAAGGACCACGAACAAAGAACTCCTGACTATCGTGCTGCTCCAGTCCGGCGAATTGCTTGTCATAGCCCTCGAAGGTGCGCTTGAAATTGGTTGGATTCACGACTTGCGTGGGCAGGGTCCACAACTGCTCCAGCAGCTGGGCAAAGGATTCCGCCACCAGACCTCCACTTCCCATCGCATTGTCCTTGTTCAGCTACGCGTTAGAACCTCCGTCACAGAGGCCTGCCATTTTCAGGAACGCCTTCGTCAAAAAGAGCTTGGCCAGGTCGGGGACGTGGGACAGGCACTACCCAATCACATAACGCGTCGAGCGAGCATACCTGGAGGCCAGTGTTCATATAGCACGTGTTTCCAATGTTACGCAAGCCGTTTCTACCTCCCGCGATAGGCGCCTCCGTCGGAGCATCTTGCTTCTCCTCCTCCCGGATAGGATCCGTTTGAGGCACGCTGCTGTTCTCCTTCTCTCCCTTTTTGGGTTCCATCGCAAATGGTATGAGAAATAATGAGAGATAAGAAGATGAATAGGAAAGCGAAATGCTGCAACACAATCACGAAACTGTCACCTTATGGTTTTGGTGGTGTGCGTGGGTGCGAAGAGGGTGATTCGTTTGAATCGATTTATTCCGCTTTGAACACCGCACGATTCTTGCAAATACTCGTTCAGCCAATCATATGGATTACGTAAAGGATGTGAATGGTTTAGTCGGAGCGTTTATTCCGGCTTGATAAAGGTAAGCGTTGTGCTGATTTGCGAGGGGAGACGGGCATCGCTGTGGAAGTTGGCGTCGGGACCGCTTTCCTCGCATCATCCCTATTCTTATGGCGCATAATCTAACAAATGGGAATAGTATCCATACCAATCATTCGCCGTCGCAGTACCTCAATCCAGCCATGTTGTCCCTGGAAACCGAAGAGCGGCCGTCTAACGCAACGACAACTCCATCCATCATGAATCCATTACCAGTTGCTAGAAAATGTGGAGACCCTCTTGTGACCTATCCTGTGGAACCCGTGTACTCCAATGGCGAATGTGAGTATGAACCTATTGTTTTCAAAGAGGGTTATGAGTTTAACAGCACTGCCGAAGAGCGTGCGCCAATAATTGCGGAGGGACGACTCCGTTCTTCCCAGTCTTGTAATGCCTCCATGAATTCTCGTCCCGTGATGCAAAATGAGTATAACAGCGCTGCGTTTCGTTCGTCGTCACATCCCTTCAACGAAGACTATCCACTCCAAGTCCATAAAAAGAGACAAACGGGTAGGGGATATCCGTTTTACCAACAAGTGTCCTGCGACGCGGGAAATTATCCGAACGCTTCTCGGCTCCCTTTTCCAAGCAGAAGTAATCAGCAGGTCTACAGGTCGTCTCTTCCATTAGATTCGCGTAAAGCATGGAAATCCCCTTTCATTCCTAGAGCGTCCCAATGGAAGGAGTTCCATCTCCACATCGTCTCGCTCCGATGCCGTCCTGAGTCAACCGTCTCCGTTCGATAACTGCGGTCATCTGCAGCAGGGAGACAGCTTTCTTCCCGGTCAATCCTTCGCATCAGATGCTCAGATCCCTTCCTATCTACCATCGAGTGCAGGAGCCGGTATTATTAGCCCTACTCAGGAGATGGAGAGCTATCCTCAGATAGGGAGAAGCATTTCTGGGGATACTCGTTCCCAGGACTCTTCCTTGTATATTCCCTTTATCCGGAGCGATGGAACCATTGAGTCCGTGCCGCAGTACCCCGAAGATGCCTATTATGCGAATGCCATTCCGAATCGCATGTCCTTGTCCAATCGTCATCGCTCGCAACCCGTTGTGTCGTTCAACTGCAAACATTCTGTTTCCACTCCATCCAACCACTATCCCCGTGATGTCTCGATGTTCTATCCAACCACCCCTGTACCTTCTTCTGACATCGGGACGCAGGGCCCAATTGCCGGTTCGGGCAATTCTTTTCCCAGAACGAAGCAATCTCCCTCTTCGCGAAATCCTCTGTTTCCCCGCGGTTGTGCTCCGTTTGCGGTTTGACGCGTAGGGCAGCTGCCTCCAGGAGAGTTCAATCCAGATGCGTACTTGGGTGCAAAACTGTGCTTTGAGTTCATGAACAAGGGAGTGTCGGCGATGCCTGTGCGAATCACCCGTAGTTGTGAGCGGCAGCGCAACGGCTCCGTCTGTCACTTTAGGCACTTGAGTCCCAACCATCCGGAGGCGATTGCGGACCGATTTCAGAGTGGATTGTTGTCCGAGGAGGAAATTGCGTATTATAAGCTTCGTCCGTGCGAGCCTTTTGAGACCAACCCCTTCGCACCGAAGGACGCCAAGATCTGCTTCGAATTCTTAAACAAGCATGTGTGTTCGCGGAATGCGAAAATGCAAGTTTGCCATTTTCGACATTTGCTCCCTAATCATCCGGATGCTATTGCGGATCGAGAAAGGTCAAAGGCAATGCACCGGCTTGACTAGATTTTTCATTGGTTTGCGTGCTGCTGTGTTTTCCCGTTTCTTACAAACACGTCCGCTATAGAATACAGTAGAAGTAGCTAGTCATTGAGTAGCATCCGTCGCCGGCGCGCGCACCACAAGCATCGTCCCGCACTTCATGCGCACTAAAGGAAGAATGGACGGAATGTCCTGTTTCTCGTCGTGGTTCTCGACATACATCACGTCGTCGTAACTATCCGGATCTACTCATCACCGCTGCTGTCAAATCATTGCCTGCGTCATACGGCACCACCTTCACCACGCACGGAGCGTCGATCACGACGACTTCAATGGCGTGCGTGTTTGACGTCATTTGCATGGAGCCCTGCTTGTTATCCCTCTTCATGACTTGTACGCTAGCAGAGCCCTGTGAACTCATGCTCAGCGAAGAGGTCAATTGCGGCTGGTTGCACAGTCCCACGTTTCGCTGCATCTGGTTGCTCGCCACGCCGCGCATGGTGTTCATGACTAGTCGTGACTTCCACTAGCGAGAACTACTCGGAGAAAAGCCCTTTGCGTAGAACCGCAGCTGCCGGACGGGAACTTGCACCTGCTTGTTCATCGCCTTCGGAGAGATGATGCGCACCTCCACAGACTGCGACTGCGTGTTCACCTGCGTAATGAGCGCATTGCAGATCTGTCCCTAGAGCTCACTCGCGTGGAGCACTCCAACGTCGTAGACGAAACTCACCAGATCGTTCACTTCCACCACCATGCCGTTTACGCCAACTACTCGATGAATTCAAATGAGAGTGCATGCCTCGGTCCGAATACTTCTCGATGACGTGAACCAACGATCGCGAAATGCGCTGGACCGAATCCATCTTGTCCATCTTCACCACCACCGAGTCGGGCTGCGACGACGCTACCTGTCCTCTGTATGTTGCATTCTTTCAGTCAGCGTCCGCCTCTTCACCCACGTTCACGTTGAAGGTCACGATGTCTCCGCGGCTCGGAAACTGCTTGCTCTGTGGTTCGATCGCGAAATAATACAGCGGCATCTTCCACGAACGAACAAAGTGTCTTGCGAGACGAAAACTGAAAACTGTGGGATGCGTGGGGTTTTTCCCAACAAGAAAAGAAGTGTAGTGAAACAAACAGGCATAACTAAATGCTGCCTCCAAGGCCGGGGAAATGTCTACAGGGGAGGAAACAAACGAATCAGTACTGTGTTTGCGGACGTTGTTGAAGTGGAATGTATTGTTCTCAATGACCTCGGTTACAGAGGGGATGTCTATGCGTTGCTTCCTCCCTCTCACAATACTCTCCAACACGATTCGATTCGCGTTTCTGAAGGTCTTGCTGTTGCATTCACTGAACAGAAATGTGGTCAGTTTGGGTAAATCTAATCATCACGTCTTGAGGCGAGAAACACCTCTTAGAATCAATTCCGAGTTACCACTGAAGCGCCAGAAGGAGAATGCGTTATTGGACAACGCAATGGATTCCAATTCTTCCATGTCTACGTCATGAGACGCAATCACCAACTCAACGCTCAATCACACAGTATTTGCAGTTGCTGAACGCTCCCCTACCAAACATAAGGACTTTCAGCTTCGGCATGTCTATTCATCACTCATCATCGCATCACACACTCTTCAGCTCCAATGATGCAGACATGAAGCTCTCACTCCAATCATTCACCGTACCCATCACAATCATCTCTACAGCAGGCAGGTTCTGGATTTCGCAGATCGAGTACTCCCTGAAGGAATACGATCCAATGATCACCTTCTTCAGTTTCTTGCAATCCTTCAGATAGAACTTGCCTTTCGCATTCAGTTCAGGCCACTCCGACTCCTTCGTGAAGCACTTCTTTCCAATCTCCACAACCTCCAATTTGTTCAGTCCAACTATCTTCACTTCCTCCACCGACTGGAACGAATAGCCGTCGATTCGGATTTCTTTGACGTTGACAAACCGGCTCAAATCCAACTGCAACAGGCTATGGCAAGTATTGTAGGAGAGATGGAGTTGCGTAACGGAGGAGGACAAAGCGGTCAACTCGTCTCGATTGTGGATCTCCACGAACGAGGGTAGAGGGAACGCGGAGTGCTTCGCCAAGGCGCCAATGTCTGGTTATCACTCTCTCTTCGTTCACCTACTGTGTTTCGTCAGACTGGAGAAGGATTGGAAAGCCAGCGGAAGCAAGCATTTGGTGATTGCGGGCATCTCTAACCATCAAACAGAGTCTATGAAACTACCCTCCAGCACGATGTGCGTGGGGAAGGCGAAGGTCGTGCTCTTCAGACCGCTCAGCACAGAGAGAATCTTGAGGTTCGGCAAATCTATTCATTGGTGGAAGCAAAAACAAACACTCTTCATAATCAGCCAACTGACGTCCTCGTCCTCCGACTCGGAGCACGAATCGAAGTACTCCTCGACATGGGCCGTGTAGTTGGTCGGATTGAAGGTGAAGGCGCAGGAGCCGATCTTAAGCGTGGTCAATTCGGGCAGGTCTATTCTTCAGCAAGCCTTCTGTGGTGCACCCTGAAATTCGGCACGAGAACACTCGAAGAAACAGTTCTGGCGCACATTGAGTGTTGTGAGCTTTGGCAAATCTATCCATCAAACAGATGGGCTGAGAACACTTTTCAGAATCGAGTTGGAGGAATAAAACGCATCCTTCTCCATAGTGATGGACTCGAGAGAGGAATTGTTCACAATTTCACACTTCCGATAGTGATGGAATGAGTTGCTTCCGATCGTCAGTTCCTTCAACGCCTCGCATTCCTTCAGGTAAAACCCACTCTTTTGCGTGTTCTCTGCATTGAAACAGTCTTTTCCAATCACCACCTTCTCCAGCTTCTTCAACTCCACCATTCTCACCTCTCTCACATACTCAAAACACCCCTCCTCCACTTCCAATACCTTCAGATTCGGAAAGCAGGAGAAATCAACACTCTTCCACTCCGGGCACCTGCAGCACCGTGGATCGATCCCCAAAGAAGTGATCAGAGAATGCAGCATCGGAAATCCCCCGTCATATCTCTCCAACACCACGCTCTTCTCGAATTCGTGTTCGTCATTCATCCACTGTCCTTTGTAAACAACAGCGCCATTGCGGTCGTACAGCGTGCCTTCTCCCCAGCGGCAACCGTTGCACAATCCACCCTCGTACTCCACCTTCTGAATGTCCTGATAGTAGCTGCGACCATAGCACACGCTCTTACTCCCGATTTGGAATCCTTCATACACCATTCGATTATCGCTGTCGTACAGCACGCCCCAACCACACGGTTGATGATTCAACACGTCGCCTTCCCATCGATCTCCATCATCACTCAAATCAAGCACTTGGTTGCGTTTAATTCCACTCAGATCCTCGTCATTCAATCGCAACAGCGTCTTTGACCGGCAATTCGCGACTACCACCTCTTCTCCGAAAATGTTGATTGCCAGTTCATCATGGAGCACGACACTACAGCCTCGTATCCGAAATCCCCTTCTGCTCTTGGCTATGAGAGTGTTCGCCTTACACTCCGTTGAAGCGACTTTCAACAGTTCCGACCGGGGTAAACGAATCAGTCTACGTGTTAGAGAGAATGAATTGCTCGCTTACTCTTCCTCACTAAGATCATCCTTCCTAACTTTCTTACTTCCATTTTCACTCGGAGCTGTGGACATTACAGTAATCTAAGAATCGAAATATGCAGTATTTGCGTTTTGTCCATACTACCACGAGGATTGGAAGAGTTGGGATCCCTCAGTCTATTGATTTGGAGAGTATAGTTGATCAGCATGCCGCTTTACCAGTTCGTGTGGATGGTATTGCTCGGCTACATGGGCTACAAGGGTGCTTTTGAGACGGGAGGGCTCATCCGTAGGCATTCTCTGCTCCATGGGAAAGGGGTCCTTCTTTGGAGTTTCTTATGATTCGTCGTATGATGACCTTGGTAATATCAGTAGAAACGCCTCGTCTCCCAATCACCGATAGACAGCCCGAAGGCAAAGAACGCCTGTGCCAGAAACAAAAATTCGTATTTGGTGTTGATCGGCAGCGACAAGAAGAAGTACGCCTACTTCTATCAACCCGAATCGTAACCGCTAGCTCTATTCATGATGGTTAGAATTGTAATGTCTTACGGAGGCTCGAGGAGAGACATCTTCGAAAAGACACTCCTCAATCTGAATACCGAGTACATTATCGTTCCTTTTCGCTTTTCAACTTACGAATAGACAGTGACCGTTTCTGAAGCCATGAAGGCCAAGGTAGCGGGAGATATTGCCGCAAGGAACGCGAGTAATCGCTGGCTCGTCACGCAGTCCGCCAATATGAAGAAGTTTATATCGTTTCACCTGTTGACTCCTAGGGGAGGCAGCTACCGCAGCGACATCCACAAGCAGTGGAATCGCCTCGAAGAAATCACCCACAATGCCGTCGGCTTTCCCTCCACCATCATTTTTGATCTGGGCGATTTCAGTTGTTTCCTATAACCCTACTTATGTGTAGCTGCGGAGTATCTCAAGGTGGTCATTCAGTTCTACTCGCGATCCTGTTCCCAGTACATCATCTTCAACCGGAGAAGAGCGATGACGAATCTGAAGAGTATCAAGCTGATGATGCAGCGCGCCGGCTATAAGCACATCACCAGAGCCAACTCCCAGTATATTGCCACCTTTGTTTCTGAAAAGTCCCCTCTCTGGAAGGCGTGATCGTTGTACCCTCCTCTGTTTGTTGTCATGAATCCCTTCGCCGGAGTGGACACATCCACCCTTCTGTCTTCCATGTTTTGCAAGTGCGCTCTACAATCGCTGAGACCTCGTGGGTCTGGACGTAGGACCATTCCCTTGATTCGAGCCATCTCGGTTGCAGTAGGCTTATCGGGAGGCGTTGACTCTGCCGTATCAGCCTATGTGTTGAAGGAGAAGGTCGGACTGGAGTTGGGAAATGAAGCGTAGGGATATGACGTCACAGCAGTGTACATGAAGAATTGGAGCATCGAAGAGGAATCGGGACAGTCGGTGTGTCCATTGAAGGATGATCTCCTGGACGCCCAGAAGATTGCAGAATTCCTGCACATTCCGTTAGAAATTGTGTTATTTCCCATATGGAGTGAAGCGTAGGTTGATTTCGAGAAGGAGTATTGGTTGAACGTGTTCTCACCGTGTTTAGAGCTGTACAAGGATGTATTGCATTGTACATGGCGTAATCGATAGGGAGACACTCCGAACCCGGACGTTTTGTGCAATCGGTACATCAAGTTCGACGCCTTTACGAGCCGCTTCCTGAACGACGGCTTTGACTATGTGGCGACAGGACACTACTGCCAGGTGAGCATGGCTTCTCCCCTCTCTTCCTTCTCCTCGCATCCCGGAGAATTGCTTCGCGGAATCGACGGCAAGAAGGACCAGAGTTACTTCCTCTCCCAAATCAACGGTGCGCTTCTTCCGCGCATTCTGTTCCCCGTTGGCCACATGAAGAAGGCGGATGTGAAGGTGTTGGCTCGGCAGGTGGGAATTCATGTTGCGGCCAAGAAGGAGAGCGTGGGAATCTGCTTTATTGGCGAACGCAACATGAAATGTGGTCGTGCAGCGCAGTAGTGATGATTAGCCTTTCTGAGTGACTACCTCGACTCTACTCCGGGAGATGTAGTCACAACGGATGGCCGTGTTCTTGGGCACCATGACGGTCTTCTCTTTTACACGATTGGCCAGGGAATGCACTTGGCAAACCAGCGCGCCAAGTACTATGTGTGCGAGAAGCGGAAGCGGACAAACGAACTTATTGTATGCGAGGGACTCGATCCTGCCCTCTTCAAGCGTGATGTGGTGGTATGAAATACAAAGGGGTGCTAAAGGAGTAGGTGGATGGGAGTGATGTGGTCTGGATGCAGCAGGGGTGCTTGCAACGGATTCGAGACTACTGTGGGGAGCATCCTGACGATTATCCCATTCAGTGCGTATTGCGTTACCAAACAGTTGTCATAACGTACGGAGATGATGCATAGACGGCTTATCCCTGCCGCATTGCGAGCGTTCTCCCGAATGGGAATCTCCGCATCCAGAGCAAGGAACCCATGAGGGCTGTCACGCCAGGTCAGGTGTGCGTCTTTTACGACGGGAACGTGTGTCTGGGAGGAGGCCGGATTCGGAGCGAAGAAGGGAGCAAGTCGCCGTCTCTTTAGTGTATTTCTACTTTGCTGTGCATTCTCTTTGTTATCCCAGAATATCTCGTCCGAAGAAGGGCGCGTTGCTCTTTGAAAGGAGTGGGGGATTCTCGCTCAAACATAACCTTGAAACAAAGCCAATGAGCGTGATATCTGTTAAGACGGTCCCGACAACCCCGTACAAGGACCAGAAGCCCGGAACGAGTGGATTGAGAAAGAAAACCCCCATCTTCATGGAGGGCCACTATCTGGCGAATTTCATTCAGGTATCCTATTGCGCACGTCTGTGAGCCTGTAGTCCACGTTCAATTCCCTTCCTCGCGATCGTGTGGAGGGCTGTACGCTTGTCGTCGGCGGAGATGGAAGGTCTGTGCTATACTACTTCGTTGATGCATAGATTCTACAACCGCGAGGCCATTCAGACCATTCTGCGGATCGCCGCCGGTAATGGTGTGGGTCGCGTGTGGGTTGCGGAGCACGGAGTCATGTCAACCCCCTCCATATCGGCTGTTATTCGGTAGCCTCTCCCCTCCTTCCCGATGCGTAGCACGCGCGAGAACGGCATTGCCTACGGAGGCTTCATCCTTACCGCCAGTCACAACCCGGGTGGTCTGAATGCGGACTTTGGAGTGAAGTGGATTCGTGTCGGTCCTATGATGCGTAGGTTCAACGGAGAGAACGGCGCTGCCGCTCCCGAGAACATCACCAACGGCATCTTCGCCCAATCACTGGTCCATGCGCCATGTCCGATTGAGGCATAGATCATCAAGGAGCTGAAGATGGCGGAGCTGCCGGAAATCAACATCGACGAATGCGGCAAGTGCTACGACTTCTCGGTGGAGGATCATCCTTTCAAGATCGAGATCATCTCCTCTACGGAAGATTATATCCGCGTACTGAAGGGCGTTTTCGACTTCGAGCGCATCGCCGCTCTCTTCAAGCGCGACGATTTCCATTTCTACTTCGACGCCATCAACGGAGGTAGTGTTCCTTGTATCACGCTAATTCTAGTGTCCAGTGCGTACGCCAAGCCTATTTTCGTGGACCTGCTGGGAGCGAAGGAATCATGTCTTCACAACTGCGTGTCCAAGCCGGTATGCTTGCTCTATTTTGCTCATCGGTGATAGGACTTTGGCGGCTGCCATCCTGACCCCAACTTGACCTATGCGAAGGAATTGGTTCATGCGATGGGTCTGGACCGCACGGGTCAGCCGATCGATCCGGAGCGCGTCGTCCCTGACTTTGGTTGTGCTACAGGTTGGATCGAAGGGAGAGCGTGACTATCTAGACGGTGATGCGGATCGCGCGATGATCTTGGGCAATCACTTCTTCATCTCGCCCTCGGACTCGCTGGCCATGGTCGCTGCGAACTGCACGTGTATCCCCTACTTCAAGCAGGGCCTGACGGTAATGGCGCATGATCGGGCTGATCACCAGGCGTGTGCGCGCTCGATGCCCACCTCCTCCGCCATCGACGTGGTGGCGCAGAAGCGCGGCATTCGCGGGTACGAGGTGCCCACCGGCTGGAAGTTCTTCGGCAATCTCATGGACAGTGCGCTGATGGGCAAGCAGGACAACCATCCCTTCCTGTGCGGCGAGGAGAGCTTCGGCCTGGGCTCGGACCACATCCGCGAGAAGGACGGCATCTTCGCCATTCTGTGCTGGCTGTCCATCGTTGCGGGTGAGCTTTGAGTTTGATTCGTAATGTAAAGCGCGCAACGAGGACGACAGCAAGCCGCTGGTGTCTCTGCAGACGATTGCCAACGATTACTGGACGGAGTTCGGCAGACACTACTACACGCGATACGACTATGAGGGACTGGAGACGGAGCAGGCCAATCGCCTAATGGACGGTCTGAAGGCCAAGATTGCCGAGTTCAAGAACCACGGCGAATGTGGTCGTTTTCATCCCAAGTAATGCCTAGTCGACGTGAAGGGAGTGAAGGTGGTCCGAATGGACGAGTTCGAGTACCACGATCCCGTTGACGATTCCATCTCGTCGCATCAGGGAATTCGCATCTACACGGCAGACGGCTCCAGAATCATCTTCCGTCTGTCGGGAACCGGCTCGTCCGGTGCGACCATCCGCATGTACATGGAGAAGTACGAGACGGATCCCGCTCGCCTGATGCTCCGCACTCCCGTAGTGGTATCCCATAGAGTTGATGGGTAGGATGTGATGAAGGCCGTGCTGGACGCTGCGTTGGAGCTGTCGCAGATGGAGGCGATGACGGGCAGAAACGCGCCTTCCGTGATCACATAAGAGCATTGTTTGTTGGACATTGATAATCATGAACCACTGGACGCCCGATTGAAGAGCCTTTTGTACCTTATTTACCATGCCTTACAGAGGAAAGAAGAGAGTAGGGCGGCGGCGGTGGCGAGCTCATGGCGTAGAAGAAGACGCGCACCCAAAAGCCGGAGGAGGAGAAGGAGAAGATGCCTCAGAGCATTGTTGCGCGCAAGGGCTCGGTGGGTCCCTATGTCGCTGATTTGGTCAAAAACATCCGGAATATCATGGCCCCTAACACTGCAATGCATCTCAACGAAAAGACGTGCGTTTTGGGAATAGCGGGTCATCCAGTAGATCAAATAGTGTGAAGGATTATGTGAACATCGCTGGTCCTTACGGAGTTACGCACATCATTCTTGTCAGCAAGGGAAAGATGGTTCCTCGCATGCGCATCGGCTGCTTTCCCCAGGGTCCGACCCTTCACTTTAGAGTTGGTGTCTGTGTTGTTCCTCACCCCCAGGTCGAGGAGTATTCTCTGAGCCGCGACATCCTCAAAATTCACGGCAAGGGAATCGACACGACGGTTCTTCTGTGGTGGTAGCGTGATGCGTAGACGCCCTTCTTCAATTCGCCGGTGCTGGTGCTGAACAACTTCCCTGAGGACAACAAGCCGCTGAAGCTGGTGACGACGACCTTCCAGGGCATGTTCCCCGCGATTAACCCCGAAACCATTCACCTCAACGATTGTCGTCGCGTTCTCCTCCTGCACTACGATAAGGTGGTTACTTCCCAAATGGTTAATGAATAGACGTCGGATAGCATCTTCCTTCGCCAATTCAGCATCGAGCGATCGGTGGTGGGCGTGAGCGAGGCCGTGAGTTCCATTCTCAAGAAGAAGGCGGTGCCGAATCTGAGCAACCTGAAGGACATTAGCGAGTAGGCGATGATGATGCAATGCATCGTAGATTCATCATGAGCCAGCCAGCGCAGGAGGAGTACGAGTTCGACGACGACTCCACCGTCTCGGGCGCTTCTCTGACCTCCACCTCCACCACGGGTGGAGCGGGCAAGGCGAAGCAGTCCGTGAAGTTGGTGGAACTGGGTCCGCGTATGCGTCTGACGCTGATGCTGGTGGAGACGGGCCTGTTCCAGGGTGACTTCATCTTCAACAAGCAGACGAAGGATGAGGAGAAGGACGTGATGAACCAGAGACGCCGCGAGAAGAAGATCGAGAAGCAGGAGGTGATCGAGGCGAAGAAGGAGGAGGAGAAGACAGCGGAGCTGGAGAAGAAGTACAAGGAAGTGCTGCGCGAGGAGAACCGGCAGAGGGAGAAGACGAAGCGCGAGAAGCGCGAGCGCCAGGCGCAGCACGAGAAGGAGACGAAGGAGAAGGCCGCGGCGCACAAGGAGAAGGCGAAGGCGAAGGGCAAGGTGTTTCACAAGAAGAGCGACAAATGGCGTGTTGGTTGAACAAACACTCTCCTCACAGATACAACGACGCCGCGAAGACGATATCTCTCTTGATCAGCTTGGAGCCCTCCTCGAACTTCTGCGCCTGCACCTTGTCGCCGATCGCCATCAGCGCCGCCTGCACCTCCTGAATCAGCTCGTCTACGCCTCACACCCTCCCCCAACCCGCACCCAGACGGCGGATGCATCGTGTGATGGTGCCTTCGAAGATGGTGGTCATCTTGGTGATGTCCACGAACTTCGCGCCGCCCGCCCACTCGAAAATGATCTCCATCATCGTAGGCTTGTACTGGCCCACGTACTCCTCCACGTCGATCGGCAGCTTGCACTCGCTGCACACCGTCGCCACGCGGCGAGCCGTCTCCTTCAGCTTGTTGTACGGGCTCATCATTTCGCTGCGCACCTTCACCGCGTCGTCGCACTTCGCATCATTCCCCACTCACGCACCCACCTTCTCCAAGAACACCACCGACGCCAGCAGCGCCACGCATTGCTGCGGCGTCAACTCCAAGAAGGTGCCGTCGTAGATCAGCTCCGTCAGCAGCAGCTCGTCCGCCGAGTTGATCTCGCACGCCACGCGTCCCTTGGTCTGCACCACGTCCGCGTCGTCGATGTAGCCAAGACGGCGGAGGACGCGCTTCATCTTCTGGAGTGTGTCCTGGGCGTGAGAAAAATGCAGAAAAAACACGGTGAGCACAAGCGTTTTGGCAGCTTCGATTTCCTTCTTTTTGTTGGTCATAATCTCCGTTAACTCCATCTTCTTCTCGTATTGCGCGTACATCTCGGCATTCTTCGGGTCGCTCAGGTCAAAGTGGAGAGAATTCAGGCGGTCCTTCACCTTGGCGCAATTCTCCAGCATCTTGTTGAACGTCTCGTCCTTGATCTGTTCGGTGGTGAGTGCGTTTCGTTTGGATAGAATGAAAATGGGAGGAAATGACATGACAGAGAAAAACAACATGAAGAGAAAAACAGAAAAGGAATAACACACAGAAAGAGAAAACAGAAAAGGAATAACACACAGAAAGAGAAAACAGAAAAGGAATAACACACAGAAAGAGAAAAACAGAAAAACACTCACCTTCATATCCTCAATCGGATCCAAGCACGGCACGTTCCCTTCATAACGCTTCAACACCTCGTCCACTGTCTTCTTCACCGTGTTGCGGTTCACCGCGGGACGCAGGTCTTTCGGCATGAAAATCCGAATCGAACTCACGTCCTCCACACAATTCATCAGAATCTGAACCACGTTCATTTTCGCCGCCTTTCCCGTCTCCGGAGGAATCAATGCCGACAGCGTCGATCGGTCGGAACACTATTCCTGAGAACACAAAAACACAAACACCTCCAACGCCACATCGATAATGTACTTCGTTTCCACGCTCGTTTCTCCCTCTTTATAGTCCTTGTTCTTGTTGAACCCCACAATCGCGCCCCATCCAAAATCGTTTTCTCCCTCCTACTTCTCATTTCCCGCCATCTCCACCACCTTCACGTGAATCAGCCGTCCGTTCTGCAAAAAAGGCAACAAGTATTTGGGCGTCATTTCCACAGCTCGAATTTGCGCCTCCAGCTTCGCAATTGCCTTCTTCATTTGATACACCGTGAACACAACCTTCTCGTTCTCCACGCGGATCGCATCGATCTCCTCCTTGCACTTCTCGATCTCCTCCTTCAGACGCGGGGTTGTCATCTCATGTTGGTACTGAAAAAATGACCGCGAGATCATGTACTCAGGATCCGCGTTCTCCACTCGCAGCAAATTCAACAGCATGTTGTATCTACTCCTCACTCTCCTCTTCCTTCGCCACCCCAAGTGGAACGATGAGAACAGCGGGTCTGCCTTGCCCGTCAGAATGTGCTTGATGCCCTCGCTCTGGTTCGCCTCATCCACGATCTGAATCACAATGCCCTTCGCATCCTTGTTCCGACGCCCCGCACGACCGCTCATCTGTGCGTGACGACATACACGTTCCCTCACTTGGATGTACTCACCCGAAGTGATCATTCTGTACTCGTTTCCGTCGTATTTCCGCAATGACGTGAAGATGCACGTTTTTGCCGGCATGTTGATTCCCATTGCGAACGTCTCCGTCGCGAACAGAATCTTCAGCAAACCCTCCTGGAACAGAATCTCGATCGTTTCCTTGATGATTGGAAGCAGCCCGCCTAAATCTAAATCTCCCGCCAAAATGCAAACCGTGGTGGATTCCCACGCCGCGCACCAGCAGCGGCAACACGCTCTTCACCTGCGGCAGGTTGCGATCGTCGGTGCTCAGTGACCCAATTGCATTTCGGTAGATCTACTCATCATCGACCCGATTCGCAATCACCTCGCTAATCAGCTTCTTCTCGTCCGCGTTGGTGAAATCCATCTTCGCCATCAACAATGCGTACGTTTCGCAGTCTCTCTTGCTAAACGAGAACACAATCACCGGATCGAGATTGCGCTCCATCACCAAACTGACGATGCGCTGGAGGTCCTCCGTCGGCTTCTTCTGCTTCTTCTTCTTGTCCTCGTTCACCTGCGCCTCTAGCGTGCTCATTCCTAAGCCCGCCAGCGCCTTCGTGAAGTTCTGTTCTCTGAATTTGCCTTTGTCGTCGATCACCAAAAACAGCCCGTCTCCGCCCACCGGGAAGAGGTAGTGCTGGAGGGGAACCGGACGGTACTCCGTGTAGACCACATTCACCTTCTGGTTGTGAATCTTGGCGATCCAGCCGGCGAAGTCGCGAGCGTTCGGGATTGTCGCGGAGAGGAAGACGAAGTGCACGGAGTCGGGGAGAAGAATGATGGACTCCTCCCACACCACGCCGCGCTCCTTGTCGCGCATGTAGTGAATCTCATCGTAGATCACCCAGGCTACTTCGCGGAGAATGTCGCTGCCGCGGTACAGCATGCTTCGCAGAATCTCCGTCGTCATCACCAGCACCGTCGCGTTGGGGTTGATCGTGACATCTCCAGTCATGAGGCCCACGTCGGAGAACTCCTGCTCCAGATCGCGGTACTTCTGGTTGCTCAGCGCCTTGATGGGGGAGGTGTAAATGACGCGCTGGTGGTCGCGGAGACTCATGGCGATGGCGTATTCGGCGATGGCCGTCTTGCCGGCCGATGTGTGGGCCGAGACGAGCACGGACTCCTTGCGCTCCAGGCAGTCGATCGACTTGCGTTGGAAAGGATCCAGCTTGTAGGGGTATGTCTTCGCGGGAATGGGGTTCACCTCCACGTTGTCCCGAGACTTGTCGTAGCCTACTCGTGAGCAGAAAGAAGCACCCAACACCATCCGGGTATACAACCTCGAACGTGATCTTCTTGCGCGGATCCACTACGCATCAGGGTGCAGACGGTGGCTTCCTACTGTCCTCCGTCCAGTAGTCTTCGTTCATCTTCTTATCGACGTGCTCAATCTCGGTGCTGGCGTTTTCCTCCTCGCTCTTCCCCGAAATTGTGTCAAACTGTCGCCTACTCCGTCAGCCCCGAATTCCAGCGACAACTTGAGAGACTTGTCCTCCTTCGTTTCCATTCCTTCTAAAGTGATCGCCGTAGCAAGGGAGACAAAAGGATGGCTGGATTTGTTGTTCGCTTCCTGTCGACGCGGCAATCGCGGGAATTCGCGGACTCCGGCGTCCTCCAGTCTCTTCTTTGTTTCTGCGCGCTTTCGCACCTGATTGCCATGCCTGGACGGTTTCCGGAAGTGGACAGCTTTGGAAGAGAGGTGGATCCGACACAGGGGCAGTATCGCGCCGATGACCGGGAAGGGAGTTTTGACCGTCGATATGGCAGTGCTGACCGATTCGAAGACGACTGGAGCAGACGGCGTCACCGGTCCTACTCCTCTTCGCGTTCGCGAAGCCGGTCTCGCTCCCACCGCCGGCACCACGAGCGAAAAGCGTGGGAGGTGCCCTTCAACCCGCTAGCGCTCGCCCACGAGGGAGATCATTCAAGGAGTTCAATTCGGCACCGTCATCGCCACCACCATCACCATCATCACCATCACCACGAAAGTGACTCGGACGAGCGCAGAGACTTCACCCGGAAGAACAACACCCCTGCCGACAAGAAGGAGCGCTGGGGGCACGAGCTGTACATTGAAAACGTGCGCACTCTCGGACAGCATGACGTGTAGGTGATTCTGAACCCCGAACCCGAGCCGGAGCGAATTGTCTCCAACTACGAGCCTCCTCGAGAGAAATGGATCTCCAAGGCGGGAGGCGTCGCCATCTTCGCCAGCAAACCGACGAGCGCGTCCTCCTATCAGGGAAAGCGTGAGGCGTAATGTACCCTATTCCTCCTGTTTCCTAACAAACACTCCAACTTAATTCTCCTCTCTATAGTAGTCACGCGGCGGCGACATGGGGTCGTGCTGTCTCTGGCCCATCATCCCATCGCGTCTCCCCTCTCCAAACTCCGATGTTTTATAATTCCGGCCGTAGTACGGCTTTTGGTTCCCTCCCTGCCCGTTATATCGGGGGTTCGCATGGTTCCCGCGGTTATTGCAGCGCTGTCTCGGGTTCCCACTTATGTCCATTCCATCACCGTAACCTCCCTGTCCCCCGCGGTTATTTGACCGCATGTGATTGCGGTTGCGCTGTCCCGCGTTCCCGCCGCGATCCTTCCCATTCCCGCGGTACCCCTTTTGGTGGGGCATGTCGTACCCGCCATTTTCGTACCCGCGGTTCTCCTGTGCCATGCCATTCGGCATCATGCCCCATTCCCGCGGTTTCCTCACGTCCTCGCCACTCTGAATCATCCCGATCACCGACTCCTCCGTCGTCTCCATAAACGCGCCATTCCCGCGGGACGGCTTCTCCGCCTCGGGCGTGGCGGGTCCGTTGTGACCGCTGTCTATTCCTCACGCCTCCTCCGCACGCCCACAAGGACTGTTCGTCACCTCTATCACCGGCGGCGGCGGCGGCGTGCTCGGCACCCCTGGCACGCCCGGCACGTTGTTCACTCCCGGCACTCCGGGTACACCAGGCACGCTGGACACCCCGGGGACGTTGTTCACGCCGGGCATGCCAGGCACGCCAGGCACTCCGGGAACGCCAGGCACCGAGCCCATCACGGGCACGCCATTCATCATCACGGGCACTCCATTCATCATCACAGGTTGCGCTACGCCCGGCATGCCCGCCACATTGGGGACATTGGGGACATTGGGCACGCCCACAGGGAAGGTCTGGTTCTCGTACATCACATTCTGCGGCACCACCGGCTGAATCATCTGACCCTGGTACTATGCCTCACGCCACCTCTCCACACTCACGTTGTACCCGCCATACATCATGCCATAGTACGGGAACAGCTGCCCGCCGCCCATCACCATCGGCTGCATCATCACCTGGCCTAGCTCTCACACGCCCACGCCACACCCACCATCGCCCATCATGATCGGCATCATCACCAGCTGCATGTCGCCTTGCCCCATCATCGGCACGCCATTCATCATCATCGGCACCTGCGCCTGCACCGGCGTTGCCATCATTGTCTGCTGCGGCGTGGGCATGGGAGACGCGGGCTTCGCTTTGTACGCGGGCGGCGTCAGCGTCTGGTATGACTTCTCCACCGGCGTGTTGCGGTTCAGACTCTTCCCGTGGTACGCTATCCATAACCCGTGCGCACCAGTTCGTACGGCGAGATCCGTTCTCCCGCGGTTCTTCCCCACGCTCTGCAGTGCCCTCGCCATCATGCATCGGATTCCCGCGGATGTCCGCCTCCGTCGGGTACATCCCATGTCCCTCCTTCTTCTCGCGCCGTCCGCGCACGTGACTTCCGTCCACGTCCACCGTGCGAGCGCACGCGTTCGACGGCGACGCCGCTGCGACGGGCTTCGCCTCCGCCGCGCGGAACGCCTTCTTCAGATCGCTGGAGTGGACGGGGAAGCGCGTCTCTGTGCGTCAAATCCCGCGGGAATGCTCACTCAGCCACTGCTTGTCGAAGGCATCGCGGAAGCGTCGGAATTCGTTGATTTGTTCTTCGCGGGTCATCTTCGGGTCATCTTCGTCTCGCGGACCTACCACGTGCTGCGGTCGTGTCGGGCGGGGACGGGACTTCATCAGCTCCACGCCGGGAGGCATGGGCGCCAGGTAACCGATCACGGGCTTCTTGCGGGCAGGGATGTTCTGGGGAATGGGATTCTCCGGTGCGGGGGCGGGCAGCGGAACGCGCACAGAACGCATGGTGGTCCATGTGGAGGCTGCGGAGACACTTGGATTGTGTCCATTTTCGTCGACATGCAAAGACGGCATGCGCATCGAGGCGTCGTTTTGGAGTCGGGGAATCATGCCCGCCTTCGTGTCAATCATCGTTCTGCGGTGCACATCCTCCGATGGCTTCTGTGTAGGACGATTCGCGGGCAGGGGCTTGCTCGCTTCCACAGGAGCCTGGCCATAGAAGCAAGCGAAGCGCACGGCTCTGGCACTGATCTTCACTATCCGCTTTAGGGGAATGATCATCGTTGTGTTGGAGCCGAGTTGATCCACGACCTTAGGGCTTTCCTATGTATTAATCAACGCAGACAAACGAAACCAGTAGTGTACAATATCTAAGGACGATGCTATTCTCAGTCTCTGAGTATGTAAAGAATTGACCACTATATAATGTCTTATCTTCCAACTACCGCATTACCAACCCAAATGCCGTGACTTACGAGCACAGTTACAACGGATCCGACGAGATGACCATACACAAACAATAAACGCTCCTGATTCATCCGTTCAGATCCTACGAATTACGCCATCTCAGCGAACGCCGAACCATTCAGGGGTTTCTTTGACTTTTCATTTCTACGGGTCACTCCTCCAAAACAGCAGCCATACTCCTTGCTCATCTTCCTACTAGCGTTGCTATTCCTACAACCCAAGAATGATAGGATAGTGGACTTCTATCTCGATTCTGGATGAGTCAACACTCTTCCGCGGGAATTCATGATTCATTGCCACACTCTTCTATGCCCACCCCCGCATCTCCTCACCCTGCAGACAGACTCTTCTCCCTATTGGTACTCTATGCGCTCCGAATGACAGCAAATCACTATCATTCCTCCATTCACGGTACTACTATACAAAACAAGTGTGTATGATGATAGGGAGCAAACAGAGCACATTTAGCTGCTTTCAGATGGAAGATCTCCATTCTGACTGTGGACTCGGAAGAGGATACTACATGACCAACGGCATGCTTGCTTCTATTTAATGCTCTTTGGCGTACAGGAGAGAATCGAACGAAACCCCCAATCCCCCGTCACAATTTGTTTTTGTTTGCTTGCAATATGTCTAAGGTGGATGTGGTGATGGGTTCCCAGTGGGGCGATGAGGGAAAGGGAAAGCTGGTGGATACGATCGGAGATAGGTGCGCAGCGCTCCGATACTAGGGTTACGCGTAGATACGACCTCTGCTGCCGTGCTACCGGAGGCGCCAACGCCGGACACACCATCATTATCGATGGAAAGCCCGTGGCGTTCCACCTGGTGCCTATCGGCATCGTTCAGCCGAACGCGAAGTGCATCATCGGTAACGGGTGCGTGGTGAACGTGTTCACGCTCTTCGAGGAGATGGACGCGCTGAAGAAGAACACCATCACGGCCAACAACAGGTGGTTCCCAATCGTATCAAAATGATGTGCAGACTGTTCGTTTCCGACCGTGCGCACATCGTGTTCAACTTCCACCAGATCTGCGACGGAATCAACGAGCTGAACAGCGGCAACATGAAGATCGGCACGACGAAGCGCGGCATTGGCCCAACCTACGCCAGCAAGATGGAGCGCTACGGTGTGCGCATGGGCAGTCTGCGGAACTGGGAGCACTTCAAGGAGCAGTACATGCGCATCTACAACATCGTGGCGCGTTCGGCGTGTCTCTCACGGAGTAGTACCGCATTCGCTACAACCTCACGGACTACGACTACGAGGATGAGCTGAACCGGATCCACGCCCTGCTCCCGGAGCTGCTGCCGATGATCGTGGATTCCGTCTACGAGATCAACCAGGCGCTGAAGGAGGGCAAGAAGGTGCTGGTGGAGGGCGCCAACGCTCCGATGCTCGACGTCGACTTCGGCACCTACCCCTTCGTGACATCTTCGTCCGCCTCCATTGGCGGCATTTGCACGGGCCTCGGCGTGAGTCCGCACAAGATCGGCACGGTGTACGGCATCGTGAAGGCGTACACGACGCGCGTGGGCGAGGGTCCGTTCCCTACGGAGCAGCTGGTGGTGGCGATTCCGCCATGTGAGGCGTAGAACGAGGTGGGCGAGAAGCTGCGTAGCGTGGGCCACGAGTACGGCGCGACGACGGGCCGCCCGCGCCGCTGCGGCTGGCTGGACCTGGTGGAGGTGGGCTACACGAACCTGATCGACTCGTTCGACAGCCTGTGCCTGACGAAGCTGGACGTGATGACGGGCTTCGAGACGATCAAGGTGGCGCGCAAGTACCTGCTGGACGGCGCGGAGCTGAAGAGCATGCCGGCGGAGTACCGGGACCTGGAGCGCGTGGAGGTGGTGTACGACGAGCTGCCCGGCTGGAGCGAGGACATCAGCAAGTGCGTGCGAGGCGCGTGGGTGAGGCGTAGGGTGCGAAAGTTCGAGGAGCTGCCGGAGAACGCGCAGAAGTACGTGGAGTACATCGAGAAGGTGCTGGGCGTGCCCATCAACTTCATTGGTGTCGGCGCCGATCGTGATTCGGTCATCTCCCACTAAGCGTGTGTTTGTTACTGATGAGTGTTTGTTAACAAGCGAGTGTTACAGACTACAAGAGAGCAGCTCTTCGGCCGCCTTCTGGGTGGATCGCTAGGGGTGAATCGCGCCGCGGAGAGGAACCTCGATGGACGTTGACTTCTCGGGCTGCACGTGAACCAGATCGTTGTAGCGCCGGCGGAAATTCGCCTTCTCTCCGATGGCTCGCAATGCAAAGTAGTACTTGGCGTAGGTGGAGGAGTTGATGAGGCTGCGCGTTAAGAGGGGTGAATAGGATGACAGATTCCACTGGATGTCGGTGATGAACATGGATTCCAGATCGTTGAATCCCTCCTGGTCGAACTGCGGATAGACGGAGCAGAAGTCCTCATTCGTCGGGGTGTTGTCCGGCCACACCTTCGACGCCAGCAGCAGAGCGCAGAGAGTCACGGGCCGCCAATTGCAGGGAAGGAGGGAAATGTTCTTCATGGAGATGAGCCGATCCACGTAGATCAGCGTCACCAGAGAGCACTCGGGAGGAATCTAGGGTGAACGGGAGGGAGAAGCGCCACTCGAATGCGATCGAACACGCCCGTGAGAAAAGAGAAGATGTCGTTGGTCGACGGAACGAGATAACGCCGCTCCACCGGCTACGCGTCACTGGGAGCGAAAGGCGCGACGATGAAGCAGAAGGACGGAATGGAACGCGGCCTGTTTCCCAGGGAAATGCTGAGTCTGCGCATCATCCTTGAACCAACATCAGTACAGATGGTTGTGCTTGGTAAACGCACTCTCCGCATACTTGATAGAAGGGTCGTTCGGCCTGGCTTTCTGCCGGTTTTGAAAAACGCTCCGATCCAGGTACACGTACTTGTTCTCGATGTCGGGGTCCGTGGAAATGCCCCAGCGCTGGAGTCCTTTCGCGACATACTGCGACAACACAGCGCTCACCCTACAGAGTCAGCGAGGCAGAGGAACGGCACCGTCGCAGCACGTCGAAGTTGTCGGGATGGTTGATGTTGCCGCTCGGCCTCTGAAAAACGCTTCTCTGTGACAGTGTCTTGTACTTCAGTCGCTTTCGGTCTCCAATGTTCGGCGTGCACAACTCTTCGATTAACTCGGGCTCTAACGATGATAGGAAGTTGATGAGCAACACTGTCGGCATTGTTGGCATCGAGCGACTGCATGTTGGACGAAAAGCTCGCTACGCATCACATCGCTCGCCAACGCCCTTCATTTCTGCAGAAACGAATTTTCCGCTGGGGAGGAGCCTCGATTACCCATCGCGAGGGGCAAACCACTCTGCAGAAGCTCTTTTGTCGGATCTGCGGGCGTTTCAACAAACAAATGAAACCCATTTAATGTCTCGGCGGCGCTCTGCGGCCCTTTCTCTTTGTTCCCACCGTGGTCCACTCCTCCTCCTCGTTCTTCGTCTCTTGTACGGGCGCGCGCTCCACCTCCGGCTCAGCGGGCATCGCAGCAGGAGCAGGCGCAGCAGCGGGCGCCTTGCGAGGAGCGGCACGGCGACGCGCCTTCTTCTCGGGCTCCTTGCCGTCGTCGGCGAGGATGTTCTTGCGTCTCTCCTCCTCGCGTCTTCTCTCCTCCTCTGCACGGGCCTCCGCCACGCGTCTCTCCTCCTCCTCCTCGCGACGACGTCTCTCCTCCTCCGCTCTTCTCTTCTCCTCCTCCACACGCCTCTTCTCCTCTTCCACTCTCCGTCTCTCTTCCTCCACTCTTCTTCTCTCCTCCTCTTCCGCGCGTCTCTTCTCCTCCTCCGCCTTTCTCTTCGCCTCCGCCTCCTCGAAGCGCTTCTCCACCACCTCCTTCACCGCCTCTGCGCGGCGCGTCACCACGCCCATCGCGTAGCCCTCCAGGTGCGCCTGCAGACGCTCGCACACCGGCTTCAGCACCGCCAGCTTCTCGTTCTGCTTCTTCTTCTGCTCGTACTGCGTCTCGAACGCCTGCTCCCAGTACGCCACCTCCGTCGCGTGCTGCGTCGCGAACAGCTCCTTTAGCCCGGGCAGCGCCGCCTCGCGCAGCGCGCGCGCCAAGAACAGCTGGCGTTCCGAGTCCTTCGCCACGCGCTCCTCGCGCTCCTTCTTCGCCACGTCGCGCGCGCTCAGCACGCGCACGTTCAGCTCCATCAGCGACAGGCCTGCCGCCTCCTTCTCGTCGAACGCGCGGCCCTGCAATTTGCGCAGCTCCGCCGTCGCCGCCTGCCGCTCGCGCTCCTCCTTCGCCTTGCGCTCGCGCGCCACCTGCTCGTCCATGCGGCGCATCTCCTCCTCGCGCAGACGCGCCTGCTCGCGCTGCTCGCGCTCCTCGTTCTCGCGGCGCATGCCTAGCCCTCACTATCGCTCATTACCCTCACGCTCCGCGTCGCTAAGACTCTTGTCCTGCTCCAGGCGGTCCTGCTCCAGCTTCTTCTCCAGCACGCGCTGCGAGCGCGCGCGTAACGCCTCGTTCAGGCCCTCCTTCACCTCGCGCGCCGCGTCCATCATGTCACACAGCTCGCCGTACGCGTCCTCGATCGTCGTGTTCGCCGGGTTCACCTCCGCGTTCATCACCGACAGACTACGCTTCACACGCGCTCCTTATAATCACGCCGCGCCCAGCGCGTTCAGATAGCTGGACAGCACGTCGCACTCCGTCTTGTTCTCCTCGAACAGCACCACGCGCGCCACCTTGTCCACGCGCACGCGCAGCTGCCCGCACGCGCTCGCCTCCATCACGCGGCGCTCCGTGTCGAAGCGGTCCAGCTCAAGCGCGTCCATCAGCGCCTCCAGCGCGTCCAGCTTCATCGCCGAGTACACCGTCTCCAGCTGCCGCAGCACGCGGAACAGAATGCCCTCGCGCAGCGCGAGCGAGTACTTCGCCAGCGCCGGCTGCGTCCTCAGCCACCTACGCCTCACGCGCCGCCAGCACGCCTACGCCAGCGCGGGCGCCACGCAGTCGATCATGTCTAGCGGGTGCAGCTCGCACTCCAGCGCCGAGTACAGCGCGCGCAGCGGCTCGGGCGCGTACGCCAACACGTCCAGCGACACCATCTCCGCCAGGAGCGACGCGCGCTAGGAATGAAACTCCTTAGTGATAATGACGGTGATGTGGCAGGGAATGTTCAGCAGGCGCGTCACGGTCTGCATCTTCTCGCGCTCCGCCTTGAAGCCCGGGTGCGTCTCGTCCTCGTTCTACGCCTCACGCTCGCTCTGCACGCCAACGGCAGGCTGAGGCGGCACACACAGCGCCGCGAGCAGCACGCGACCGGCCAGCGCCGTCAGCTCCGCCTCGGTGATCTCCTTGTTCTGGCGCTTGTTGATGGCGAGGAAGTTGACGAGCGCGTAGGCGTGGTAGAAGTACCACTTGTGCTCCCAGAAGACGTCCGCCAGCTTGTCGAAGTAGGTGGCGCGGAGCGACGATTTGCAGAATGGCAGGCTGGTGATCACGCGGATGTCCGCCACGATGTTGAACGCCTCCTGCCAGAGCTGCAGCTGGCACGCCGCCTCCAGCTGGCGGAAGCGCGTCGTCAATTGCAATTCGGCGGTGGAGGAGGACCATACCACGCGGAACTTCATGTTCGACTGGTCCTGCATCGGGTCCATCAGGTTGTCCAGGTGCTTGTGAAGCAGGCGGCGCAGGATGTGGAATTCGTTCACGCGGTTGTAGGTGGTGCAGAACTCGAACGCGCGCTGGCACACCTTGTGGTAGAGGTCCTCCATGGTGTTGTTGATGCGCACCAGCTCGAGGATGTTGCGGATGTTGTCCCAGTAGAACACGACCAGCGGGTAGACCACCTCGCGCTCCGCGCGCTTCGGGTCCTCCTTGTCCAGGCAGAGGTCGTCGAACACGGACAGCGGGCTCACCTCCTCCTCGAGATTGAGGTGGAAGCAGTCCGTCAGACCGTACTTCTCCTGCGCCTCCGTGATCTTCGCCTTGCACTTGTCCAGGTAGCGCGTCACCACCGTGCTCATCGACTCGGGACTCTACGATCAACCCCTCGCTCCAAACCGAACAAGAATTTGGCAGATATTTCTGTACTGGCTCAGCGCCTCCTTCGCGGACTCCGACTCGCGAATATCAATGCAGATGTCAAGAAGCTTGTTGATGGCGTCCATGATGGAGTCCGACCACACCTTGTTCTTACTGGAATCCAGTGCATCGTAGAGGCACTGAATGGCGGCGTTCTTATCGTCCACCAGCAAAAACTCTAGACATCAGTCTGTCGCCCCTCACCGCCCACCGTCAGCGTGCTTGATAGCATTCAAAGCCTTTGTGTTAGGGGCCATGACTGTTGAACTCGTCTTTTGTCCTCCAGAAACCAATGCGCGTTCAGTGGTCCCGTCATCGGCGCTTATCAAGAAGGGGTTCAACAAACAGAAAGGACACCTACTGTACACAGTGGAGAGAATCCGACTATTTCTTGTGAACCACGCACTCCGGATGGGCATCCAGGTAGTGCTGCACTCGCGTCACGGATTCCATGGCCATATGCGCAAACGCCTTCCTTTCAAACAGATAACTGCTCACGTGGGAACCTTCCAGCCAAAGCAGCTACGCTTCACATTTATAAAACACCACGACTTCACTTCCCCTCCATTTCTGATTCAGCTCCTTCATTCGATTCTCAACCAATTCAAATGGCACATATCGATCCTTCTTGGCTGTAGCCTAATTCTCAGCAACGACGACCACTCCTACAAAAATGGCAGCTTCCGATACAAGAGGCGGATCAAACGATTCGATGTTGGTGATGTGGAGGAAGCGACCCATCAATTCATGTGCCTTGTCCATCTTTGACTTCTACACATCACTACTATTAACCACAGTCACATCCACGTCGAAGTAGCGGTTCTTCAACCGATCCGCCAAGTTGTAGTAATGCGCATCCTTGTCCAAGCGCTTCCACGGAATCAAATTGGCCATCAGTCCCTACTCATCAATCATTGTTAAAAATGTCACAGAGGTGAACACAGGAACTGCCGAGGGCGGTCCGACTAATGAGGCCGTGCCCACTGGAAACGACGTCAGCGCCGCGATCATCGCAGCGTGGAGACCACCCATGCTGATGCCTCCCACCACCAAAGGACCGTATCCCAGATCGCGGAAGTAGCGCAAGAGTGAACGGCCCTACCCATGCAGTAGACTACAAATCGTTACCTCTTCGATCGTCGCAGCACCAAGCAGCGGAAGGTCCGACACATGCCGAAGTTTGCATCCATTCTGCCCCTTCGGCTTCCGCATCCCGTAAAAGGGTCCCTCGAGAATCTACCTCTGAATGACGAGAAAAAATGGCACAATCGATCCCACACCTAATCGCGCAAGGGGAAGGGCCACGCCATCGTACCGTCTTCCGTACCCCTTCTCTCCAGTTCCCGGAAGAAGCAGCACCATGGGTGGGTGCTCCGGCTCCTTCCTTCCCCACGAAAGGGGTTTGACGATGCGGATATACCCCTCCTCGCTTTCCGCCGGCAGGTATTCCGCAAAGGTCGATATGGTTTTGTACTGGCCATGCTGGATGATCACATTGTCGTTCTCCATGATTTCCGGCGCAGTCATGTGCATCTACGTGATTAACTCGAAGCAACGAAACTCACCTCCAGAGGAGGAGGGGGAATATTGTCCCTGGTCTCCCGAATCATCTCCTGCTGCCTCTTCTCCAGCTTATCGATCAGGTCAATGTCCCCCCTACTCGAATGAGAATGTACGACTGGAGATCCTTACCAACCCGCCGTAAAGAAACCAGCCCACGGATTACGCAGCTTGCATAGCGCCATATCAATGTACTTGTAATGCTCATTCTTCGTAAAGTGTCCGATGCTACGCGTGATGGCGGTGCAGGAATCGCGACAATTTCACCATCGGATTCAACTTCTCTAAGAAGGAGTACATTACTGAGTCCTGTGCGCAGTTTCCTCAGGAGAAGTGCTTCTCACAATAGAATACTGTTGTGAACAAACAGCCCGTGGGGAAAGAATACCCTACTCAATGAAGCGAACGACCACCGCGAAGAGCAATCCCGTGGTCAGAGCGCAGATCACCAGAGTGACGATCCAGCCGGCAAATACGCCGTACAGCAGCTTCCAGTTCACGCCGTTCTTTCCCTCCGCAATGCCCACGCCCACCGTGGACCCCACCTTGCAATGCGTCGTGGAGAGCGGAATGCCGAACGCCGACCCCATCAGGATGATCAGCGCCGCGCCCAGTTCGATTGTGAATCCGCGCGACGGCGTGACCGTCACCATGTTCACGCCCATCGATGCCATCACCTTGTAACCCAGACACACCAGACCCACCACTAGACCCACTCCACCGATCACCAGCGCGATTGGAGGCACCTTCGCCTGCTGCATCACATCGCCCGTCTCGTAGATGGTCAAGCAGGCGGCGAGCGGTCCGATGGAGTTGGACACGTCGTTGGCGCCGTGCGCGAAGGAGTTGAACACGGCCGTGATCACCTGCAGATACGAGAACAGTTTCTCCGTGGCAGGGTCGAACTGCTCGGCGTTCTTGTGCATTTCCTCCACCGTGGCATCGTTCTTCACGTCGGCAACCAGCGTCGTGTCGTTCATGACAGATTCCGGGACTTGTTTCTCCACGACCAAATCGCCGCTCTTTTCGACCATCTGGATCATGCCGCCATTCTTCGAGATGTCCATCACGTCGTCCATCTCCGAGAGGAGTCCCACTCGGCTTTCGGCGATTCGGCCTTCGGCTTCGACGTGACGGCGGATGTAAGGCAATGCCGTGAATCGAATGACAAGTGCCACGGTGATGGCGATACCGAGGCAGATGAGCGCGCTTGTGTGAATGGGAAGGTTAATACCCAGAGACTCGCTGTTGTAGAGAATGAGGAAGATGTTGAAGCCGATGGTGAAACCCACGATGGGGGAGTAGGACTTGAAGGCGCGCTGCAGGCTGTTGGCCGCGCGCAGGATCGTCTTGCGGACGACCACGAACAGGAATGTGGAAAGCAGGCCAGAAACAACCGGAGCGATGATCCAGGAGGAGAACACCATCCCGACGCCCTTCCAGTTGACAGCTTTGAAACCCTTGCAGACCACCGTCATGCCGATGATTCCACCAATGCAAGAGTGCGTGGTGGACACGGGAAGTCCCTTCATCGTGGCGAGAATGAGCCACACTGCGACGCTGAATAGCACGCAGACCATTCCGAACATGAGTACTTGCTAATCATGAGGGAGGCAGTGGAGGGGAAACGGGCTCGTCCGCGAAGTACTTCGGCTCCGTGATGCCCTTCATGATGGTAGAAGCCACGTTTCCGCCAAGGAGGAATGATCCGGAAAACTCCATTACAGCCGCAATCATGCAGGCCTGCTTCATAGTCAACGCCTTTGAGCCGACGGCGGTGGCAAACGAGTTGGAGACATCATTCGCGCCTACCCGCGTAATGCCCACAGAGACAAACGTACCCATTCCAAAGGCGGTAAAGAAAGCGACAACGAAGCAGGTGATCGGCATCCACTTATACTGTTCTAGGGCAGCCATTCTCACTGCTATGCGTTAAATTTGCACACAGGCGCGTGGAGTACTATAGGATTGTGGATGAAGTTCTGGAGAATTAGGGTGTTACTGGAGAAACACAGATCATTTCCTTCCGGAGACCAAAATGGAGCCGATTTTGAACTCTCTCTATTTCAGAGGAATGCTCAAAGAACTGTGGTTTAAGTGACAGCGTTTACACAATGAAGGTGAGTGCAGCTTTTCCGTGTGGTATTCGTGTGGTCCCTAACCCTCCTCGTGTGGCTGGAGTCTAATTCCCTTCTAGCTGAACATTTGCTATCCCGCTCTGAGTTCTCAGAAGCCTTTCGATATCGATGATGAGAACAAGCTGTGAAATGCGTTAATAATGGCGTGATTGCGTAGCCGTGTCTTCATGGACAAGAGAATCTCCCAGGAAGTGGAGGGCGACTGCCTCGGCGACGAGTTCAAGGGTTACATCTTCCGGTAGGGCGTCGGACCACTCTCCTCACAAACTAGCATCACGGGAGGAAACGACAAACAGGGCTTCCCCATGAAGCAGGGTGTGCTGTGCAACCACCGTGTGCGCCTTCTGCTCGCTGACGGCATGTCTTGCTACAGAGCGCGTCGCGATGTTGTCCCTTTTCCTTCTAATCACAGTTAGGGTGAGCGCAAGAGAAAGTCCGTGCGCGGCTGCATCGTGGGTTCGGACATCTGCGTGCTGAACCTGATGATCGTGAAGAAGGGCGAGCAGGAGATTCCGGGTCTGACGGACGAGGCGTCGGCGAGACCCCGCCGCCTGGGCCCGAAGAGAGCGAACCACATCCGCAAGCTGTTCGGTCTGACGAAGGAGGACGACGTGCGCAAGTTCGTGATCCGCCGCCAGTTCGAGCACAACGGCCATAAGAGAGACAAGGCGCCCCGCATCCAGCGCCTGGTGACCCACCGCGCCCTGTGCCACAAGCGCGCGCGCCTGGTGGAGAAGAAGGCTTCGCTGGAGAACTCCCGCAAGGAGGCCGCCGCCTACAAGCAGCGTCTGGAGCAGCTGAAGAAGGAGGAGAAGATCGCCCGCTCCACCAAGAAGCAGTCCCACATGGAGTAAGCGATCGGTCGAAACCACAGATTTGCCTTGTTTGTTGGATTTCTTCCGATGGAACCCGAGCTGAAAGCGTTCTTGGATGAGAACCCCGAGTTTGAGCTGAACTCTTACGGCAAAGTCCACTGCAATGTAACAAACCACGATATCGTCGCCAAGATGTCGGAGGTGGAGAAGCACATGAAGTCGGCCAAGTATCTCCACGCGAAGAACTGGTACTCCTCTTCTGTGTGCATTCACGCCCAGGTACAACTACGACTACTCCAAGTACAAGCCCTACATTATAGAACATCAGAGTGATCCGAAGAAGCTGTTTTGTATTGTAACAAAGACATCCGTGAACAAGGTACTCTCTGCTGTGTGTTTGGAATGTAGATTCCTGAGGCTGTGGAGCGTATGGTCAATTCGAAGAAGTTTAAGCGTCTTTGCCTGGAGTTTGAAGAGCGTCAGAAGAAGAGAGAGGAGCGTGGCACTGTATGTGTTTGCTGTGCTGTTCATGCAAAGGAAAAGAAGGGAAAAGGTGGAGAGGAGGAAGATGTCATTGATGCCATGCTTTATATAGATAGTGAGGAGGAGGAAGAGGAAGAGGAGGAAGAGGAAGAGGAAGAGGAAGAAGAGGAAGAGGAGGAAAGCAAGGGCAAGGGCAAGCATGAGAAGGGAAGAGGATTCATTTATGTGGAGGGAGATGAGGAGGAAGAAGAAGAGGAGGAAGAGGAAGAAGAAGAACAGCCAAGCAGAAAGCGAGCGAACAAGAAGGCGGCGCCTTCTCCCAGCAAGAGAGTAAGTACACGTGAATGGGTGAGCACAGATCGTTGAAGGCTCCTTTGCAGCTCAGAAGGAGCGAAACTATGTGCGAGAGAGGGAATCATTGATACGGCTGATGGAAGAAGCGTCCAGCAGCACACTGTATGATTGCATACTCACCGCTTGTAGGGAAAGTTTGTGAGGAAAAGCAGAGAGTGTCATGTTGGTTAAACACACAATTCATCGTATGGACGCATTCAAGCAGATATCGAGTATTTTCACGTAGTGGCATCACATATCACTTAACTATAGACCGCCAAGCAAGACGATTACGATTAACAGCGAGGCGGTGGTAATTGCTGCCGGAAAGTCGTTCTGTCTGCCGATCATGGTGGTTACTCCCGGATCCAAGCTTGAATGGTCCTTTACTGTGAAGGACTACGATTGCCTGTTCGGCGTGATTGAACAGGATGACATTCCCTCCGAAGACTACATTCTGGATAAGCAGTACTACTCGTCGGAGGAAGAGGTGTCGGAGTGCCTTCTCATCCTTGAGCCGGGCGTTTACAACCTCGTCTGGGACAACAGCTACTCTCTCCTCCGGTCCAAAACAATCGTGTATTCCGTTCGTGTCGAAGCCCCTCCCCCGACAATGGAAGAAAGGCACAAGGGAGCGCTGTAGTGGTGTATGATGGAATTGAGCGTAGTACGTACTATAACGAGATCAACGCAATGAGGGCGAATATCGTGCAGTGGGAGAATCAGCTCAAGGAGGAGGAGGCGAAGCTGCAGGAATGCGCGGATGAAATCCGGAAGAAGCTTGACGATGCGGATTTGGCTATCGTGGTGTTGACTGGGTTGCCGTGATGCGTAGAAGGACAATGAGATTGTTTCCTCGAAGAAGGATGTCTGCGAGAAGCGGAAAGAGGACGCGGAAGAAGAACGACAGCAGATCCAGAAGCAGATGGAGAGTAATCGCTCGTTCGCTCCCTGATTCGCCTAGCCATCCAGAAGAATGCGGCATTCATCGTGGAAGCCGAACGTATCATGAGCATGCTCACCTGCAGCGATCTGCTTCGCTTGTCGCGATTCCATCTCCATCTCAGGCGTAGAGGCTGTACCAACTCCTACTTCCACCGTCTTCTTCGTCGTGATGCGATTTGGGACAATGCTTTCGCAAACAACGACACGAAGGAAATCCAGTTTGCACTATCACACGAATGGATCCAAAAGAAGTGGACCAAGTTGCGCAAGGCGAATATCGCCTCTGCGCTGTCGGAAGAGTCCGGGGATGAAGATTCGCTGTTTGAAGCCAATCCGATTCCTGCTTCCTCCACGGAACCCAAATCCGAAAGTGAAGCCGGAAACGCGCTGTCGTTGGATGGTCTGAGCCTTCTGTATCGGGTGAATGAGAAGGAGGGCTGGTACATCGATTCCTATGACAACTGCTACTACCTGGTGGTACAGAACCGAGAAGAGAAGCAGTTCAAGGTTGTGTATGCGCGATTGTCATTATCCCTCCTGGATATGCTTGCAGAGCAAGTAGTGAGTGTGTGATATGCCTGACGGATAGGCCATTGTATCCTCTGTATTATTGCCTCTTCCCGGAACGGTGGGAGGAGATGATGGTTTTTACATGGATGAGCACCACTGCGTTTCAAGATGGAGGGTAAACGACGAGGTAGGGAAGGGAAGGCGGTTGTCCCTGTAGATCTGGACGGAACTCCCGCTTCTGTAGATTGCGTCCCCTGTCGCTGTTTGTTGCAACACACACGCGCTAAATGGCTCACAGTTCGACGTCCTTGCCAACAGCCTCGGAGACGTTCGCGTACCCGTCCTTCTCCAGCAATTCGCTCAACTCCTTCTTTATCTTCGGCACCAGTCCCATTCCGTGGTAGACCAGCGCAGAATACACCTCAACGGCGGAGGCTCCCGCCTTGATCTTCTCGTAGGCATCTTCGCCGGAAGCAATGCCGCCAACTCCGATGATCGGCACCTTTCCCTCCGTGAGTCGGTACCTACGCCTCACTCCAACCCCACGAAGCAACATTTCGCGGATGGTCTCCGTGCTCTTTTCCTTCAGCGGTTTTCCACTTAAACCGCCCTTTTCGGTCTTGGCGGCGCTCTTCAGGGAATCGGGTCTGGAGACTGTGGTGTTGCTGATCACCATGCCGTCCACACCGTACTCAAGAACCAAACGAGCGATCTGCTCTGACGGTCAAGAATGGCAATTGCATCCAATGCAGGATATCTCTCTCTTCGGGCAGCAGGTCCGGAGACAGCTTCACCAGAAGAGGGGCGTGGTGCGGAAGGGTGTTCAAGTAGGCGTAGATCTACGGATGACCCTTCTGCGATCCAGCCACGCGATCGAGCATTTCGCGAAGACGAGACTCCTGCTGCAGTGCTGTCGTTCCCACCTGGTTGGGGCACGATATGTTCAGCACCATGAAGTCGGAGTACGGGCCGCAGTTCTTAATGCCCTCGATGTAATCCTCCACGGGATCCGGAGTGCCCTTGTTGTCCGCCAGGTTCACGCCGATCAGGCCCAGACGGTGCTTCTGCTGGCGAAGATACTCCTTCTGCAACCGGGGAACAATCGCAGAATGGCCCTCGCTGTTCAGACCGAAGCGGTTGATAATCGCCTCGTCCTCGTACAGACGGAACATACGCGGAGAGGGGTTGCCAGGCTGCGCCTTGGGGGTGATTCCGCCCACTTCGAGGAAGGCCAAGCCGCTCTTGAACAGCTCGTTGATCGCTTCCGCCTGCTTGTCGAAGCCGGCAGCGATTCCCACGCACTGGTTGAAGTCCAGCCCCATGAGGGAGGTCTTCAGCTCAGGATAAAAGGAACGGTCGACAGGAGCTAGCAATGAATAGCTGAGAAGAGTTCCACCTAAATGATACTTTGCGATAAGCACGCCGGCACGATGCGCCTTCTCGGGATCCAAACGACGCACCAGTGGCATAGCCGTATCCGCACACCACCAGTAAAACTTTGTCGCACGAATGGAGTCCCAGCCGTACCAGATCGCCAAACTACCCGCGCCGAGGGCCAGAACCGATTTCATCTACAGTTTACAACCGTCTCCCCATCCGATACGAGTCGGTGGCTCTTCTTCGGAGCGGCAGTCGCAAATCCCCTGTTCAACGCCAAGCTAGAAGTGATTGCAGGAATTGACAGTCCACGGTGCGAGTCGTTGCACACGGCTAAACATCGTTTGCAGTGATGATAATGTGTGAATTGTGGAATCGCATTTCTCGTGTGGATTCAAAGAAAGGCAGTTGGGAGGTAATCGTTTGCAGGGAGGGGTGCGCGAATGCGCGCCATCTCATGAGACAGCAAGAAAGGCTACCGATGGATTTGTGTTTATAAATGATTCTCGGAAGCACACACCAATTCCGTGTATCTTCACAAACGAAAGTGAGGAAGGGGGTGATTCAAATCCCCTATTCCATCCAGGCTTCTTGCAATCCAAGGGAGCGTCCCTTTAGCGATTCCCTTCGCTGATAGTGGCACAAAGATTGTATCGACAGCGTTTTGAATAGAATGGTAGGTGTTGTGTGCCCGCGAATTTGCGATGGGTGCGGTTCGTTGCGCTTTTGCGGAGAACTGGTGATTACCGTTTGTTTAGCCCAAGGAGATTAAGGACGTTCGTGACTTCATCACCACCACCAGAAGAAAGGATGCTTCTCGTAGAAGCGTTCTCGATTGCCCTCTAATCGCGTAGTCATTAAGATTAAGAAGAACGCCACTGGTGAGACCAAGTTCAAGGTGCGTTGCAGTAAGGTGGGTCTTTTCCGTGCCGTCACTCATTCTCATAGTATCTGTACACCCTCGTGGTCAAGGACAGCGTGAAGGCCGAGAAGCTGGCCAAGAGCCTCCCTCCTTGTGAGTTTCACTGCGGGGTTGTTCCGCGTAGCCATTGTCAAGATCCAGCTGTAAGGACATGAGACGAGTTGATGCACATGAGATACAATCCCTTCTTAGTGTTGTTTGTTGCAATCCCACGCATGACTTTGTCCCCATCATCTTCGCTCCACTGTCAGCTATGATTGCAGTGAAGAGGAGGGTGAAAGGGGAGACGAAACAGGCGGAGAATGGCACCAGTGATGGGGGGTATGAACGGTAGCAGGGTCCCAAGTATGGAAGTGCACCCCCTGGGTATCCTCGATTGGGTAGTTCACAGTTTCTTGGTCATTATTACGACTTTGTACTTGTAAGTTATTGATTCCTCGTGTACGGTGGTGAAGCGAACGGTTGCTCCGCAGTGGGCGCGATTCGCTGTGTTTGAGTGATGTTTCGGTGCTGACACTCCCAATAGAGGCAATGTCTTACAAGCCCACTAAGCTGTACGTTAAGGGAGCGTTCCTTGGATTCAGAAGGTACGTTGCCGGCTGTGCCGTGATCTCTTATGGCGTAGATCGAAGGTCCTTCAGAACACCAACCAGCACCTCGTTAAGATGGAGGGAGTGAACACCAAGAAGGACGCCGAGTTCTACTTCGGTAAGCGCGTTGTCTACATCTACAAGGTACGTCTGTGCGTCGCTGGTGGGAATGGGATCTGACCGCGGTGTAGGCCCCTACCATGAAGAACGGTTCTCACTACCGCATGATCTGCGGCAAGGTGATGTGCGCTCATGGTGACAACGGTGTGGTAGGCGCTTCTGCACTGTGCTGATGACTAGGTGCGCTGCATCTTCCGCCGCAACCTTCCTTCCACTGCCATTGGCAAGACTGTCCGTGTGATGCTCTTCCCCAGCCGTGTGTAATTGGAATGGTGGGATGTTGATCAAGAATGTATCCCGTGTTTCGCCACAAACACTCCAGACTTGCGTTATCAAATCACAGTTGTATATGTCACGAAGCATGCTGATCTGGACAATGGGCGCCGTCGCTTCAGAATCGTACACACAAAAAGCCTACGGGGAACTGCCTCCACACTCCACCTACTTGCAATGTGAAAAGTCGGGAAGAACACCAGCCATTGCCAGGTCGCCGTCCACTTCGAAGAGGAATCCACGAGGAGGATGGGTCTCTCCGTGATGAACAGGTCGTTCAGGTTCATCTCCTGCAAGGTGTCGGAATCGATGATGCACGGCGTGGTGTGCTTGACTGCGCAGGACTTGTTATCGCACACGATGCACTGGCTCAGGAGGTTGTTTTCCCGCATAAAGTCCACGACCTCCTTCATCACCATCCGGTCCGACGTCAAGACCACTCCGTTCTGATTCACGCAGGAGCCCAGGCAATTCGCCCAAGCCTGTCTCCACGAGCTCTTCCGACCAAAGGCGAAGATCAATCGCCGCGGAGTGGCGCTCTGCATGCAGCCGTCACACAGAGACGGAATGAAGTCGGGAACGGAACTCGGAAGGATCGGAAACACAAACGGCAACTCCAGTTGGCGGGAAGGCGCTTCCACGGTTTCTCCTCCGCGGAGGGAAGAGGCGTGGGGAGGTGCGTTGTTTTGTTGCTCCGTGCTGTTGAAGGCGGCTTCTGTGGCCGTGGCAGCACTGTAGCCGCCGGCTTCGTACGTGCTCAGAATACGACCGTCGATCTCCACGCCGTCGATGCGCAGCAACGCTATCAGCAGTCCGATGTCCGCGTGGAGGTTATCCGGAATGGAAATGCGGTTGTTTGCCAGGCGCTGGATGCCCAACTGAAGCGCTTGTAGGCCACTGCCTACACGTCAGGCCGGACGGGAGACACGCACTTTGTCCGCGTCCTTCTTCGATTTGAAAATGGGGGAGATGGACACGCTGCTGTTTGATTCACGGAGGGTAATCGTCGCGGACCATCTATAGGGCGTGCTTGTCGCCGAGGGATTCACTAGGCGTGACTCTGCAAAAGCGCAGCCAGTACTTGGTGTACACGGGCAACTGTCTGCCCATGCGCTGCATGCACACTTGAAGCTCGGATTTGGAATTTAGCATGCATGGGCAGCGGAAAACCTACCGTTAAGGTAGCAACAGCATGGCTACGGGGAATGGGATGGGCTCCGTTTTTCTCGACATTTTACCTGTGGAGAGGGGTAGTTCCACTGCGGCACTCCCTGCTCTTCATTCAGTGGCATGGAATTCGTGTTCATGATACGCAGTCTCTAGTAGCAGCAAAGGGCATCCGCCGAATGGGAAGCGGGTAGTTCGTACACTCCGGATCGGGAAGAGGGATCCGACCAACAGCACAAGACTGAACTCGATCACCACCGAAAGCGTTAGCAACAAACACATAGTACTACAAAGGCTGCTTAGTTGCAGTAGTTCATGTTCTGTCTGTTGAGGGAAAGGACCAGCTGTGCCGTACTCTCTGATGTTGGACTTCAGCTCCCAATTCCAAGTAAACGGCACTGCTCTCTC